>BSBK01002728.1:1200000-1800000 GCA_027943335.1 Chamaecyparis obtusa | reverse complement strand
AAACTAGGTCACCTATTTGAAATGTTCTTGACTTGATATGCTTCTTATAAGTTCTTGACATTCTATTTTGATATACCTTTAAATGATCAAATGCTTGTTGTTGTTTCTCATCTAGGAGTTCTAGTTCATGCAACCTAGCACTTATATAGTCTTCCTCACTTATCTTTAAGGATGGAAGTTCTACCTCCAAAGGTAAAATTGCTTCTATTCCAAAGACTGAGGAGAAGGGTGTAGCTCCTGTTGGCGTTCTTATGCTTGTTCTATAAGCCCATAAGGTAGGGTTTATTTTTATGTGCCAATCTCTACTTGAGTTGTCCACCGTTCTCTTCAATATCGCCAATCTCTACCTGAGTTATCCACTATTCTCTTTAATATATTCAAGATGTTTTTATTAGTTGCTTTTGCTTGTCCATTACCTTGTGGGTAATATATTGATGAAGAATGATGAATCATGTGGAACTTTGTACATAATTCCTTTAGGTATTTGTTTTTGAAGTGCTTTGCATTATCCGTTATAATGGCATGAGGTACACCATATCTACAAATGATGTGGTTTAGGATAAACAAAGATATCTTCTTTCCTGTTGCAGTTGATAAGGGTATAGCTTCCACCCACTTGGTAAAGTACTCCGTTACCATGATGATGAATTTATGACCATTCAAGGATGGTGGATAAATCATTCCTATTAAATCTAGACCCCATTGATAGAACGGCCAAGATGTTGTCATCAGATGTAGCTCTTGTGCAGGAACATGTATCAAATATCCATGGAATTGACACTTTCTACAAGTTTTGGCAAAGTTACAAGCGTCTTTCTCCATCGTAGGCCAAAAATATCCTATCCTAAGAAGTTTCTTAGCTAGGGTTAATCCATTCGAATGTGACCCACAGATTCCCTCATGGATTTCTCGCAAGGCTACATTTGATTCCTCTTTCTCTAGACATCTAAGGAGCATTTAGTCTGGACTTTTATGATACAATGTTTTAGAAAGTATGGTATATCGAGAGGCTTGACGGATGAAGCTTTTCTTTTGATTCCTAGTTTGGTCTATGGGTAGGATTTGATCTTTCAAGTAGGTATAAATAGGTCCATACCAAGTTGATTCGTGTATAGTTAGCAATAAAATGGTGTGAGGGTGGGTAGGTTCAAACACAGGTTGTTTCACTTCTTCTACCAGGGATTCATATCTAGCAATTTGATCTAGTAGTTGTAGGAGTGATGCCAAAGTTGCCATTGCATCAACTGCTCTGTTCTTTTCTCTAGGCACTTGCTCAAATGTAATAAGGGTGAAGTACTTATTTATACTTTCCACCATGTTTTTGTAAGGCACCAACTTGTCATCTTTCATCTGATACTCCTCATTAATCTGATTAATGACTAATTATGAGTCTCCATAAACCTTTAGTTCTGTCACCTTCCATTCTAATGCCAACTTGATTCCAATAACCAAGGCTTCATATTCTTCTATGTTATTGGTGCATGGAAATAACAATTTATATGACTTTGGGATTGTAGATCCTTGAGGAGTAATCAAGAGTATGTCTGCTTCAAATCCATGTTGGGTGTATGAACCATCAAAGTAAAGCTGCCATGTTTTTGCCTCTATATGCACGATCTCAGAATCTCGAAATTCCACTTGGATTGGTTGATCATCTTGTAGTGGTGATTATGCTAGTTGGTCGGCAATGTCTTTCCCTTTGATAGTTTTGTGGTCCACATATTCAATGTTAAATTCCCTTAATACCATCACCCATTTGGCTAGCCTTCCATTCAATGTTGTTTTGCTTAGCAAATATTTCAGAGGATCAATCTTGGCAATGAGCCTTATCTTGTGAGCTAGCATATAATGGTGTAGTTTTTTGTGAAGCAAAAACCATGGCCAAGAATTCCCTTTCAATGAATGTGTAGTTCAACTCATATTTGACTAGAGTTCTACTTATACAGTATATTGCTTTCTCCTTGCATGATTCATCGTCTTGTGCTAAGAGTGCCCTTAATGAACGCTCAGTTGCTAAAATATCTAGTATTAAGGGCTTGCCTCTTATTAGTGGCATCAAGATTGGAGGATTCATGAGGTATTTCTTTAGCATGTTGAAAGCTTCTTCACAGTTTTCATCCCATTTGAAAATTGTGTCTTTATGCAAAAGTTGGGTGAAGTTATGACATTTTCCAGCTAGTTGGGAGATAAATCTCCCGGTAGACTGAATTCTCCCTTGTAGTGCCCTCATTTGGCTTATAGTTCAAGGTGCTTCCATCTCCATGATAGATTTTACTTTAGCGAGATCTACCTCTATTCTCTTTGCAGATACAATGTAGCCTAGCAGCTTGCTGGATTGGACCCCAAATGCACATTTTTTTGGATTAAGCCTTACTTTAAATTGTTCTAGCCTTACAAAGATTTTCTCTAGAATAGGTAAGTGCTCTTCTCTTGAGTGAGACTTGGCTAATATGTCTTCCACATAGTCTTCCATGAACTTATGTATCATATCATGGAATATTGTGGTCATTGCTCATTGATAGGTGGCTCCAACATTCTTCAAACCAAAAGGCATGACATTCCCGCAAAAAGGACCCCATGCACATGTAAAGGATGTCTTATCTTGGTTCTCTGGTGCTATCTTTATTTGGTTATATCCGCTAAATCCATCCATGAGTGAGAACATAGAATGTCCAGTTGTTAGGTCTACAATGGCGTCTATACTCGAAAGAGGGAAATCATCCTTAGGACATGCCATGTTTAAGTCTCTAAAATCCATGCAGATCCTAATGGATTTATCTACTTTTGATACTGGCACTATGTTGGAAATCCATTGGGAATAATCAATGGCCCTTATAAATCCCACCTTTAACAATTTTTCTAATTCCACTTTCACAAGTAGTGCTATATTCGGATGCATCTTCCTTAGCTTTCGTTTAATAGGTTTGGCTCATTCTTTGATATTTAGATGATGCATTATCAGATTTGGGTCTAAGCCCGACATTTCATCATAGGACCATGAGACGTTAACTTGTTTTTCCTTAAAGAACTTGATGAATTATGTTCTTTCTTCGCTAGATAGTGATGCTGCTAGGTGGATGATCTTCGGCTCAGTTTCTGACCCAATATTTATCTTTTTAGTAGGCTCAATCAAGATTGGAGATCTTTCTTCATAATGTTATGGTAAAGCATCCAAACTTCCTTCCTTAGGTGCCTCAGTTGGGTTTTCACCTTCAGAAACATCCTTTATTTCTTTTTCTTTTTCTTTTCGATCTAATGTTGCCACTACGTGGTTTTCAACATCAGGATTTTTTTTTATTTTTATTTTTCTCTTTTAGGTGGATTGAAAGTTTGGATGCTCCCCCTTATCATCTCCTCCTGATATTCCATGGTAGAAGAAGGTTCCACCACGTTAAGGTATTGGGACACCACATTGTCATTCAAAAAGGTTGGCAGGATGGTGGGTTCGATGGAATCCCATTCAATTAAGTCTGGGTATATGAGAGTCAAAGGGTCAATACTTGGGCTTGGTTTGGTGGGATTTAAAGATAAGACCTCATTTGATGGTTCATACATTGTATTGTTCAATTCTATGACATGTGCCTCTTCTAAATGGTTTAAAGAAGTAGGATCAAAATCTTCCTCACTAGACTCCTCAAAGGTTTCCATTGGATAAAAGTCAAGTGGATTAAACCTAACGTTTGATTCCTCCATAGTAGGTCTCCATGAAGGTACATAAGGTTCACCTACCCATTGATTTATCTCTACTTCTGTTCAAGTTTAGAATTGTTACCTTACAACAGGCATTAAGGTAGAGCAACAATTCTATCTAACAATGGAAACCTCTCCTAGTTGTGGGTAGACTATGATTAGAGAGGAATCTCTGGATTCTAGGTTGGTTCCTATCAAATATTGAATATCACTTTCTTGATCTAAAAATTAGTTGGGAAAAGGGAAAAAAGTACTTAAGACTTAAAAGATTAGGGTGATATACCAATGAATAATTTAGACTTTGCAAAAGATATGGGTTCCAAATTTGACTCACAAAATGAATACTTTAATAATTTGATTCACTTCTCAACATATAGGCTAATGAATTCATACTATCAAGGTTCTACCACAAACAGCTTGAACAATTAACAACATACATTTCTCATGCAAGGCCTAGGCAATTAATTAACTTAGGAAGGAACAAAAAATCATTCACTTCCCGTAGATAATTAACAATCTGACACTTGTTAGAAAAGAAGAACAGGAATTGAAATTGAACAAATACACAAAATATGAGCTAAAACACCTGGTTCATTTCTTCTAAAATCTGATGAAAATGGTTACAAAAAGGCTTTCAAGCATTTAGGAATTGAATAGCTCACTATAGGCTCTCTCTCCAACATTTGCAACCCCTAAAGCAAACAATCTGACTCCCTTAAGAAGCTCTCCAAACCCTAATCTGAAAATGCAAGACCTCCAAAAAAAACCTCCTAGAAATGCTCCATCTAGCTAAAAAAAAGCTTTCCTAAATTGCCTCCCAAGTGTAGCCATTAAGCCACTTCCTCACAAAATGCCCTTTGCCTAAATTTTGGCTTAAAATAAGGAATTAAATTCCTTTTACAAAAATTGCCAAAAATATACTAATTTTAATATTAGAAAACTAATATTAAAACATAATACAAAAGAGAAAATATCTTTTCAAAACAAAATTTGAAAACCTAAAATTCAAACTTAAATGACTCTAAGTGTAAATTGATGCAAAGTGGAGAGTCGACAAGACTCAACCCACTTTGCATTCACTATTTTCAAGAGAGGCATAAGTGGCATGATCTCGGTTTTCAAGAAGTGTGATGGCACTGACATCTTATGCGTTCATTTATGGCATAGCGGACTCCAAATTTTTATTGTTTTTCTTTGAACTCAACATTTTTTATTGTTTCATTTGCAAAAAATTAGGGAATAGAAACCCTAACATGCTGAAGAAGTCTTTGAAAATGGTTGAAAACATGGCATTTGTTGTTGAAACTTGGCATTATTATGAACAAACTTGACTTTACTCATGAAGTCGATCTTCTAATGCACTGGCTTTTGTTGAATCATATAGGAACTCGGCATATAATGAAAGAACTGTAAGTTCAAACTCTCTGTTAATGTTTGCAATGAAAGTTTATGAGTTTAAAATGCAAAACGTGTCTTCCTGTAACAGATGCTTCTTTGTTTGTTTGTAAATATGCACTCGCTATTATGATTATAAATTCTTGGTTTGAACTGTGACTTTTGAACTTCCCCTTGCAATAATGAAGTGAAGTCTGCTCTTAACGTGCTCTCCATGAATGATATCTCTCTGTTTGTTTTGAAATATGCACTCACTGTTATAAGTTCAAACCTAAACTTGTGGTTTATCTTTCACTTTGCAATAATAATTCTAAGAAAAACCTTCATTCACGACATCTATTAAGTAGAACAAGATCTCTGTTATCATTTCCTTTTGCATTGGAAACTCTGTACAGTTGTTGATCTATCCTTATCATGGACTCATAACCATCAGTTGTAAAATATAGTCAATGACTGATTGTTGAATATGACACATAACCAGCATTATGTCTCTAGTTTGGTTTTCACAAACTCTATTATATTGCATGTCTATAGTCAATGACTGATGTAAATTTGTTCATGACTGATGTCTTTCAGACTTGGCCTCTATTTGTTGAACTGTACCTTGAAATTTGTCTATTATTCACTCTTAAGGCTTGAGTATTGACATCAGTTCATTTTGAATCAAATATGGAAATGAATCATCAAAAATATGGAACTGTAGAAACATTTGGTTACAACTACAAACACTTCTTCATGTTGAAGTAACATTAAAACTTGACTGTTACCCTTCCTCTATATTCTGAACATTAGCTTGATTTCTAAATATGAAGCTCATTTTGCATATCAAAACCAATTGTTCATCATTATGAACTTTGAACATAAATCTTCAAAGATTGATCTTCATTCTAGCATATGAATATGACAAACAACTTGATAGAGAATTCTGAATATGAACGATTAATTTCTCTTTTCTGACAAGCTTTGCAAAAATATAACTGTTCCAGTTCATATATAGCTTTTATTGAGCTTGGTCCTATAGCTTTGTCTACTGTGTACACTTCATTTTGATGTTGAATCTGCATTTGATATGTTAAGTACAACAAAATGTAAATGTTTTGCTCTTTGTTAATGAAGTTCGAGCACGGGCTTGTGACACTCAAAAACATCAGGATGTTAATAACTGAGGTTTGAACACAGGTTCATGAAACCTAGTAAAAACAAACTGTGAACATTAAAATTATGGCATAATCTTGAAGCACTCTTTTTTATTCAGCAATAGATATGTTCAAAGCTTGAAAATGTACTTTAAAGAACATGTAACCAGCATCTATACAACATTATTCTGCAATTGAACTTTGAAAATCAGCAATGTCTGGCACTTCTTGTAGCTTTTATCATGGGAAACCAGCTTGTTCTACATTCTTGAAAATGATTCAAAATGAAGACCAGTTAGTTGTTATCTGCAAAATAATTGGTTAAGCTTTCAAATAACATCATTATGAAATACATATTCTGAAAAAGGTTTCTCAGTTCGGAAACATACTAAGTCCCTTTCATTCAGACACTTGGTTAATAAAAAAGAAAACATACACCACAATAATCATTAGTAGCAAAAGGTTTCATGTCAGAAACACGTCCCTTTAACACTACCTTATAGTGAGTGTCATTGTACATCTCCTTATTACAATTATCATTCCAGATTGATATGCAGTATTGAAAACTAGATTGCCAGAGTATGTTATTTGATTCTCAAGTATTGCTTAGATCCAATAGGATCTAATCATTTTTTCCTCTTTCTTGCGGATGTGAACCCTAAGGACCTGAATGCAGATGGAGACTTAGGGAGTGAAGACCTAGATGCAAAGACCTGACAGAAAACCAGCTAACTCAAAGACAACACAAGGCAATGCATGGGACCCCTATTCCATACTTCAATTTCTTCTTTCAATTCTGCAATGTACTCTATTTATTGAATTGAAATACGAAACAAAAAAGACATCTGTTTACTAGATTCAGTATGAATGCACAATGTAATGATCATTGATGAATTTTGAATTATGTAACAATTGATCAATACTTAGAGTACATCGATGACATCTGATAATGAATGTAATAAAGACATGCAAACTAACAAAACCTGTAAGGCAATGTTAACTAGACCAACAAACATGCAACCTTTTTCTACTAATGCCTATTGTATTGTATGCTTTATTTTTGAGTAACAATTTTGGGCGACTTCTGTTGGATGTCTACCTGCTAGACATGACCTATAGACTTATCCTAGGGCAACAGAAATTTGGAAAACTGAACCATGAATGCAATTTTATTGAAATGAAAATGTACCTAAAAGTAGACTCAAATGCAACCTAAAGACCTAGTGCTTGGACAACACTTATTGAAATTGAAAAACTAAACTTAACCTATCCCTCAAAGCAAAGCTTGAGGTGTATTCCATTAACCGGAATCTGCAACTCTTCTCCTTCAGTTGTGGACAACTGAAAAGCATTGTTCTCCTTGCAGGCTGTTATAACAAAAGGTTATGACCAAAAATTATCAAACTTACCATGCTGCCCTGGCCTACTCTTTAGAACATCTCACTTGAGTACCAAATCTCCTTCCTTAAAATTTTTGAACTTAGCCTTCTTATCAAAAGATCTTTTAGTTTGAGCTTTCTTAAGTTCCATTGTATCCAATGCTCTTCTCCTCTCTTCTTCCAACTGTAACAAATCAACATACCTAAGTTTCAAAGGATCCTCTTCCTCAAACAACAACATTTGATCAGCTAGCTGCAAGGCTGGAAATTCTGTAAAAACTGGCAATCTGGCCTCTCTACCATAAACCAGGACATAAGGAGAATTCCCAATTACCTATTTTGGTGTGATTCTATCCATCCATAAGGCCGCCTTTAATTTAGAATGCCAATCCCTTTTATTCTCCTACAGAATCTTTTTGATAATTCTAGTTAGATTTTTATTTGTAGATTTTGCAAGACCATTTCCCTGAGGATAATAATTAGAAGAAGTATTTAGATAAACCCCATTCTTCACAGCCCATTCTGTAATAGCTAAACCAATGAAAGCCATAGCATTGTCTGAAAGAATAGACTAAGGAACCCCAAACTTGATTATGATATCTTCATAAAACTTCAAAATAGCAGGTCCAGCAGCCTCTTTTAGTGCAATTGCTTCAGTCCATCTCATGAAATAGTCAGTAGCAGTCAAAATCCATTTATGACCTGCACTAGAATTAGGATTAATAGGACCAATAAAGTCCATACCCCACTTGGCAAATGGCTGATCAACCACAATAGGTTTTAATGGCAATGCAGCCAGCTTTTGTTTTCCTGCAAATAATGCACATTTCTTACATTTTCTAGCCCAAACATAAGCATCTTTAAATAAATCAGGCCAATAATAGCCTGCCCTTAGTATCTTCCAAGTTGTAGTTTTAGGACTAAAATGACCACCACAGGATCCATCATGAAATTCAGATAAAATTGTCTTGATCTAGTGAGTCAATACACTTAAGAAACATTCCAGAATAGTCTTTTCTATACAACATACCATCAATAAGGACATATGGGATAGATTGTAACCTATAGTATCTCCTTTTGGCCTTATTCAGATCATTTGGGCATTGTCCTATTTGTAAAAACCTTGTCATATCAGTTAACCAAGTTGTTGGATTGTTAAACAAAATAGTATCTACTTGAAAATTTTTAGATTCTTTAGAAGCTTCAAAATCTTCTTCTTCTTCCACCATTTGAGCACAAAGGCCCTTTCCTCTTACCAGTTTAGTAACATGAATTTTCACATCATACTCCATTACCTTTGTTATCTAGCTAGCCCGTTTTTCATTAACATCCTTGTTCAACAGAAATTCTTTGATACTTGGATGTGCAACCATTAAATGCACCTTATTTCTAGCAATCAAATGTTTAAATTTCTTCAAAGCTTTAATAACAAGTACATGTTTTTCTACAAAAGTGTACCTTTTTCTCATAGTCATCCATACCTTTGCTAAAAAAGCAATAGGTTGCTCCTGTTTTTCATCATTTTTCTGGACCAACATAGCTGAAATTGTATTAGAAGCACCATAAGCATATAAAATG
Source organism: Chamaecyparis obtusa (assembly GCA_027943335.1). Classification (NCBI taxonomy): domain Eukaryota; kingdom Viridiplantae; phylum Streptophyta; class Pinopsida; order Cupressales; family Cupressaceae; genus Chamaecyparis; species Chamaecyparis obtusa. Next base: position 1,790,822 of record BSBK01002728.1, on the reverse strand, counting down.
AAGTCTTTAGTAAAATCAAGATTAATAAGAGTAGGAGCTGAAGACAAAGCCTGTTTAATCAACTCAAAATTCTTCTTTCCTTCTTCAGTCCAGCTGAAAGAAAGATTCTTTTTAAGCATGGTAGTCAATGGTTTTAACAGGTTTGCAATATCTGGAATAAACCTTCTCACAAAATTGATTCTCCCAATAAAACTATGTAGACCTTCTTATGTTTAGGCAAGGAAAGTTCAAGGATTGCATGAATTCTTTCAGGATCTATTGTGGTTCCTTCCTTGGACACCTTATACCCTAGGAGTTTTCCTTCATGAACTGCAAATACAGATTTTTTAGGGTTTAAGGAGATTCTAAATTCCCTACATCTTTGCAAAATCTATCTTAAATGATCAATATGTTGATTTGCTATTTTTTTGTAAATTGTCACATCATCAAGATAAACCAAAACAAATTTTATACATTAAATATTTAAAGGCCATATCCATTGCCTTCTGAAAATTTACCCCAGCATTTGACAATCCAAATGGCATTCTCCTGTAGGCCATGGTACCCCATTTTATTGTAAAAGCTATTTTGAATTGGTCAGATTCCTTCACTAAAATCTGGTTATAACCAGAATATCCATCTAAGAGGGAGAATCTCTCAGAACCTGAAACATACTGCAAAATCTGTTCCATGGAAGGAAGTGGATCTCTGTCCTTCAGAGGTGCCCTATTAAGGTCTCTAAAGTCTACACAAAGTCTTATCTCTCCATTCTTCTTCCTTACTGGAACTAAGTTAGAAACTCAAGATGTGTGTTTAATAGGAAATATAATACCACCATCTAAAATTTTTCTCAGCTCTTTCAACATCAATGGTTCTAATTTGGGGTTGATAGGCCTTTGTCTTTGTCTAATTGGCTTAGCATTAGGCTCCAACTCTATAGTATGTTGTGTTAATTGAGGATCAAATCCCTTGAGATCAGAATAATCCCAGGCAAAGACATCATTATATTCCCTAAAAAGAACAATAAATAGTTCTTTTTCTTCAGGAGAGTTTATTTTACCAACCTTTAACCACTTATCTCTAAAAATCTACACTTCTTCATAATGATCCTCTTTAACCAGCAAGCTAGTTTTGTCTTTTCTGAACTGATCATCTGAATTGAAAGCGGATTCCAAGATGACTAATCCCTTTGGCAACTTATTGGTTTTCAATTGAATAGTCTAGTCTTCCATTTGCTGAGTGTTTTTGCTATCTCTAGAAGCTGAAAAACCATATGTTTCAGTTAAAAAACTCAAGATATGTTCATCAATATTGAAAACTTTCCAGTATGTATCATTATCCGGAATGGAAGGCCTAACAATTATCTTAACATGTGACTGATCAGAAATCAGTCCTTTATTCTCTGTTATTGCAACATGAGCACCAATTCCAGCCAGCCTATCTGCATGCAGATTTTCTCTTCTAGGAATTGAAATCAGATTGAAAGCATCAAATTCCTCTAGAATATCAGAAACTCTAGATTTGTATAGCTTAAGCAGATCATTTTTTACAGTATTAATGTCTTTCACCTGCTTAACAATAAGTTCACTATCTCCAAATGCTCTAAGACACTTAATACCTTTCAACCTTGCCCATTCTAATCCCTAGATTAGACTCTCGTACTCAGCCACATTATTAGAACAAGGAAAAGACAGCTTATAAGCAACATAAAACTTGTCATCATCAGGTGATACCAACATCACTCCTGCACCAATTCCATCCTTATTTCTTGAACCATAAAAATATAAATTCCAAAGTTGATTCGACACAACAGTTTCAGATTCATGATCTTTAATCAAATTAGGAATGACTGAATCAAATTCTAATATCATGTAATTTCCAAATCCAGCATCAAACAAGTCATCATTCTACTCATTCCTAGTGGCCCATTCATCTAGAACAATATCTAGATATGCTTCAGTTTGAGTATTATAGGTTGAACATTCAGGAATTTCATCTTGATCCATATTCATACAACTTGCATTAATTGGACTGGGATTGTAAGGCTCTATATGGTCTTTAGCCAATGATTCTGATTTTATTGTTACTCTAGTACCATACCTGGTCCTGAAATACAAATGTGACCAATCTGATGAAAAATAGCCATCAATTTTGGCTGTGAAATCCCTAGACAGACACATGGCAAAATATGCTAGTAAATCAATAACATATATGTCTTGTGGGATTGAAAATTTTGGGCAGGAATGAAAGGTCAAACTTGCATTTTTAATGACTCCTAAAGTCTTTATAGAAGTACCATCAAGTTGTACTACACCCTTCTCAAGAGGCTCATATTTAAGATTCAGAGAATCTGCTACTTTCTTTGGCATAACTGTACTGGTTGCACCACTATCAACCATACAATTATGTACTAACTTATTCCCAATAATTAAAGAGACATAGAAAGGAGGAGGCTTTTGATTTGGAGATTTTTTACCTTCTTTCTCTGATGTCTTATGTACATTTGGTGGTTTCTTATCAATAGCTACTGCTAGTTTTTTAACATTTGCAACCTTCTTAACTTCTGAAATTACTAGATGTTGAACTTTAACAGGCTTTTCTTCTTCTTGCAATTGCTTTTCCTAAACCTTAGGAGGTTCAAAATTAGTCATTACCACACTTGGTGGTTGCAGTACTGTTTGCTAAGAATTAGTTGCCAACTTAGACAACTCTTCCTTCAAAATTTCAATTTGTCCTGGAATAGACAGAGTTTCCCATGCAGACAAAGTGACATTTATTTTTTTCATTGTATCAACAATATTGAAAGGAACAGTAAATTGTACCTTATGTGATGATCTAGGAGAACTTTGATCAGCATTCTTTTGATTTTGATCTCTACCAGTAGAAACTGATGGATTCTTTAAAATAGAATTCGGTGGAGAAGAAACATTTCCAACAGATTGATCTGCTTCAAGAGCTCTCTTTTTTGCTCTAGTATTTGTTGCAATTGATAAATCTTCATTAAGTCCACAAAATTCTTCTTCTTGCCAATTCAAGAATCCAATATCTATAATACTTTGATCTGGTTGATTCTGAACCTCTTCAACAGATACATTTTGTTGTGAAATTATTGAATTTTGTACCATGAGAGCTTGATTCAAAATACCATTAGAACATGTAGATTGGTCATGTGGTTGATTGCATGGAAAACACCAGTCAGTAGCAATGTTATTCTGAGAAGGTACGATATCCCTAACAGCATTAAGGGGTGCTGGATTATACTGTCTATTTGGTTTGATATTCCAATTATGCCTATTTGCATTAGTATTTCCTTGAAATTGCTGCCTATTAGCCTGAAAATTAGGTTGACTAGGATATTGTGTAGAAGAACTAGCAAACTGATTTTGAATAGCAGGGTTTACATGAGCTTGATTCCTCTTTAGGGCCACTAAATCATTACCAAAAGTTTGCAGCAGATTTTCAATTTTTTGTTGACTGTCCTTAATAGTCTATAATTCATTTAGGGGGGCTGTAGGAGCTATTTCTGAAGGTTTATAAGATGGGACAGCAGATAATGGTGGAACTACCAATGGCATATTAGACTGAATATGGGGAAAGAAAGGCATAGGAGGCCTAGGATCTATCTTTCCTACCTGGATAAGACTATTCTCTGCCCTAATAGAAAAATCAAAAGCTTGAGGCAAAGTATTACCTCCCATAGATTAAATCATTACAAAGATATCACTATTCAGACTCTTCAAATAATATAGAAATGCATATTCAGCTAAAGGCCTTACCGTAACAGGTATCTGATTCCAAGTCTTCTAAAAACAAAGATTAAAATCACTCATCTCCTCTTGTGGGGCTCTCTTGATTGTAGTTAATTGTTCCACAAGAGACAAGTTATCAGATTTGTCCTCAAAAAATTTTGATAGCTTTTCACCTAAAGCATCCCAAGTAGCAATAGAATCTATCGAAAGGGTTCAGAACCAGTCAAGGGCTTTACCCTTGAGTGATGCAGCCAATAGCTTCAAAGCTACATATTCTTCTGTAACATGATGAACATTGCAAAGAGTTGCAACATCTCTGATGTGCTCAATGGCTAGCACTGATCCTTCTCCAGTGAATGATGGTAAACCTTTAAGAGCAACTAATGGAACATTATTGTGATTTGCAATCCTCAAAGGATTGCCTTGATTGAATGTGACAAATGGAAAATTTATAGCCATTGCTTGATATGGAGGAGCTTGCTGCTAAATAGTCGGTGTAACAAAAGGTTGAGCAGGCTGAACTACCTTCCTTTGATAAGTCTTTAGATGCTGGGGAGTTATTGCAACACCACTCATAGAAGCTCTGAGAACAGAATTATTTATAGATAAATCTTCAATAGTTGGAAACTCTGATCCGATATGATTAGGAACCTCTAAATCTTCAGGGAGATTAAACTCCTCAATGATAACCTCTAATTCCTCTAAATTTGCAGCCTATCTTTCAAAAATAGGATTGTCAAATGATGAAAAATTTGAATTGAAAGAAGTACCTCTTGGATCATGCGATGTTCTTCCAATTGTAGATGATCTTCCTCCCCTTCTGTTTGGCTGTAACTCTTGATAGATGAATCCCTCCATATTTGCTCTAGTTGGAGTTCTGCTCATTAAAATCCACACTTAAAGTTGCAACTGAAATTTGAAACTACCATAGATCTAACAGCTCAGAACTGAGAAGCAGTTTGTGGTCCCACCGGGTGTGCCAAAAATTGTTTAGCTTTAGAATTGTTATCTTACATCAAGCATTAAGGTAGAACAACAATTCTATCTGACAATGGAAACCTCTCCTAATTGTGGGTAGACTATGATTAGAGAGGAATCTCCGGATTCTAGGCCGGTTCCTATCAAATATTGAATATCACTTTCTTGATCTAAAAATTAGTTGGGAAAAGGGGAAAAAGTACTTAAGACTTAAAAGATTAGGGTGATATACCAATGAATAATTCAGACTTTGCAAAAGATATGGGTTCCAAATTTGACTCACAAAATGAATACTTTAATAATTTGATTCACTTCTCAACATATAGGCTAATGAATTCATACTATCAGGGTTCTACCACAAACAGCTTGAACAATTAACAACATACATTTCTCATGCAAGGCCTAGGCAATCAATTAACTTAGGAAGGAATAGGAAATCATTCACTTCCTATAGATAATTAACAATCTGACACTTGTTAGAAAAGAAGAGGAATTGAAATTGAACAAATACACAAAATATGAGCTAAAACACCTGGTTCATTTCTTCCAAAATCTGATGAAAAATGGTTACAAAAAGGCTTTCAAGCATTTAGGAACTGAATAGCTCATTATAGGCTCTCTCTCCAACATTTGCAACCCCTAAAACAAACAATCTGACTCCCTTAAGAAGCTCTCCAAACCCTAATCTGAAAATGCAAGACCTCCAAAAAAAACCTCCTAGAAATGCTCCATCTAGCTAAAAAAAGGCTTTCCTAAATTGCCTCCCAAGTGTAGCCATTAAGCCACTTCCTCACAAAATGCCTTTTCCCTAAATTTTTGCTTAAAATAAGGAATAAATTCCTTTTACAAAAATTGCCAAAAATCATACTAATTTTAATATTAGAAAACTAATATTAAAACATAATACAAAAGAGAAAATATATTTTCAAAACAAAATTTGAAAACCTAAAATTCAAACTTAAATGACTCTAAGTGTAAATTGATGCAAAGTGGAGAGTCGACAAGAATCAACCCACTTTGCATTCACTGTTTTCAAGATAGGCATAAGTGGCATGATCTCGGTTTTCAAGAAGTGTGCTGGCACTCACATCTTCTGCATTCATTTATGGCATAGCGAACTCCAAATTCTTATTGTTTTCCTTTTAACTCGACATTTTTTATCGTTTCATTTGCAAAAAATTAGGGAACAAAAACCCTAACATGCTAAAGAAGTCTTTGAAAATGGCTGAAAACATGGCATTTGCTGTTGAAACTTGGCATTATTATGAACAAACTTGACTTTACTAATGAAGTCAATCTTCTGATGCATTGGCTTTAGCTGAATCATACAGGAACTCAGCATATAATGAAAGAACTGTAAGTTCAAACTCTCTGTTAATGTTTGCAATGAAAGTTTATGAGTTTAAAATGCAAAATGTGCCTTCCTATAACAGATGCTTCTATGTTTGTTTGTAAATATGCACTCACTGTTATGATTATAAATTCTCAGTTTGAACTGTGACTTTTGAACTTCCCCTTGCAATAATGAAGTGAAGTCTACTCTTAACGTGCTCTCCATGAATGATATCTCTCTGTTTGTTTTGAAATATGCACTCACTGTTATAAGTTCGAACCTGAACTTGTGGTTTATCTTTCACTTTGCAATAATAATTCTGGGAAAAACCTTCATTCACGGCATCTATTATGTAGAACAAGATCTCTGTTATCATTTCCTTTTGCATTGGACTCTCTGTACAGTTGTTGATTTGTCTTTATCATGGACTCATAACCATCAGTTGTAAAATACAATCAATGACTGATTGCTGAATATGACACATAACCACCATTATGTCTCTAGTTTGGTTTTCACAAACTCTATTATATTGCATGTCTACAATCAATGAATGATGTGAATTTGTTCATGATTGATGTCTTTCAGAATTGGCCTCTATTTGCTGAACTGTACCTTGAAATTTGTCTGTTATTCACTCTTAAGGCTTGAGTACTGACATCAGTTCATTTTGAATCAAATATGGAAATGAATCATCAAAAATATGGAACTGTAGAAACATTTGGTTACAGCTGCAAACACTTCTTCATGCTGAAGTAACATTAAAACTTGACTGTTACTCTTCCTCTATATTCTGAACATTAGCTTGATTTCTAAATATGAAGCTCATTTTGCATATCAAAACCAACTGTTCATCATTATGAACTTTGAACAGAAATCTTCAAAGATTGATCTTCATTCCAGCATATGAATATGACAAACAACTTGATAGAGAATTCTGAATATGAATGATTAATTTCTCTTTTCTGACAAGCTTTGCAAAAATATAACTGTTCCAGTTTATATATAGCTTTTATTGAGCTTGGTCCTATAGCTTTGTCTACTGTGTACACTTCATTTTGATGCTGAATCTGCATTTGATATGTTATGTACAACAAAATGTAAATGTTTTTCTCTTTGTTAATGAAGTTCGAGCACGGGCTCGTGATACTCAAAAACATCAGGATGTTAATAACTGAGGTTCGAACACGGGTTCATGACACCCAGTAAAAACAAATTGTGAACATTAAAATTATGGCATAATCTTGAAGCACTCTTTTTTATTCAGCAATAGATATGTTCAAAGCTTGAAAATGTACTTTAAAGAACATGTAACCAGCATCTATACAACATTATTCTGCAATTGAACTTTGAAAATCAGCAATGTCTGGCACTTCCTGTAGCTTTTATCATGGGAAACCAGCTTGTTCTACATTCTTGAAAATGACTGAAAATGAAATCCAGTCAGCTGTTATCTACAAAATAATTGGTTAAGCTTTCAAATACCATCATTATGAAATACATATTCTGAAAAAGGTTTCTCAGTTCGGAAACATACTAAGTCCCTTTCATTCAGACACCTAGTTAATCAAAAAGAAAACATACACCACAATAATCATTAGTAGCAAAAGGTTTCATGTCAAAAACATGTCCCTTTAACACTACCTTACAGTGACTGTCAGCGTACATCTCCTTATTACAATTATCATTCCAGATTGTTATGCAGTATTGAAAACTAGATTGCCAGAGTATGTTATTTGATTCTCAAGTATTTCTTAGATCCCACAGGATCTAATCATTTTTTCCTCTTTCTTGCGGATGTGAACCCTAAGGACCTGAATGCAGATGGAGACTCAGGGAGTGAAGACCTGGATGCAAAGACCTGACAGACAACTAGCTAACTCAAAGAGAACACAAGGTAATGCATGGGACCCCTATTCCATACTTCAATTTCTTCTTTCAATTCTGCAATGTACTCTATTTATTGAATTGAAATACGAAACAAAAAGGACATTTGTATACTACATTCAGTATGAATGCACAATGTAATGATCATTGATGAATTTTGAATTATGTAACAATCGATCAATACTTAGAGTACATCGATGACATCTGATAATGAATGTAATAAAGACATGCAAACTAACAAAACCTGTAAGGCAATGTTAACTAGACAAACAAACATGCAACCTTTTTCTACTAATGCATATTGTATTGTATGCTTTATTTTTGAGTAACAACTTCTATGCTTGGCACATCATTTACAACCACTTGATTTGAACTAGATGCTTGGTTTGAACTTGAATCTATTATTTTCCCTTTATCTTTGCTAGAAGTATAGGTATGAATAACATCAATACCCTTATCATGGCATGACTCATTAGATAATGTATCCCATTCCCAATCGTTAGATTCTTCATCACTATGGGATTCTAATTGCAATATTTGATCATATAGCTTAGGATAATATTTTTGGGTGTACCCTTAATCAAGATACCCTAATCTTGTTTTCTCCTTGCTATCTCGCCATGTCATTTCTATGGGTTCAACGAGTCCTCCATTTTTTGTGCCCAAAGGTCCTTTGCCTTTATACCCCATCTTTTGCATGATTTGAAATCCTTTCCCATATTGATGTGTGGGAATTGCTATATTTTGAATGTGTTTAACATGTGCACTTGATTCTTCATCTTTGTATAACCAGTTTAGGATCTCATTGTCTTCTTCATCCATGGTGGATGATGTGCTTGCCCTCACAAATTTATCATTATATTTATGGAGTAGATTTGAGGGCCTTCCATAGGACTTATGTGATAAGCGCAAGTCCATCATGGATAGGGAGTATTCGCCTACTCCTTTTTGCTTGATCTTGCACTGTTCATCAAAATTCTTCATCATTTGGTCCATTTTTTGATAGTGGGCCTCTTTGGTGTATACTTGAATAGCTTTGGTTTGGTCTTCTTTTGATTTTTCAATAACATTATCCTCACTAACCTTTTCTTTTCCTTTAGTCGATGTAGCTAGGTTAGTGAGTTTTGGTATGTCTTCAATAACTTCATTTTCTATCTTTTCTTTTCCCTTCAATAATGGGATGTATTTAGAATGTTTCCCTTGCTCCCTTTGATTAGGTATAGACCCTTCTACATTGTGTGGGACTAGAGAGTCGTTTATAGGTTTGATGTTGTTACAATATTGGAGGGGGTTTGAGTCCCCACTTACCATTATTTCCTGCCCTAAATAAGGAAATTTTAGACATTGGTGATAAGTAGAAGGAATGGCTTGCATTTCATGAATCCACGGCCTTCCTAATAAGATATTGTAGGTCAACTTTAAATCTAGCACTTGACAAATAGTCTCCTTTTGCATGGGACCAACTATTATGGGTAGTACTATGACTCCTTTTGAAGCTCTTTCTTCATCATCATAGGCTTTAATAGTTATCTTTTTCTTAGGGTCAATAGCCTCCTCATAAAATCATAGGGCTTTCACTAGGCTAAGGGTACAAATGTTTAGGCTAGCTCCTCCATCTATAAGGACTCTTTTCACCCTATGCTTATGAATCAAGACTTCTATGTGCAGAGGCAAGTTTTGAGGATGATTAAGTGACATGTCATCTTGCTCGGAAAATGATAAGCAATGGGGTGCAATGAGGTGTCCCACCATATTTTGAAACTTGTCTACCTCCAAATTTAGAGGCACATTGGTCTCCAATAAGGCTTTCTCCAAGATATCTTTATGAGTTGGTGATAATTTGAGCAACTCAAGAATAGAGATTTGAGCGGGAGTTCTTTGTAATTGATCAACCAAGTTATATTGTTTTGATGATGAGGTTGAAGCTTGGTTTGATAGAACAATTTTAGGAGCATTTGTAGGTAGAATAATTTTCTATGCTTGCCCCCTAGTGATGACATTTGATGATGCTTCTCTTAATTTCTCCTTTACTACTATAACATTTATAGTGTTATCTTCTTCTCTTAGAGTATTGATTGTGTTATCATAGGTATGAGAAAAGTTCACTTTCTCATTACCTCTTTTTTTATTTTGGTTGGTATTAGATGACTCACCCTTTTCATGGTTCAAAAAGGGGTTCTTGAAGGCCATATGATCCTCATTGTTTTGAGGCCCTTCAATTTTGATCGTTCCATTATCTATTAGATCTTGCACTAAGTGTTTTAACCTCATGCATTTGTTGGTTGTATGACCTCTATTTCGATGATATTCGCATTGATGAGAGTCATTCCACCAATTAGGTTTAACTTGAGGTTCATAATCTCTCAAATCAGGTAATGTGATGATTTTGTTAGCGACCCAGGTCCTTAATGCGTTCTCCAAGGGTTCACCTAGATAGGTGAATTTTCTTTTGTTATAAGTGGAGTAAAAGGGTTTGGGCTTATTCCCATTAGCATTATTATAAGGATTATTAGCATTGTTGTTCGAATTGTTGGAATTGTTATTAGAATTATTGGAATTAAAGGGAGCTTTATTTGTTTGATTTACATTATTTGAAGAATTAGCTCCACTTGATAAGTTAAAAGGGTTGCCTTCAAGTTGTGAGCCTCCACAACTCCGTTGTTCACAAGATTTTTGTTATTATTCTTTAACCATAACTTCAGTTTATCATTGTGATTGTTGGCCCCTTGACTATTAACATATTTAGGTAAATAATTATTATTGTTGTTGTTGGTATTGGATTTATTGTCTTTAAATAATTTTGTCTCTCCTCTCTTTACCAATACATCTTCAATCTTGATCCCATTTTCGATAAGTTTTTCAAATGTTGGGGGACATTGGAGTTGTAATCGATAATTCATTTCCATGGTCAAATTGTTTGTGAAGATTTCCATCTTCTCTTTCTCAGGGATACTTCATGGATACATTGCAAAAACGGTCCTCCATCTTTGTAGGAATCCTAAGAAGGATTCTTTGACTTTCTATTTGGTATCACACAATTTGAGCATCATGATTTCATGATCGATATTATAGGAATAGTGGGTTACAAACTTGGAGGCTAACTCCTCAAAAGCCTTTATTCCTTGGGGTAACTTTGAGAACCACTCCATGGCGGGACCTCCCAAGCCCCTAGGAAAGAGTCTCATTAGGTATGTATCATTGTGCATGAACTCAATGCTTAAGGCACAAAATTCTCTTAGATGGTCTTGTGGGTCTATTTTACCCATATACTTATCATATTTAGGAAAAATGGTATTGAAAGGAAAGGGTACCATAACTAAGCTTTTGTCAAATGGGAAGGGACACAAAGCTTCAATAGAAAAGGGCTTAGGTTTGGCTGCCTTTTTTATGGAATCAATTCTCTTGGAATGTTTTCAATTGTCTAGTCATGGAATTCATGGGGTTATCTGCTTCTTGGTCCTTTTTAAGTTTCTCTATATCATAGTCGTAGGGAAGCTTTACTCCTGCTTGGGCTAGGTTTAGGAAAAATTTCTCCCTATCCCTATCTATCAATTTCTCCATAACTTCTAGGAATTCATGGTCTTGGGCTACTCTCTCAACTTTTTCTTCAAGTGTTTCTTTAGGAGCTTGATTGGCATTGTTGGTGTTATGGTTGTTTCCTCCATGTTGATGATCATAAAATGCAGAATTTTGATCCATATTGTTAAGTCTTTCTTCAAATAAATTTGGGAAAATATCCCCTTGATCTTGGCCTTTGAAAAGACTTTGGTATTCAACTTCACGGCCTTTGTTTGCAATGCAAGTGCTATCTCCTTGTAAAGATACCCTAAGTTTGTGGGACCATGTGGAAACCGACATCCAACAAGGGTTTGATTTGAAATTATCCTTGATTTGATAATTGTTGATTTTAATTGAAGAGATTAAAAATGTAAGATGATCTTTCAATGGATATCTCTTTCACTCGTTTTATGTATTTCAAACACAACAATCATGCATACACTTATTTCTTTTTACCCACTACACAATAAGTGTTTGATTTTGAAAGTGCATTATCACGGGTTTTCCACAAAAAGAAACTTCAAGCACCTACCTAGCTCAAGATTTGGCTCGTAAACATGGCTCTAAAAAGGTGGTCTTGCTATTTTATCAAGGATTTAATATGGATTCCGTTCAAAATGGATCGTAAACTTTCATCCCCCAAGTATGTTAAGGGGCTTCCCACCACCGGTATATCGGAGTTTTGCGCAATCCGTGAGGACTACTCGAGGAAGTTCAAAAATTAAGTATCCTTTTGTCACACACCCCATTAAGGATGTATGCATTTTTTTTTTATAGTAGGTTAGATTCTCACGGCAAAAACAAGTGTATCCCACTTTGGGTTGTCCCTCTCACCGGCTCTTTTAAGGAAAATCTCAAGAGGTGAGCCCACTGATGTTCTAGTGTGTTCATGTAAAGCAAGGAAATGGAGTTAAGAATTAGTTTTTGGGAATTTGATTCACCACAAGGTGAAGAGCATATCCCTAACTCTTTCTTAATTTCTCAAACACAATAAACAAGGTTCAATTACTAGCCCACTAACTAGAGAGAATTGAGTATTGCTACTCTCTTCTACAAACAAGGGGCTTTTGATTTTATGTGCTTGATTTCCTCAACCTTTCTTCTTAATTAAAAAGTTTAACACCTTTGGCATTTTGATTCACTAAAAGAAGTGAAGAGCATAGGCCTAATGCTAAACTTTCCAAACAAAGATAAGCTATTTTTTAATTACTAGATTCTTAAAAGCACCAAATGCCATAATTTAAGAGAAAAATTCACTAGTTTGAGGTTTACCTTTCCTTGTAGCTAGCAAAGGCTAGGGGCATTTTTTAGTGATTTTTTTTCATTTTAAGCTTACCTTGGCTATAGTTCCTTTCCAATGTGTTTTTCCTCTCACAAGTTAGTCAACAAAAACAACCACAATGAAGGAAACCAAAAATGAAATTGAAGAAGCAAAGATTGAATTGAATCTAAGGCCTTATTAGCAAATTTTAAGAAAAACTTGATTTAAGGTGAGAAAATCAAATTAAGTGACACAAATTTAGTTTTGTATGCTTCTACAACCTAAAGATAATTTTCATAAACCTGATTTTCTTGCTGTGAATCCTCAAGGACTAATTTGATATGAGCAATGTTCTCTTTCTTGATTTTCCTAGTCAAAGTCTTGCCTTCTTGGTTGAATCTACTCTCTGATTTTTTTGCTTTTCTATGGTCAGACATCCTGCAAAAACATATAAATCATTTTACCACAGTCAGTTTATAAAAACTCACAGTTTACTCAAAAGCATTGTCGTAATGCTTAAAAGTGCTATTTATCTGTTTAAAAGTGTTGTTAATTTGATTAAAAGTGCTATTTAAATTTTCAAAAGCACAGAAACAGAAAGTAAAAGCACTGCAAAATTGAGCAAAGGCGATAAAAATTAAGTGAAAACGCTAAATAAATGCGCAGAAGCGCTCGGTAGTCAGGGAAAAAGTGTTGTGAGAATATTAGACAGATATCAAAAGGATTCGAAAGCACTATTAATCAGTTGAAAGGCGCACAAATTTATTGTGGAAGCACCGAAACAGTGTTCAAAAGCCTTGTTTAACTGTGCAGAAGTGTCGTTTGAGTTGTCAAAAGCGTTGTTTTCTGCAAAACCCGAGAGTTAAACATGCAAAAAAAAAATTGAGAATTATGAAAATTTTGAGAGATTAGAAAAGTGAAGCATACTGCCCCATGGTGGGCGTCATTTTGTATACCAAAAATAGTATCTTCATAGAATTAGTATTGAACAATAAATGAAATAGAAACTAAATAAACCACAATTAGTACTCTATTTGGCAAATAAAGCACAATTAAGCATCCTCTGGCTCTCTATCTAAGAGTGTTAATGTGAAGCTCTCAGCAAGCTACCATCAATGACAATCCTAGAATGAGAAATGATTATGATAAAACAAATGCTAACAATTAGTTCAAATTGAAATGCTCAAATTAACTCTAAATTGTCTTTCTAGCTCTAATTCTCAAGAGGTTAGATGCAATTCTTAGATGTGTGGTTATGAATTATGATTGATTTTGGTCTTTCTTTTATAGATTTATGCAAGGGTAGGGGGTGTAGTTGTGTTGATCATGATTAAGCCTTGGTTGAGTCTTGGTTCCACCCTTTGAAGACAATTTAAATAGTGTGTCCTCAAAGCTTGGGACAAGGAGACAAGATGAGTGGACAAGATGCTCTTTTACTTTGAGTGATTGAAATTGAATTTGGCTTAATCCGTATGAATGCATTTCACAAATCCTATTGGTTGATTGATTTTCCTCCTCTTTTTGGTTGTTGAGAGAAATTAGGATTTAATAATTAATTTTAATTCATTTATTTAGCCATGTGCCCCTTGAATGGGTTGAATTTGATTTAATTCAAAACTATACAATTAATAGAATTAATTGCACTTTGATTTGATTTCACTTGATTAAAATGCTTTCACTTTTGATTTATCTTGAATTAAGCCTTGATTTTAATTTTGATTGGCTAAATGTTTGTTTGGATTCAATTGCTTTGATTTTGCCTTTGATTTGTTTTGATTTGCCTTGATTTGCCTTGATTTGTCAATAAATTGATTTTGTCCCTTTTTCAAGTGATTACAAGTTATAACTGGTATTATAATTGTGAGTTGCAGGAGAAGGTGATTTCTACAAAGCCCTAGGCTATAGATGTTTTATCTAAGAATGTGTAGTATTTATCATTCATTTTATTTTATAAAAGTAATATTTATTATATAAAAATTCTTTCAAAAACACATTAACAAATAGAGAATCAATGTATTATTCAGAAATCAACATACAAGATTATTTCAATCATAAAAACACTATGCCCTTCAACTCAAATGTTTTCTCATGCTATACTTGTGCCACAAAATTCCATGGAACACTTCTTGTCACAGCCGGTGATCACTCTTTTACTTCAAACTTCTGCAACTTCCAAGTTAGATCAATATTGTACATGGTTAATAATCTTCATTCCATGGATTCTAGGCCTTTGAGTCCATGGAATGGTTATTAGTTACAAGTAAAATTCAAAATAAAGAAAGAAATCTGAATAAACCAGTCTATGTCGCTGTAAGTGAGGGTAGAGTCATGCTATGTGACTCTCAAACCGATCCAAACAAACAATATTGTTTCCAAATAATTTGTTGGTTCCTACTAAACATGAACCAAATAAGATTTATATTTGAATCCACACCCTAAGTGCCCAAAATGAAAAGGTTTAAATACTTCAAGGAATCATAGTGATTGGTTAACGCATGGGACAGTCAAGATAAAAACCTCCAAAGCATTCAATGAGTGAATATGAATGTTTGAAAACTATTCTTTATTGCATAATGAAAAGGAAAAACCAAAACAAGACTTTAACACCTTTAAGATCACTGATTTCAATTAGAAAAACTTGTCTTTTATTTGATTTCTAGTTTCATCCATACACCAGGCTTCTCTGTCCTACTGGCAGGGTACAGTCAGTTTAATAGTAGTTTGACATAAAATATATGAAGGCTACTTAGTTTATCTTAGGGATAGAGATAATTTAATTTTAACTTTAGTTGTGTTAAAGGAACTATGTTGACTTTATTTTGTAGTTGTTTAACATGAGAGTTTGTAGATTAATAGGAGTTCACATTTTTATGGGAACGTATCATTCAATTGAGCATTAATGCCCATATATATCTAGTGAGATGAACATAACTTATGTACCTCATGCTAGTGTGCTTGGATACCTTGTATACACTATTTTGCACTAGACTGGACATTATCCAAATAATGAGTATTTATATAAAGTGCTATAACACACAAGCGGTCCTCCTTTTACACCAATTAATAATAGTGACAACCCTCACAGTCAGTTGGATAATGTCTAGTCTAATCCAAGCACACTAGCATGAGGTACATGAGTTATAAACTCTCATGTTAAACAACTACAAAATGAAGTCAACATAGTTCCTTTAACACAACCAATGTTAAAATTAAGAATTTTGGTGAAGTCGAGGAAGTAAGTGTGAGATCAAAATCAGTCAAGTCTCACAAGTGGTTGGATAATGTCTAGTCTAATCCAAGCACAATAGCATGAGGTACATGAGTTATAAACTCTCATGTTAAACAACTACAAAATGAAGTCAACATAGTTCCTTTAACACAACCAATGTTAAAATTAAGAATTTTGGTAAAGTCAAGGAAGTAAGTGTGAGATCAAAATCAATCAAGTCCCTAAATCGAAGTCCAAGTTTAAAAGGGAGGGCTTCTAAAGGCATGAAAATGACCAAGTCTGGGATGATGAAGTAAAGGTAAATTCCAATGGGGCAAAATCTGCCCTCTTCTTGGGATTTTTATCCCAACCACCCATTCATTTCCACCCAGGTGTAGGACTGTAGCAAACAAGGCATGAACGAGGACCTAGCACAAGAGTGTGCTACTTGTTGTTAAGAGAACACATTCAAATCGAAATGAGTCCAAACTAAATGGGAATTGGCTCAAATTCTATGTCAAACATATTTTACAAAACATTGTAATGTACTAAGCTCTATGAAGAAAAAGTATCCCAAACTCTGAGATAAATCTGCACCTTACACTTTGGAAATGAATTTATATCGTATGTGTATAACATGTTAAAGGAACTATGTTGACTTTATTTTGTAGTTGTTTAACATGAGAGTTTGTATATTAATAGGAGTTCACATTTTTATGGGAACGTATCATTCAATTGAGCATTAATGCCCATCTATATCTAGTGAGATGGACATAACTCATGTACCTCATGCTAGTGTGTTTGGATACCTTGTATACACTATTTTGCATTAGACTAGACATTATCCAAATAGTGAGTATTTATTGAGAAACTTTTATGGCTAATCTTAGTCAAATCTTCCTTTGTGCTAGTAGTCTACATAATTAGACCTTTATTAAGAATTCATCATATCAGATAAACTATGTTTAAGAATTGTTGGGACTGGTCCTTTGGCATGTATTAAACATAATAGAATTTTCAACATATTATTATCCTTCTATTTCTTTGTTGTAAGCATGTCATTGGTTCAGTTTTGTAATTTTTTTTTGTGTTAAATGCATTTAAAATAAAGGTCTAATTATGTAGACTGTTGATGCAAAGCCCTCTACTATCACCTTAAATAGGCCAACTCAACTTGAGGATTCAACAAGAAACTTGTAATCAACTCAAGGAATTGGTCCTACTCAAAGATCAAATAGAGTTCTCTGACTTTGTAAGTCACTCCCACAACCATTCCACACAAGTTCACCTTCCCACTTTTCCAATCTCTCATTGCACCAACTTCATTCTAGGCCACCTAGTGCACCTAGTGCCTCCACCATGCCAAAACTCCAACTAGACCTTGTTAGGATTAACAAGGCAGAAATAACAATTACATGCAAATATAACCAATATCAGAAAACCATAAACCACACAGAAGAGAACAAAAGACACAAAGATTTAACGTGGTTCACCCAATCTCTGGCTACGTCCACCAATAGCGAGTCCAATATTATTATTATCTAGTGATTACAACCTGATTACAATATGTAATCTTTTACAGCTCAATCCTACTGCAAGTTCGAAAACCATACATCATGAAATCCCTAACCCTAAGCCATATTATACAATATTTTTTCGTTTTAAGGTTAGAACGCATTACAACATGTCGGCCCAAAAATAGCCAAAAATATGTCAGCCCCAAAAAAATTTGTCTCGGGGGATGCACCCCCGAATCCCCGCTCTTGGGGGCTGCCGCCCCCAAACCCTTGCTCGAGACCCGGCCCGGCCTCGAACTCTGGTGAGGTCGGGAGGAAAAGTGTACAGTACTTTTCTAATCAGTCACCGCAAGCCAATAATCTCCCACTTGGTGACTAATTAGGATCCACACTAAGAAACCTCCCACTTGGAGACTGGTCCTATAGCAATACTGCTACCATATGAGGCTCCCACTAGATCGAACCACCCTGGACTCAGTTGTTTCTTTATTATGTTCAGTCTAGAAGACCAACTGAAGCTGAACATGAGTTCAACTTCTCCCTTGTTACTACCTTTATAAACATCTCTGCTGGATTATCATCTGTATATATTTTTTCCAGCTTTAACTTGCCATCATCCAAAACTGGTCGAATGAAATGGTACCGCAACTGTATGTGATTTGTTTTTTAGTGTAACGCATAATTCTTCGCAAGATGAATGGCACTTTGGCTATCTGTATGCAGAAAGTTATCCATATGTGGATGTCCCAATTCTTCCATGAAAAATTGAAGCCATATCATCTCCTTGGCTGCCTCTGTAGCAGCAACATACTCTACCTCTGTAGTGGATAAAGCAACCACCTTTTGTAGTCGAGAAATCCAACTCACTGTTGTCCCACCAATAGTAAATACATAGCCTGTAGTACTCTGTTTGCTATCTATATCTCCTTCCAAATCTGAGTCAACATAGCCTTGTACAGTAGTAGTAGATCCCCCAAAGTATAAACACTTACTGGATTTACCTCTCAAATATCAGAGAATCCATTTGACTACATTTCAATGCTCAATATCAGGGTGACTCATATATCAGCTAATGACTCTCACTGTGTGTGCAATATCTGGCCTAGTACATACCATAACATACATTAAGCTCCCTACAGCTAAAGCATAAGGTACCTTAGACATTTTTTCCTCCTCTTCTGATATCTTAGGACACATCTCCTTAGTCAATTTCAAATGACCAGGCAAAGGTGTGCTGACAACTTTGGCATTCTCCATATAGAAACGTTGCAACACCTTCTCAATATAATCAACCTGAGATAAAGTCAACTTCCTACTTTTCCTATCTCTGCAAATTTTCATACCAAGGATTTGTTTTTCTGCCCCCAAATCCTTCATAGCAAATGAATGTGCTAACTATTGTTTCAATCCCTTAATGTGATTCATGTTAGACCCAGCTATAAGCATATCATCAACATATAAGCATAGAATAATGTAGCTATCATCATCCAACCTCTTAAAATAAACAAAATGGTCAGAATGACACCGAGTGTATCCATGTTCATTCATAAAAGTGTCAAAATTAATATACCATTGTCGAGGGGCTTGCTTCAAGCTATATAAATTTTTTTGCAATCTGCACACCAAACTCTCCTTACCCTTGACCTCAAACCATGTGGTTGTACCATATATATTTCTTCATCCAAATCACCATGAAGAAAAGTTGTTTTAATATCAAGCTGCTCTAAATGCAAATCTTCAGCAGCCACAATACTTAAAATAGTACAAATAGAAGTCATTTTTACAATTGGAGAAAATATCTCATCTAAATCAATGCTCGTTTTCTGTGCAAATCCTTTTACAACTAACCTAGCTTTAAATCTTTTCTTACCTCCATCCTCTTCTTTTAGCTTGTAAACCCATTTGTTCTGTAAAGCCCATTTACCTGCAAGTAACTTGCATAAATCCCAAGTTTGATTTTTCAGCAAGGATTCCATTTCCTCTGTCATTGCAGACTCCCACTAAATCTTTGTATCCATCTGCATAGTTTCATTATAACTTTCAGGTTCACCAGCATCTGTTAACAAAATAGAATACAAAGAGGGAGAGAATCTTTTTGGAGGTCTACTTAACCTTGTTGACCGTCTAACATTCACTGGGGTGTGTGGTATTTGTTGTTGTTGTTGCAGAGCATAAAGAACTACTAGAACATCATCTTTTGGAGTATCATCCAGTACTACATAATCATTTTCTTTCTTCTCATATTGCTACAACAGATCTTTGTACAATACTTTCTCATTGAATATGACATTCACGCTTATTATAATTTTATGATTTTCAAAATCCCAAAGCCTATAACCAAATTCATCAATGTCATATCCAACAAATACACATTTCTTTGACTTAGCTTCCAGCTTGGTTCTATTTTCAAAATCTATATATACAAAAGCTTCACAACCGAAAGTTTTGAGAAAAGAATAACTCACCTTCTTACCACTCCATGATTCCTCTGGAATACCACAGTCCAAAGGAGTAGAGGAGCCTCTATTGATTAAATAAACAATAGTGTTTACAACCTCTGCTCACATGTTTAAGGGCAGCTTAGCATAAAACCTCATACTCCTTGCACGCTCCATTATTGTCCTATTCATGTGTTCAACCACTCTATTTTTTTGTGGAGTCATGGTTACAGTTTTATGCCTACGAATACCATTAGAGGAACAATAATCTTCAAATTATGTGCTGCAATACTCACCACCATTATCAGATCTAAGACATTTTAGCTTTTTACCAGTCTCATTTTCAACCAAGTATTTCCATTTCTTAAAAGTTTGAAATACATCATATTTTTGTCTAAGGAAATAAATCCATACTTTTTTTGTTGCATCATCTATAAATGTAACATAATACAGAGAGTCACCAAGGGAAGATACCTGAGCTGGTCCCTATACATTTGTATGCACAAGCTCTAATTTCTCATTTTTCTTTTCCTTCCCACTCTTCACAAATCTAAGTCTCTTTTGTTTTCCATACACACAAATTTCACATAAATCCATATTGACACATTTCAGACCAGGTAAAACTTTTCTTGAATGAAGTAATTTCATACCTTTTTCACTCATGTACCTGAGTCTATTGTTCCAAAGTGTTGTGTCAGAATCTATAGCAACGGTTTGATGTTCTTCCTACTCAACTACAGCCATTGTTCCTCAACATTCATTATCTTCTGAAACAATTAAAGTAGAAAAAACAGTATGACTTGTACAAAGATATAAGGTGTCTACTTTCACACCTTTTGCTATGATTAAGGAACCTTTTGAAACCTTCCAATTTCTATCATTAAAAGTAATTGTGCAAGCCTCATCACCCAGTCGCCCTGCTGAAATTAAATTCTTACTCAGCCTTGGAACATGTCTTACCTCATGTAATAGCCAATAATTCCCATTCTGCAACTTAATCTTAATTTTTTCCTTTCCAACTATCTGACAAGGTTCATTATTGCCCAAATAAACTAGCCCAAAATCCCCTTGGACATAATCAAGAAAGTAACCTCTATGGGGTGTAACATGAAATGAAGCCCCAGAATCTAAAACCCAATAATCATCAATACTTTCTAAAGAAAGAATCAAACCATCCTCTTCAGATTTATTACTTACCACATTTGCCTCCTTGTTACCTTCTTGTTTGTCTCCTTATTTATTCTTCCGAGACCAGCAATCTTTCTTCTTATGTCCTGGTTTTCCACAGTACCAGCAATCATTTGGCCCTTTGGACTCGGACTTCTTTCCCTTTATTTTCCTCTTGATTTCCCACGATTTCCAAAATTATTTCCTCTCATTGGTTCTACCTCTGCTTTGTGTGTTTAAGACACTACCTGATGTGGATCCACCTGAGCTTTTCCTACGTATTTCCTCACTTAGAATAACACTAATAACATCATCAAATTGTAGGGTATTAGAACCAGAAACAAAATTACTAATAGCCATTACCAAGCCATTCCATCTTTCAGGCAAAGAACACAAAATCAAGAGAGCCCTGACTTCATCAAAAATAACATTAACAGAAGATAATTGACTGGTAACTATATTAAACTCATTTAAATGATCAGCAATTGACCCACCTTCCGCCATTTTCATATACAAATGCTTCATGAGAAATATCTTGTTTGAAGTGAAGGGCTTTTCATACAACTTCGCTAGGGTTTTCATCAAATCTTCAGTCGTCTTTGCTTGTGTAATATTGAATGCCACTGATTGTGTCAGGCATAATCAAATACTACCAAGGGCCTTTCTATCAAGAATATCCCACTCCTCATCAGAAGTGGTTGTTGGTTTCTTGGCTTTTCCTTCCAATGGCCACCATAGATCCTACTGATAGAGATAGTCTTCCATTTGCATTTTCCATAACTGAAAGTCCTGCCCATTAAACTTTTCAACCTTCAGCCTACCCTCGTCTGCCATTGCTCCCACTCAACCATGAGATTCCCACTAAACCGTGAGATCTTCTTGCAAAGGATAACCGAAAAACAACCTGGCTCTGATACCACTTGTTAGGATTAACAAGGCAGAAATAACAATTACATGCAAATATAACCAATATCAAAAAACCATAAACCACACAGAAGAGAACAGAAGACACAAAGATTTAACGTGGTTCACCCAATCTCTGGACTACGTCCACCAACACCGAGTCTAATATTATTATCATCCAGTGATTACAACCTGATTACAATCTATAATCCCTTACAGCTCAATCCTGTTGCAAGTCCTAAAACCATACATCATGAAATCCCTAACCCTAAGACATATTATACAATGTTTTGTCGCTTTAGGGTTAAAATGAGTTAGAACATGTCGGCCCAAAAATAGCCGGAAACATGTCAGCCCAAAAAAAAATTCGCCTCGGGGGCTGCGCCCCTGAACCCCCTCTCTTGGGGGCTGCTGCCCCCAAACCCCCGCTCGGGGCCCAGTCCGGCCCCGAACTCTAGCGAGGTCGGGAGGAAAAGTGTACAGTACTTTCCTAATCAGTCACCACAAGCTAATAGACCTCTCACCTTGATCCCAATACCATAGATCATCTTATTATGCTATATTTACCATGTTCCAACTTCCCATTCACTCCAATCAACTCAGCTTCTACCATTCCTCTTCTATAGCCTTTCTAGGTCTGCCTAGTAGCCCTTCACACCCTAAAATCAACAAATCATTCACAAACTTCCCAAATAACCCAACAATGTTTTTACATTTTCTAGTACCCTTTACGGAGTTACAAAATTCATCTAGTCTCAGTCTTTGATCATTTGACTGGTGAAGATTTCCTTCACCCTCTAACTCTCCAACTAGGCCTAATTAGTCCTCCCTCAACAAAGCAACTCCTATCCTCACTTGCCTCTAGGTCTCCATGACCCTAAACAGTCTTATAATATGATTCAAAATCACTAATTTTTAACTTAGTATGATTCCACCTACTCATCTACTTGCCCATTCACCAAACCCTCACTTTTTGGGCTAGAAACCAAGGGTTTTAGAGAAATCATTCTTCCCTGCAACACACAATCTCAACACTGGTTCTAACACCTTCTAATACATCCCCAAGGACCATTTCAACCATCATCTACCCTCTCCATTCATCAGGTATCTCCCAGCCATGACTGGTGTTGAATCAGTGCACTAGTCCATACAGCAAACTTCAACAATCAGTGACTTTTCAATGCCACCACTCCATTTCCCTGCATAAGAACTCTTCATTACAATAATATATTACATTATTAAACCTCTCCCACCAAATTATAGTTGAGACAGAGGTGGGAGAGTCACTACATTATGTTGGTTACAAACCCAATGTTGACTGTGCCTACAATGTTAGTCCTGTTCCTGTACACCAATCAAGTTCTTGACTTTAATAACAACAAAAATAATATAATGACTGCAAAACCATGTAAATATAATGTAAGGAAATGTTCCTAGGACATAATCCAACAAAAACCACATTCAATCAATCATATAGTTTCACTGTTGTGTTGGCTGCTCTTCATGACTCCTGCCTTTGACCTTCGTGCTCCTACACCAACTGATAGCACGAAGGACGATTTGACATAAAATATATGAAGGCTACTTAGTTTATCATAGGGATAGAGATAATTTAATTTAAACTTTGGTTGTGTTAAAGGAACTATGTTGACTTTATTTTGTAGTTGTTTAACATGAGAGTTTGTAGATTAATAGGAGTTCACATTTTTATGGGATTGTATCATTCAATTGAGCATTAATGCCCATCTATATCTAGTGAGATGAAGATAACTCATGTACCTTATGATAGTGTGCTTGGATACCTTGTATACACTATTTTGCATTAGACTAGACATTATCCAAATAGTGAGTATTTATATAGTGCTATAACATACAAGCGGTCCTCTTTTTACACCAATTAATAACAGTGACAACCCTCACAGGCAATTGGACAATGTCTAGTCTAATCCAAGCACACTAGCATGAGGTACATGAGTTATAAACTCTCATGTTAAAAAACTACAAAATAAAGTCAACATAGTTCCTTTAACACAACCAAAGTTAAAATTAAGAATTTTGGTGAAGTCGAGGAAGTAAGTGTGAGATCAAAATCAGTCAAGTCCTTGAATCTAAGTCCAAGTTTAAAAGGAAGGGATTCTAAAGGCATGAAAACAACTAAGTCTGGGATGATGAAGTAAAGGTAAATTCCGAAGGGGGCAGAATCTGCCCTCTTCTTGGGATTTTTATCCCAACCACCCATTCATTTTTGTTATCTCTATTTGAGCATTAAAGGTTGTCATTAGTATCAAAGACATCAGTCAGTTACCTATGCTACTCCAGTCGGTAACTACAAGCAATACAAGCCAGTCGGTTAAGTCTTCACACTGAGCACAGAACAGTTTTACCGAGCATCAGACACCGATACCGAGCGACAGTAAACACCGAGCACCAGTATAATCACTGAGCAGTATATACAGTGTTTACCGAGGATCACAGAAAACAGCATAGGAGTCAGAAATGGCACATCTATCTATGCAAACAGTTACAACAGAATCACAAAATGTTTTACCAAGATCGAAGATAATTTATTGTTGAGATATTCATTAAATGTGATGAAGATCTTATGTTATTGTTTTGATCTAGGTTATTTTTGTACACCGTAAATCTTAGGGTTTTTCTCTAAGACATTGTAACCTAATTTTGTTAAGCGGCAAAGCAGTATTCTATATAAACATAATTTCATATTATTTTCATATGTGTGAAAGAGTTGCTTGACAAGGAGTTAAGATCAAGCAATGAAGTTCTTGAAGTATTAGCCAACTTCATAAATATCAATTATTAGATAGAGCATAACAATATTCAGAGTTATTCAGATTAAACAGAATCAGAATCAGGCTAACCAAGCAGTTCAAAGCAGAGATCTTCACACAAAAAAGGTGATATCTATTAAGTATTTCATAGATCTATATTAGACAAGTTAAGTTGTCATTAGCAGATAGTTACCTGTTATTTTCTAATCATTAGAGTTTTGGTAAAATCTCTTAACAGAGTAGACCTAACAGTCTTTTTGTAAATCTCTTAACCAAGTGCACACTCAAGTAGTGTTGTTAAAATCTTATCACTAGGTAGATCTAGTTGATCTAATATGTTACTCCTAAAAGGGTAAGATCACCAGAAGTGATCACCATTTGTAGTCCTAACAGGCAAACTTTTTCTATCTACAGTAGTAAAGAATTCATAGGTGTCATCCCCATCGCAGTTTTTACCTTCTAACAAAAGTTTCTATGTTACCAAAATACTTGTGTTATGTGTTGATTATCTTGTTGATTTCATGCTACTTACCTTTGATAGTTAAATAAATGAATGATGCATGCAATGGATACAAGTTATTTTTGAAGGCTACTACTATTTGTTGTTTATGGTCAAAAAGGTTTATAAGTGAAAGTTTTTGTGGGCACTGATTCACCCCTCCCCTCTCAATACCCTATCTCTCCAATCCAGCAATCTCCACCCAAGAGTAGGACTGCAACAAACAAGGCATGAATGAGGAGACAAACATAAATTTTAATTGTCATTTCTGACAAGTTGTTGCTTATAATCCCATGAATTAACAATGAAAGAAAACTGAACAGAGCAAGGTTCTATTTAAATGCATTTAACACAAAAAACAAATTTGCAAAACTGAACCAATGACATGTTTACAACAAAGGTCTAATAGAACTCCCAACAATTCTTAAACATATTTTATCTAATATGATGAATTATTAAACAATTAAGGTTGGAGTAGACATAGTTATCACGCACTTTTTTGTGTGGTACAAGGAAGATTTGGCTAGGTCAAATCTTCCTTCGTGCTAGAAGTCTACAAAATTAGACTTTTATTAGGAATTCATCATATCAGATAAAGTATGTTTAAGAATTGTTGGGACTGGTCCTTTGGCGTGTATTAAACAGAATAGAATTTTCAGCATATTATTATCATTCTATTTATTTGTTTTTAATTAAGTAAAACAAGTTTTGAAGGGGCCTCGAAACCCCGTACATTATGGTCAAATAACATTTTCAATACAACACTCTAAAATGAAACAGATCAAGACCACAACAAGGGTTTTGCTACAGGCTCCCACAACTTGGATAAAGAATGGTACCAAAAAAAAGAGACTGGGACCAACACTAGAGAAACCGTTGCTTGAAAGATATTTCAGTTTTTATCAGCAACCCTAAGACTATCAACGATCAGTGAAGAGCCTGCCAACCGCAAAGATAAATCTTTTCTTCCCCTTCTGGGAACAAAGGGACATGTCGAAGGAGGGTAGATGTTTAGATCTTTTCTTGCCATTAATTGAAGTTCACCCATCATCCACAATCTTGGCCGAATCCTGCCAAGATATCAAATCAAGATCCGTGGCGCCCAAAATCGGAGCAACAAGAGAATGTCCCAGAACAGGGCCACCAGAAACCGGAGAAATAGCAGCGTGAGACGAGTCTTTAGCCAACGAACCAGCATGATCCGGCAGAGCAATATCAGTAGGAGGGGCAAACACCCCACAACCAACAGGGACCTGAGTTGCAGAGTCGGGACTGATCAAAGAACCAAGTAAGGGAGCATCCCTCAGGGGAGAGCCAGAGGCAGAGCCAGGAGGTGCTGGGTCTCAGGAGACTCCTAGGAAGAAGAAACAACTTGAGAAAAGCTTTGAGAAGTCGAGGCCTTAACAACAGAGTAGTGGTGAGAGGAGGCTCCCTTCCACCAAGAAGTGGGTTTGTTAACCTTTTCCAATTCACATTGGTCCGCTAAGTGACCAGTTTTTAAACATCTCCTGCATCTAAATGGGAGACCTTCGTAATCTAAGGGTTGAATCCAGGATCCTTTGGGATGTTGTAGCTTTATCTTTTTCGGAAGACCCTTGGAATAATCCAAATCTACAAGTATTCTAGCATATGTTGAGTGAAGGATATCATCAGATTCCTCATCAGCCATCAGAAAGTCTCCTAGAGCCTCCCCCACAGTCTCGAATAGAGAATCAACCCAGAAGTGAAGAGGGAGGTTGGGAAGCCTCACCCATGTGGGGACCTTTGAGAAAGTCTCAATAGAGGCATCAAAGTTGTGGTGTCAGGGCCTGACCATGAGCATGAATTTGTCGTCCCAGCTAAAAAAATGATCACAAAGAATCAGTTTCCTGTCAGCTGGGTTCTCAAACTTGGCTATGAAAAATCCCCTCGCTTGAGGAAATATGTGGACTGTTTTTGAAATCATGGGTTCCCACTGGCTTGTTATCCAAGCATGTAGATTCGGGAGACTCAGCCAAAAGCCCTTGAACCTACAGATGAGACCATGATTTGCGAAAACAGAAGCCGCAAAATCAATTTCTTTCACTACCTCATCATCCAGAGGAATGAGGAGAGGATTAGAAACTCGGAGAGGGGTAGCACCTTTGAGACCAGAAGTAGGCTTCCAAGACGCAGCAGGCTTGGGCTTAGACAAGCACCCAAGAGCAGCTGAGGCAGACCCAGGAAGGTGAGTAGCACCAGGAGCTGCAACCCCATCCGCCATACGAACCCTTCTAGGAGGGGCATCGGCACTTCCAACAACACCCAGATCCACAGCGTCTACAAAAGAAGGCCCAGGTGCATCCACAAGAGGGGCATCAGGCCCGGACAGTAGGGTCGAAGCATCGCCAGCAAGCCAAGCCGTGACAAGGGTCGGCAACCGAGCCTGAACAAGATTCTAGCTGGCTAAGGCAAGAGCAGGACAACCAAGCACATGACCAAGGAAGAGGGCTTCTGCAAAGCGGGGAAGGGCTTTCCCAGACGCGTGAGAGTGAGCGGGAACTTTTTTTTTGAACGGGAGTGGCCATTTTTTCATCATTCTATTTCTTTGTTGTAAACATGCCATTGGTTCAATTTTGTAAAAAAAAATTGTGTTAACATGCCATTGGTTCAGTTTTGTAAATTTTTTTTTGTTGTAAACATGTCATTGGTTCAGTTTTGTAATTTTTTTTCAGGAACAATCTGGCCAAGGGCCAGATCAATACTGCTCGTAATCTCATTGCCAAAGTGTCCAAAGACTATGTCAGGATGATAAAATATGGGGATTCTCTTTACCGCTGCAAATCTTTGAAGGTTGCTGCACTTGGATGGATGTGTACCATTGTTAAGAGAATTGGACCGAGTTTGGCTTACCTCGAACAGGTGAGGCAGCATATGGAAAGGTTGTCGTCTTTTGACCCAAATACCAGGACTATTTTGATATGTGGGTACCCTAATGTTGGCAAGAGTTCTTTTATTAATAAGATTACTAGGGCAGATATGGATGTGCAACCTTATGCTTTTACTACTAAGTCTTTGTTTGTTGGGCATACTAATTATAAGTACTTGAGGTATAAGGTTATTGATACCCCTGGTATTTTGGACCACCCCCCTTGGAGGACAAGAACACCATCGAGATGCTCAGTATTATTGCCTTGGCTCATTTGAAGGCAACTATTTTGTTTTTCCTTGATGTTTTGGGGTCTTGTGGTTATAGTATTGTGCAACAGGCAGCTCTTTTTCACAGCACAAAACCTTTGTTTGCCAATAAGCCTCTTATTGTAGTTTGTAATAAGATTGATTTGCAACCACTAGAGACACTACCAGAGGAGGATGCAAAATTGGTTACGGAGATGAGATCTAAGGCTGGGAAAATTATGGGTGGGTTCTTTGAGAATCAGGAGGGGGGGGATGATGGCGCGCTACTCTCTATGAATGCTTTGAAGGAAGAAGGGGTGATTGCGGTGAAGAATGCGGCATGCGAGAGGTTGTTGGAGTAGAGAGTGGAAATTAAGATGAAGTCGAAGAAGATTAGTAGTTGTCTCAATAGGATTCATCTTGCAATGCCCAAGCTGCGAGATGGAAAAGAGAGGCCCCCTTGTAATCCTCAAGCTGTTTTGGATGCCAGGGCGCGTGCTTCCAAGGAGGCCATGAAGCTCGAGAAGGATATTGAGAATGAAAATGGTGGGGCTAGAGTTTACTCTACAAGCTTGAAGAAGCGGTATATTTTGGCAAATGAAGAGTGGAAAGAAGATGATATTCCTGAGATCATGGATGGACACAATGTTGCAGACTTTATTGATCCAGATATCTTGCAGAGGCTTGAAGAGCTGGAGAGGGAAGAAGGGCTTAGGATGGAAGTTGAGGGTGACGAGGATGATGAGATGGGGGAAGTGGAGTTGAATCCTGATGAAAAGGAAGCTCTGGCTGCAATTAGGAAGAAGAAGATGTTTATCGTCGAACATAGATTGAAGAAGAGTACTGTAGAGAGCAGGCCTACCGTACCAAGGAAGTTTGACAAGAAGAAGGAATATGGCCTAATCAGAATGGGAAGACATCTTTCTAACCTGGACTTGGATCCTTCAACAATTAGCTTGATAATAAATGAAGCAAATGAGACCTGAGCAATTAGCTTCCCAAGAAAAATATCATAAATGAACTATGTACCCCAATTTATGTGCCCTCTGCGCATACCTAAATGATATATTTGAAACAACAAGGGTAAGGCTTAAAGAAGTTAATTTTGCATCACAGTATGTAGTTGTTGTAGCAATAGAGCATCAGGCACCACCTTCAGCACAATATGATCACTAGTCAGGTCTGTATGTTTTATGAAGTTTGGTCATTGTGGATAAAACATACAGATCTGTCTAGTGATCATATTGTGTTGAAGGTGGCATCTGATGCTCTACTACTTTAACAACTATAGACTGTGATGCAAAAATTAACTTCTTTAAGCCTTACCCTTGTTGTTTCAAATATATCATTTAGGTACGCACAGAGGGCATGGGAATTGGGGTACACATAGTTCATTTATGAGATTTTTCTTATGAAGCTAATTGCTCATCTCTCATCTCCTTCATTTATTATGAAGCTAATTGCAAAAGGATCCAGGCCCAAGCTAGAAAGATGTCTTCCCAAACACATGAAAAACATGCACATAAACATGACAGCTGAGAAATATAAATGTAGATATCACAACAACTGAGACACATAAATGTAGGCATCATGGTCACAATTTTTTGGAGACAACATAATTGAGTTGTATACTCAGACGATGCAAAGCAACTACTGCTCCTCCGGTTCCAAGTTGACACTACGGGATCCAAAAACCATAAATAAGGAATAAATTTAGAGAGCGGAGGAGGGCCATAACAACCAAAATAATACACGACAAACCTTAAGTTAAATGAGGCAGTTGCAAACATTATAATAGATTTTCATTATTAAATAATGAAATTTGCATATACTGGTGTTCTAAGCCCCCTCATTACATGATTTATTATTGTAAGCCCTCTGACTTACACATCTAGAAAATGAAACTACAACCTCTTGGGATTGAGACAAACCTCATAAAAAAACAGCAGCTAAGAAGGATCGCTTGCCAACATCTGATGAATACAAGGTCCTCCAACAGATGTATTTTGACTGTGTTAGATTAGCTCCTACTTCAAAATACATATATGTCTGTTACATTTTATTTTATTTTGCAATATTCTAAACTTGAGGGAAAATTCGCCCTGTTTTATAAGGGAGAGGAACCACAGAACTCTTGTTTGATTTTTTGCCTATAGAAGATGTGTATATTTAGGCCTTTTATACAGGTTACCTACCATGCTGCCTAAAACTATGGAATTCAAAAGCATTATCCTAATCAGCTTCAAAAAAATTATGATAAGAATACTTCCACTTACAAATTGAAAACACTTGATTTATCATCAAAATAAACAACATTAGAACCACACGGCTAGCTAAAATATATAAGACAAGATAAAAATCCAAGTTGACCATAACCTTGTGCAAATTTTAAAATGAATAACTAAAACAAAATCTGACGTATCAGAGATTTTAATATAATTCACATAAATATCATGATATCAGTTGGTGATGATGCCAGATACTTAAACCCTCAGAATCATCAATATAATTTAATTATGAGAATTCTATTTTGGTACGAATGAAGGTGTCCATGACCAAAAGCAAGAGTCCAGGTTTTCTTGTCAGATATTCTAATTTTATTAGCACTACACACTAGTAGCTCCCATTCCTGAGAACTCTTAAGGTAAAACTTTTAGTTATAAGTCCATCTCTCTTTACCATGCCCTCTATAAAGGGATTGTTGTAAGCATAGTTAATGGACTAATACCTATTCTCCTGTACATGGACTCCCAAAGAAGAAAGGTTTTGTTAAAGGGCCATGAATTTTGGACAAGATTTTTGTGCTACATGCAACCCTCCACTCTTTGAAAAGCACAAAGTGTTGTAAGAAAAGAAAAAATGTTGGAGGAAATGGATCACAAAGGAATGTTTGACTTCGTGCAACCCCCAATTTATAAAGAGAGTAAGATCATTGGCTATAATTTATATCTTGTAAGTTGTTTGAATATGTTAGACATAACTTAAGTATGCAATTACAACATTGCAAACATTAACACCTAAACATGCACTATGTCTATATATTATGTATGATACCCTACCTTAGTGACTAAACTAGAGACAACTCCAAGCCACTCTCAAAAATTTACAATTTCATCAGACCCAAGCACTTTAGACAAAAAATAAGTGTCCTCTGTAACTACCAGATATCTAGTGATGATTGTATGCTAGGTTCTTCACTAACTTAGAAACACTGAATTCTTGCAGTATGGTAAAGAAAGTGTGAATGGATCAAACTCAAAGTCGTAATTGTTGCAACCACATGGCCTCCCAATCTGCACTAATGGCTACCTTGTACTCAAATTTAACGAAAGACAAGGAAACTGTATACTGGAGTTCGGTTTGCCATGAAACAATTCCCATATTAATTGTAAAAATAGCCTCATGGATCTCCTTGTGTCAACAAAATTGACCCAATCAAAGTCTATGTAGCCTGACATGACAACCCAAACCCTGAAGACTATGGTTACATAATGCTAAAGTCAACTATGCCTTTGACATATTAAAGTCATCATATAGCAATTTTCCAGCAGACTAATTCTAATTGCACAAGAATTGAGAAATATGGCTGATAACAAAATTTAAATCTGGTTGACTGGATGAGAGATGGATCAGATTGTTCAACGACTGAAA
This sequence comes from Chamaecyparis obtusa, assembly GCA_027943335.1. Lineage (NCBI taxonomy): Eukaryota > Viridiplantae > Streptophyta > Pinopsida > Cupressales > Cupressaceae > Chamaecyparis > Chamaecyparis obtusa. The sequence goes on along the minus strand of BSBK01002728.1, from coordinate 1,758,773 downwards.
GGTTGATTCACTGAATTAGCATGTCCTGAAAATTTGAACACAACCATCTCAAATTTCTCCCAAAGATCTTTTGTAAATTTGTTTTAAGAGACAAAGAATGTGTGATCAAATTTGCTAATACTCCAAACCTAAGTGATATCATAGGAGGCCCAAAGTTGAGAATAAATTTGGTTTCACCTTCCCAATACTAAATCACAATATCATCACCATAGCTTTTGGCATAGAGATCAGAAATAAAGTAACTTCTTCCCCATCTAGAATATGAAAAACATTGATTGATTCTGATATGCCGAGATCTTGGATCCTAGTTAAACTCATACAAGGACTTGGCTGTTCTCCACGCTAGATGTCCTTTTCCTAGCACCTGGATCCCTTCCTGTTGTACCATATAAACCTCCTACACCAAACCCCTAATCAAGAAAGCGCTCTTTCCATCCATCTAATACACTTTCTGCTTAGTGCCAACTTAAAAGTGACCATTTGGAAAGGACCAAAGCTTTCATTGTAGCCAAATTTCTTCCCACTACTTATAGCCTTAGGCAGAGACAAGAATTCTACTCATCCAAATTGCCATTTGTCTTGATTTTTACATCCATTTGTCTTAACCACCCAATTTTGATTCTTCATTAGGCCATCATACTCAACCCCTGACCCTATTGGGGGCTCTGCCCTCAGACCCCTACAAGGGTTACTGCACCTTTACCCCGCTAGGAGCTCCCAAACCCCTGCAAGGGGCATTACCCCTTGAACACAAACGGCCACCTACTTTGTTAATACAATCATTGCTATGTTTTTCATGTTTATTAGTTTGAACTAACTTTAATATGCCAAAATTTCACTTGTTTATTATTTGTACTAACTGCTCTTCCACAACTACATTCAAATGACAGGTTACCAATCAGCCATTTCAAGCATAAAAAATGCAAATACAGAATAAGGTTTCAGGGTGATGTGAAAATAAGTTTCTCCCAAGGGACCATAAATAAAATGTGTATAAATTTTTGTGCATGATAAGTGATTCTCAAGGACGAAACCCAAAGTGGGTTGTGGGTAAGTAGGTAACAATGAAGTATTACTCAATTTTCATGCTGATCTTTCTTTGACACTGAAAATCAAGATAATGCCATAGATTTTGTATTTTAACAATCTGCAGAATGATCTGTTGATCATCTACTTGATACTTGTCCAGACAAGAATTATTAGAAAACCATGTAATTATTTACATTTCAATACCTTAGTAAATATTCTTTAGATATATTTTTCTGAATATACAAATATTTGGCATTTCCAAGCACCTGACTATGTTTCATACAGACTGGGCATGTCTCGATTTTTTATTTACAAAACTTTATGAATAATTACCTGAAAAAATTAGCCAGGCACACAGTAGACATTACAATTTTAAAAATTTTCCTACTAATACAATTGGAGATTACGGTACTCTAATTATTTCCTAGAGATCATTCGACTGGAAACCACTATTGACATCAGATGACTTTAGGTGATCAAAGTTAAGTTAGACATGATCATTTGATAGTGTTTGAGGATATTGTTCGTAACTTCAGAATTAAAATGTGGAATATCCACTTCCAGTTAAACCACGATAATCTGAACACCAGGGATTCTTAAGCTATCTCTTTGACTTTATCTTTATCAATAATAATGATAAAAATATTTTAGATAAACAACTTAAATCACTTTAAAACTGGGTTTATTTATGTCTCATTCTGCATCCCTTCCTAAAACTTATTTCCTTTAGAAGCTCCTGCAACTGAGGCCTTTACTCCATGTCAGCACTTATCAGGCATGCCCATGAGCTTCTGGGGCTGAAGGATTTCAAAAATATTTTTTTATTTTTGAACTGATTGTGTTTAAAGCTTAGATATTGAACTGTGATTATCAAGATATATTAGTGCATAGCTCGACAGTAGTATAAATATGCAGCTACATACCCATAGCCATTGTGACATTTAAATGCAATGAAAATAACCCCATCCCGACAAACAGTAAAATATCAATAGTCTCACCTATGTGTACTTTGAAAGAAGATTTGCCCAAAAGGAGGAATATTTGTACAAATAATAGACAGGGCTAGGAATTGCTCTTCATATCTTGACCAAAAGCCATGGGGTTTCAAGAAGGCCTAAATTTAGCATTCTAGCTACATTCAACTAAGCTTATATTACAAAATGTTTGCAGCCCCATTTAGACTATTTGGAAGGGCTTTGAATCAAGTTTTGCACGTTTAGAAGTACTGCCATTGAAAATATTTCTGTTTATGAGAACTTTATCGACTCCATTATATTAGAGGAGATTAGAAGGGTACTTCAAATCATTGAAAAGGGTTTTGCACTATGTAGAAGCAAGTCAATAATTTTACATGTTTATCACCAAGGAAAACATTGTGATTCACATAGTGTGGCGTAATGATAAAGGGGCACATTTGCTATGTGAAGAAATGCAGAGAGCATATTGATGTCCACTTGTGATAAAAAATGTAGAGGTCCCTTTGAAGATCACCTCCAACCCGGACACCAATTTGTAACTCAAAATTAAACCCAGTCATAGTATAACAGTACTATGGTACAAAAAGAAACCTGGAAGCTGCAAAAATGACTAGAACTTAACATAAAACATTAAAGCAAAGAAAAACACATAAAACCTCCAGGGATGAAACGCAAGGCCGAGAAATGCAAGCCATATAGCCATATAATAATCCAACTTCAACTCGCCAGGCCCCAAAATTCTGAATATAACTAAACAAAAAAACTCATGACAATCTTCATCAACCTGCGAAGGCAACATCAATGCCATTTGAGCAATGATTATCAAGAATGAGATTTAAAAATATACTTTTACAAAAAAAAAATACACATTACCTGTCAGTCTTCTAATTCTCCAATATATTTTTAATCACCTAGCTCCTTCCACCGGCCATGGAAAGTTCTCTTGCCCTCCTTGCACCGGCTCTTTGCCTTGTGTTTGCACTGAGCTTCCCTGCATTGGCTCTCCAGGAGACCCGTAAACCCTCTGCTCTCCCTGTATTGGGCTTCTCCCTTCCATTGGAGGCCTGTAGTTAGGCACTGGCCCTCTCACATCCTGAGATGGTCTGTAATCTTGTCTGTTTTCTGGCATTGAGCCTCTTCCATCCAGAGGTGGCCTATATTGTTGCCACTCGCCAGACACTGGACCTCTTCCATAATCTTGTCGGTCCCCAGGCATTGGACCTCGACCATCCATAGGAGAACTGTATTCTTGCTGTGGACCTCTTCCATAATCTTGTCGGTCCCCAGGTGGCCTGTAATATTGCCGATCACCCAGCACAGGACCTCTTCCGTAATCTTGTTGATCTCCAGGGAATCGTCCTCTTTCATTCATTGGGGGTGGTCTGTAATACTGTTGGTCCCCGGGCATTGGGCCCCTTCTATCCACAGGAGGTGACCTATAATCTTGTCGGTCCCCAGGCATTGGAGCTCTTCCATCCATCGAAGGTGGCCTGTAATGCTGCTGATCACCTGGCATCGAACCCCTTCCATCCACAGGAGGGGACCTGTAATATTGTTGGTCCACTGGCATTGGACCTCTTCCATCCACCCCAGGTGGCCTGTAATCTTGTCGGTCCCCTGGCATGGGACCTCTTCCATCCATTGGAGGTGGCCTGTAATCTGTTCTATCTCCCTGCATACCATCCCTCCGCTCAACAGACATTGGAGGTGGCCTGTAATCTGTTCTATCTCCCTGCATACCATCCCTCCGCTGAGCAGACATTGGAGGTGGCCTGTAATCTGTTCTATCTCCCTGCATACCATCCCTCCGCTGAACAGACATTGGAGGTGGCCTGTAATCTGTTCTATCTCCCTGCATACCATCCCTCCGCTCAACAGACATTGGATCTCTTCTCCGAGGTCTATCATTGTATCTGCCACTAGGCCTGTTATTATACACCCGAGTATCTGGTATGATTACTCCATTAATATACTTGTCCCCTGCAGGGTAAGTAAGAAGCCCATATAAGTCACAACCTAAATCAAATCTTCATTTTAAATAACCATGTGAACCCTGATATGTAGGATCAGAGTAGCTTCAATCTTGATCAGAAAAATTCATGTAGCTTCTAGATATGTAGAGGGTTCATGTTTCTAATTAGGCATGAATAAAAGTTTGGTAAAGATCTGCCACTCACCTCCATACTCCTTGTTGACAGGGTCAATATAAGAATCCGGCAATACCCAAACTACTCCAGGCAGCCCTGGAAAAGCATTCCAATAAATATTTTTTCAGATTGAAAAAGTGCTCTTTACTTGCAGCTTGCGAATAAGGTATAAAAACAACAACAAAAAGAGCTAAAAACAAAAAAAACAATTTTGTATATATATAAACAAACAAGTGTGTAGATTTCAGAACGAAAAATCCATACCTTTCATTTTTTCTGATGTATCCTCTGAGATTTGAGCTTGAAAACCCGTATAAGTCGTAGTAGACAATGCATAGATTCTCTTTTTTGCCTCCTCCTCGCTATTGAACATTTAAAAGTAACAATTGTAGATATGTTTTCCATGACAGAAAAGCCCAGTTGTGTGTGTTTTAAACATGAAACTCCCAATTGGATGGATATGTTTTCCCAAAAACCCCATTTTAGTAAAAATAAAAAACTAAGGGATAAAATAGTGCAAATTGTTACCTGCCAACAACTTTGGCTAGAGTCTTAATAAACCTATCGATCTTTTCTTCTCGTGTTGGCTGTGGATCAGGAAACTCCATGGTAATAAGCCAGTGCTCGTAATCGCAGCCTTCGAACAGAATCTCAGTGTCTCCTCTAAAATTTTTGCCAGACCTCCCCGTGTCTACGGAAGAGCAGAGCGGTCGCGAGTTCGAAACCGTGTATTGAGATGGTGTTAACAAGCGGTTAAAACCCCATGATTGATAACAGACCAGTGGCTCTTTAGGGATATAATTAGCGTAGGAAGAAGAAATTGAGGAGGAAAGTGAATTTGTTGTGCAGAATGCTCTGCCCAGGTGCAGGCCGCGGCGAAGACGAACGGCTATGTTCGCCATCTATGGAAGTGAGCACTAGGGTTTAAGAAGAGAAAGCCCTGCGAGAATGTTTAAGAGGGTTTAACATTTGTAGAAAATGGGAAAGGACCACTTTTTGTTATCAGAAAAATCGAAATTGAATGATACTGACAACTTGAGCGAATTATAACAACGAAGAACAACCAAAAAATGTGATGAATTTTAGGTTACCAAACTAAAATGCATAACACTTAGTTTTTTTTAAACTAAAATGCATAACAGTTAGTTTTTATAAAATATTTAAGTTGAATGTAAAAACAATATTTTGTTTAGTTTTAAATAATTTTTCAATAGTAAATATTAATTATGCATTACCTATTTCAACTAATTAGAATTAATTAGTATATATAATATTTATTTTTAAATTATCTTAGTATTATTTTTTATTTTTAAATTATTTAAAATTAAACAAAATAATTTTTTACATGTCAATGTGGCTATACAATAAATTAAACTCTAAAATATATAAAAAGAGTTTGGAAATTTTACTATTGAAAAAATTATTTAAATCTAAACAATTTTTTTTTAAATATCAATCTAAATATTCAAATAAAAAATTAATCTATATTTTTTAATTATAGATTAATATTTTGTATCTTAATATTTAAAATAAAATATAAAAAATTATTTAAAACTAAAATTTGTTTGAATATTTTATTTTTAAAAAATAAGTGTCCCCTTGGTAAGATATGTGTTTTAATATGCTCTTATAATTTTAACTTGGGCTAAACTAAAACGGATATCTTACCAAGTGGACACTTAGAATTTTTTTCAAACTTTCCTTATATATTTTACGTTGTGATTTATCCAATACCGACTGGAGTACGAAAGGTATTTATTTTTTTGTGTCAGTTGTAGGTGAAGGACAACACGGTAGGGCATGCAAATGGGCAAGGGCTAGATGCAAATATGTTGCACCATAGTCGGTGTCGTAATGCAATAGATAGTTACATTTATTCATTTTACTTGAGTGATAATTATTCTAGCTAAATGCCTCCTAATGGGTGGAGGTGGGTTCAACATAACTAAAATGTTAGCGAATGATGTAAGCCAAATACTCAATGGTTGAAAGTAAATTCTAATGGTGCTTTTAAGGGCAATTTAGGGCCTTTCGAGGTAGGATTTGTTGCAAGAGATCGTGATGGAAACATAGTGGCAATGGGTACTAAGAGATTGCAACATGGAACAAATAACATGGTAGAGGCTCAAGCGGCCTCGTATGCAAACAATGGCTAAAAATCTATCAGCTAGGAAGGTGCATTTAGAAGGTGATTGGTAAATTATTGTGAATGCTTTGAAGAAGGGTGGGGCCTTGGCTTGGCCTTTACATAAATATATTAAATCCACTGTTAATATTTTGAATTCATTTAGTGAATTTAAAATTTCATGTTTTTTTAGATCGAACAACGAGTTGGCGAATTTGTTCTCTAAATGAGTAGTTGAGTTAAATGTGGATGATGATGAGGACGTGTGGAAAGATTTTGCAAATCCACATTTATTGGTAGAGAGCCCGTATACACTACCACTCCATTTTAGCAATACTCGATATCATTTCTTTGTTGGTCTTGAGATGTTGATTTATTTTTTATAATTTGAGAGTATTGTTTTTTTTTCTAGACACTTCCTGCTTTTCTTTTAATATCATAGATTTGGGGTTTTTTTACTTTTGTGATTACCTTTGCACTGGTGTAAAGCACTTTGACAATAATAGAAGCAAAATTTATGGTGGTAACAAACAAACAACAACTTGCCTTCTTTGGGAAAATTTTAGAAAAACATTTGAAAGGAATTTTAAAGTTCCAAGATCCTTTGTTTCTTCAAATTGTTGATATGTTACTAGGAAAAGAGTCCATGAATGTAGAACAACATTAAGTTACATTAATTCAAATATAACTTGTCAATGTTTTTTGCTTGGGCTCCTCAGTTGGGGATGGTTGAAGATACAACTTGGGTCATGAAAAGTGTGTTGAGGAGGAATGGCACTATGGGTTAACTGCAATGGTGGCTTCGACCATTCCTAATAAAGGATCGGGACAAAGGAGGGTGACATGAGGGAAATTTTAATGAGGGTGATATTTACCCTTTTATAATTTGGAGTGCAAAGTCCAATAGGCAAGAGAGAATGGTGGAAAGAGCAGTTGGATGGGTAGCATTGAAAGATTTCCTTTGTCAACAAGAGGAGTTAGCCTCAACTAATCAAGTGGTGGACAACAAAAGGCATTGGGCTTTTACACTTCAAAACTATTGGGTGAATGGTCGTATTCAACATTTCCAATGCAAACAACCTCCTACAACTGGGTGATTGCTTTCAAGTTTTCTGTTGCCATGTTTTGTAGCTTCTTTTTCAAGTTTCAGTGATTTTTGGAGTCGATGTAATATTGATGGTAGTTTTGTCACAATGGGTTTCAATTTTTAGTATTGTTTTGGTCTCTAGCTTAAGCCTAGTTTTCTTGGTTCTTTGGTTATAGTTTAGATTTTTTTATACTATCTTCTTGATATTTCTCTAGTATGGAGGTCTTTGTAGTAGCTTTTTGGCATATTTCTTATTAGCATAAGCTATATGCTTACATAGACTTAACCTCTATGATATATCTTTATTTAATATTAATATAAATATAAATCATTACCGAGCAAAAAAAAATTAATCTAGCTAATGTTTTAATTATTGTTATGTTTGTATATTTTTCTAACATCTTTTATGTTCTATGTTATCAAGTTTCCATTTTTTAATATGATCATAATAATATTTGATATATTGAATATAGCACTATATTTTCTAAGCATAATATAAATTGATGCATCTTTAATTAATACTATAATATAACACTTTCTTATAATATCTATGTATACGATCGTTATATAAAATATTATATAATCTTAACTTGTAAGCACCTTATTTGTGTATAATTTAAGAATTATTTTGGGCCCACTTTAGTACTTTTTCTATGGTTGGACCTCATATGGCACTTAATGGGTACCTAAATTCATATGTGGGTCCTCCCTACCTTTCAATATTGCTTAAACTCAAGGTTGGACCTTATTTTGAGGTATGTTCTTCTCTTTTCCATCCAATCACATAATTCATTTCTTCACCTAGGCCCTATAGCCCTATTTGTGGCGTTCATGATCTGCCTTGACCTTGGAATGAGTTGTACTCAAATATCTCGCACATAACATATTCTATTGGCACCCAATTCAAACCTAGGCTCATTTTCCTAGGTAAAGAATGTCATTGGTATTATGTCCCCTAGGATTTTGGACCAAATTTGTCCCGAGGGTTTGTGCTAGAGTTTTGAAGGGAAACCCAATCCTATGGTCGGCCTGCTTAATTCTAACTCCCTAAAATGATGTGAGAAGTATATAAACCCCCTTTCTATCCTCATGTTGGAATCCAGTATCCATTGTTATCATTTCATGGTCAAGAAATCACAAGTGTAGCCAATATTATAAATTAAGCTATCAAGTGCAAGGAAGAAAATCAAGAGTCATAAAGTTTCAAAAATTCATTCCTTTCAAGCAGTCAAGGTGTCTTCTTCCATATATCTAGACTATTCCCCCCATTAGAGGCCAAGAAAAGGAGTTTTCTATGAAGGAGGGAGATCTACATTTATCCAATCTCATTCAAGTCTACTCTCTCTTCTCCTCAATCAAATATTGTGGTGAACTAAAACATCTATTCCATAAGGTTTTGTCTTTCATGATTTCCTTTTGGGTTCTTGTGTTTACTCAAATCTATAACATCAACATATTTGATCTTATTCAAATGAGCATTTGCATTATCAAGGTATGGTATACTTCATTTTCAAGATCTAGCCTCTACCACATGACAACATGATTTACTTCATTTAATTTAATTTCAAGGTTGATTCCTGAATAGGGGTTTGACTGAGGAAAACTCCTTTATTCAACCTTCTCCCTTTTTTTTGTGTGTAGGAACAAGTTATAGAACTACCAAATCAGGATCGGGAAGACCAGACACAAACAAAAGAATAGTAAAAGTTTTAATTAAGGTTATAGGGTATAGAACATCATTGGTGATCTGTACCCAAGTACAGGATGACTTTCATCTTGCCCTTGCCATTTTTTACTCAAAATTTTCGCACAAGTCAATTTTCAACTCTGCTTTCTAGAATTGTACTTTTTTGCTCAGTACCAGTCCATTTCTATTTGTTATTTCTATTTTTTTTTAACTTGACTATTTGATCACTTTAATCATATTATCATATCATTTCCTTTTCATCATCACATATTTTAGGGAAGGTATACATTTGTCTTACTTAGTGTTTGAGTCTCATTTTGAACCTAGTGGGGTATATTCCTTTTGAATGTGTAATTGCTCGAAAAGGGAGGTGAACCTTTTCCTAATTATCCTTAGCTACATTGCTTCCCTTTTCCCATTATATATTTTGGTGAACCTCACTCCTCTTACATATTTTTGATTTGGTATTTAGATCCTCTTTGTATAATCTCCTTTGTATGCATTATAGTAGCAAATCTTTACATCATGTCTTTACTAAATTGTATGCGTAGGTTCACCCTTTATATATTTTGGTGAACCCAACTCACAATATTTCCATTCTAATTTTGGGTGTTATATATTCTTTGTTTTCTTGAAAAAATTCATTATGTATGGAGTTTACTAAGTTAGATTGGTGTGTGATAAACTATGTTGTTACATTTCTTCTTTCTTCTCTTTATCAATCACACAGAGTGAATCATGATTCCTTTTATTTCATGATGTTTTTATTCCTTCATGGTATTCTTACATATGCAATTATGAGGTTATCAAATATTTGTCTCCCTTATAAGGTATATTTTAAATCTCTTATCAATATTTCATGAGCTTTTATTATTAAAATTTTAACAAAATGCATGGAATATGTGGATGAAATAAGGGCTTTTGTCAATGATCTAAAGATAACACTAATGTCAATCATCCTAATCATATTCCTATAATGAATAGTAATCATGATGATATAGATTTAGCTCCTAATGATCCCATCATAGTGAGACCTAGATCTCCTCTTCCTCAACCTACTCTAATGGATAGTCTTGGAGAAGCTAGTTTATGAAATTCCTTGTATGATCTTAAACAATGCTTCTTTTATCACAACATTATTCATAATCTCGATGTCCAACATTTTCTTGATTATTTTTCTCCAAGAATATTAAGTAGACAAAGAGATCATGATGAGTCATCTTCTTCTTCACCACCTAAAGATGATAATAATAGTGATAGGGCACCTCCTACGGAGAATATTCATCCTCTCATTCCTCTTTATACCAAACATTTTCATAAATCTCAAGATGAATCTCCTTCACCCTCTATATTAAAGGCTAATTATAATGTGGGTTATGATATTACTACTCAACAAGGTTACAATGGATTAGGACTTTCTATGAATGAACAAGGTATTAAGGTCCCTATTGGTTCTCCTACACAAAGTACTAGGTGTGGTCTAGGTTTCACTTCTCAAGATACCATTTTGTTTTCTTCATCTCAACTAAAACCTTTGCTTGAAATTCTTTTACCAACACCATTTGTTGGCTCATCACCTTTTGATGACCACTTGGCTTTGGCTAAAAGAATCTTTTGGAGAATTGGATATGATTCTCAAATCCATTTTCCATATAAAAATTTTCCAAAGAATTAGAGGCCTTTAAATGGTGAATTTCTACATTTTCTTCATCATAGTAATAAACACTCTCTTGATGATTGTGTGTAATTTAGACAATTTGTGCAATATTTGGTTGATAGATCTCTTATTTGTTTAACAATGAATCTTTTACATTTTCCTGATATCAAATACATACTGCTTGACTTCACAATTGGATTAATAACTAGGTGAAAACACTCAGCTCGGGGATTGGACATCCTATCTGAACAACTATCATCCTCATGATGAAGGCCCATTTACATGTGAACTTAGGGACGTGAACTTGAAATAGATCAACACAGTATGTGCACTAAGTTCCTACTAAAGCCATTCTAACTCTAAGCTGCATGAAAGTAACGCTTGAAAGTAAATTAACTTAATTTCTTTGTAGAATGAAATACTAAACCAAACTCATTTAACTAATTAAAATAAAGTAGGAACTACACTATCTTCTTTGGTTGCATGAAAAATCACAAGAAATGACTTCTTGTGGCTGCAGGAACAAATCTAATCCAGAATTGTAACTTAATGTTGTGGGAACTAATTCTAATCTAACTAGGGACTACTCACCAAGCGGAGCCCCTTAAGTGAGTAAGTCCAAATCTTAATCACACACTTTTATTCTCAAAACTCCATTCCTTTATTAATATTACATAAAAAGATGAATTATATTCATCAGGAAGACTGAACTTGAATAAAAACTATATATTGCTAAGATAACTGAACATGCATCTTCTATCTAGATAGCTTCTCACATATGAGAGCAACTACTTATTTATAAGGGGAACTAACTAACTACCTAACTAATGCATGCCTCAAAAATAGGTGGATTTACAATAATTGCAGCCTAGAAAGAAGGAGCATAACTATCCATGAAATGAGGAACAAGAAAACGCATTCAACAACATGAGGAATGAATTTAGTACCCACTACTTTCATTATTTTCTCTGCATTAAGACAAGTTTCTTGACTTGATCTCCATCTATTTTTATTGCCTTATCCTTATACTGATTTAATGGCTGCTTCTTCTGTTGCAAGATTGGGTCTTCAAAGTCTTAACTAATCGGGTGCTAACTGATCATCCTTCCTTTAATGTTCTACATCACAAATAGTAATAAGAAAAGAATATTTCATACACAACATTTATTCATTCATCACAAGATTAAATATTCACTTAAAACATAATTATAGCCCATAATATATATATATATATATATATATATATATATATATATATATATATATATATATATATATATATATATATATATATATATATATATCATAAAAGAGGAATATGTCCAACCCATATATGGAAACTTAAGTCTTTGTGTTGTAGGAAAACATGAACCAACTAAAAGTATAAAACAAGGTCTCAGGATTAAATAGTAAAACACCTATGACTCAAGACAACAACAACATGGATCAAAACATCATAACAAAAGTGAGCCATTATGGACTCATCACATACCTTAGCACTCCTTTTTTATTGTGTTTCTCTCTATTATGTAAATTTAGCAGCTTACATTCTTGGGGGCTCTTTTCTTTTCATAATGTGCATTAAGGGAATCATAATAGGAAGTGTTATGTGTTCTTCTCTTGGGGGGGGAAGGTATTTTTATCTCATTTCTATTCCACTTCCAAAGGATCTATTGTCTCTTTGGTGATCATAGCCTTTATGATTTGATTTCCTTCCATACATGGACTTGTTTGTTTAGGATCATTCCCTTTAATGGGACCGATATCCTTATTTACAATCTATTCCTTATGTGTAAGTGAATATCTTGTATAATTGATTTGTGCATTAAGTTCCCATAATATGGCATCCTTTCATTTTTATCTTCATCATCTTTATATGGATTTGTATTGTTTTATGATGGTACATTCCTTTTTGCTATGGGATTCTTTGCAAGATACTTTTGTTTTTGCTTAATGATCATTTTCATGTCTCAAAGGGTATGTATCCTATAAAATAATCATCCATTTAGGGGCCTATCATTATACATTTTTAAAATCATTCATTCTTTCTCCCTCTTTTTTGACTTTTTTCTCTCATAATATGATGTCCTTTCTTTCATAAATGTGTTTTCCTTACATTAGGATCTTCTCTTTGAGACTTATATCCTACTTTGCAACTTATTTTTGCATCAAAGTGAATGTCGTTTATAAGGAAACTATCATTAAGAGTGTGCAATATGTGTTATATTTTCCTTGTCTTCACACTTGGGGGGAAAGGTTCCATGTATTCATTTTCTCTTTCCTCTTCTAAGGATCTAATTTCCTTAGTATAGTGACATTTATTTATCATGTGTCATTCCTTTCTTATAAGGAATTATTTTATTTTGATTTGGTATTCTCTCTTATACAAGAGGTGTGAACCCTTGATCACAACCTATTTCTTATTTTCAAACCATGTTCATCATAAACAAATTCACTTACTTTGGGTGTCAAAGTATGTCATACTTCATCAAGAATCCCTTTTTCACCTAGTGATAGGGGGTTAAAAGGTTGAGTTCTTGTTCTCTTCCCCTATTGGTCTGGAAGATGTTGTCTTAGTTCAATAACTCCTCTTGATGGTATATATCTTGCAACCAAGATCCCTTCCTTTCAAGGGCCTCCTCCTACTTACATATATCATTTCATGGTTATTTATTTTATTAGCTAACAAGATTTTTAACTCTTCATTAAGCCTATGACATATATTGTTTCTTTAAGGATATCTTCTTGTTGACAAAAGTAGGTACCCTTGTTCTCTTTTCCTTATGATGTCACCTATGTTTCCATCATAAGGAGAGGGACATACATACAACCTCCCTTATATATGTATATTTTAAAATGGTGAGTAATTCTAGGATGTAGATCACTCACCAAATTTGTGGGCTCACATACATTACAATGCAAACCCACCCCTAAACGAATCTATTTAGCACAACCAAAGGAGGACGGATGATAAAGCAAGATCTATGTCAAGGGGGATCCAGTATTCTTGAAGAGAGATAGGATGATAACATGAAATGAAATCTGATCTATGAAATAAGTGAAAGAAAAGGAATAATGAGTGTACCTTGAAATTAGATGAGGATATTTGACCCTTTAAACTTGAATTTGACTATCGTAGAATTTTAGAATTATCTATAACTCCAGATCGGGAAAACTAAGACCTATAACTATATACTTTGTAGATTTTAGCTAAAAACTTCAGGGACAAGTTGAGAAGTCAACTTGTACCCAAAGAAAAGTTGAGAAGATGACTTGTTCCCAATAATACCAAATTTGATTAAACTTTGTAGAATTTTGTGTTTGCGCCTATACTCCTCAAATCTAAAATTATAGCTCTACAAATTGTTCCTACGCAAAAAAATGGGGAAGAAGGTTGAAGAAAGGGGTTTTCCTCAGTCAAACCTATGCTTAGGAATCAACCTTGAAATGAAATAAAGGAGAAGTATGTTTTCATGTGGCAGAGATTAGATCTAAACAATGAAGTATATCATATCATGTAGATGAAATTACCTCTTAGAATGTGATCAAGAATATTGATGCAATAACTTTTGACTGAACACAAAAAATTGAAAGAAAATCATGCAAGACAAAACCTCATGAAGTAGATTTTGTAATTCACCACAGTGTTTAATTGGGTAAGAGAGAAGAGAAAAAATATTGAGGGATGAATGTGGATCTTCTTCCTCAACAAAAAAATCCTTTTCTTGGCCTCCAATAGGGAAATAAGCTATATATGTAATGCCCTACTAGGGAACCCAAGAGAGATTAAGCTAAAATATGTTACTCAGATTACAAAATAGTTTTTTTTCGTAAGAGTCTACAAATAATATTGAATAAAAAAGCTGAAGCAATAACATAAAGTCAATACATATAGATTACAAATATCAAGGGTTCTTTGATGAAGAATTATGTAAATACAATTAAATCTATTAAGTACAGTAATCATATAAATCCTCTACATAATAAATTAAAGTACATCATCTCATAAAATAATAAACAAATACATTTGAACCATAAGGTATACATGATAACTCACATCCACTGCACAAGTCGCAAGGTATGTAAATACAACTAAGTGCAAAGTAAAAATAAAATAAAGAATAGAAACAAATCTCCAAGGATAAAAGAATAAGAAGCAACTACAACAAGGATCATCCAACACTGGTACATGAGCATCAAAGTCTCAAATGGTAAGAGAATCACTACCTCATGACCTCATGAAAACCTATGGTTCCACTCCAATTGTGCTAAGGAGATAACATCAAACCCCACTCAAATAACAATAGCAAAACCAGTCACTAGGTAGTACTAAACAAGGAATCCTGAAAGCTTCCTATCTCAAAGGTACAACTCAAAACTTGAAGGTACACATACTAATCCAGAGGAAACCAACACATGTAGGAAATCTAAGATGAAATTAGGTAAGTGTCATCACATATGTCAACCCCTTGGAACTATCTCACTGGACTCTGAATCCCAAGTGTGATCATATGCGAAACATAAAATCATCTCATGTATACAAGGATAACCGATCATGCTAGAACTCACCATCACTACTAGATGGGAAAGCATTGTCTCCCACTCCCATCCTTAGTCTATATTAGCACTCAAGGGATGGGTGAGGAATATATTATCTTATTAATTCATTTTAAAGCCCTGTTTATTGTATTATAGTATCACTTATTTAAGTAACTTACTAAGGATACCCAAGTAGCCACTTCTGGGCTCTGTCACCTCCAAAAAAAAGTCACTTCCCCTCTAACACCTAGATAACCTAACTTAAGCTCACTAGTCTCAAAAATTTCTCATTGACCATTGTGAATCAAAAAATTCAAGATCTAGCTCCAAAATGTCATAGGAACACACATAACCAACTTCCATCATATATACATCATAACATAATCAAGAACTTCCATAAGGTTGGGTTATAAAAAAAATGAATACCACACAAGTATGCAAGACAAACAAACATAACACAATTTCCTAACCCCGCCTCTGGTAACAATCCTAAAAAGGATGATGTATCACAAAAGGAAAATATTCACAAGAATTTATTAATAATAAACTAATTTATTATTAATAATAAACTAATTTATTATTAATAATAAACTAATTTATTATTAATAATAAACTAATTTATTATTAATAATAAACTAATTTATTATTAATAATAAACTAATTTATTATTAATAATAAACTAATTTATTATTAATAATAAACTAATTTATTATTAATAATAAACTAATTTATTATTAATAATAAACTAATTTATTATTAATAATAAACTAATTTATTATTAATAATAAACTAATTTATTATTAATAATAAACTAATTTATTATTAATAATAAACTAATTTATTATTAATAATAAACTAATTTATTATTATTAATAAACTAATTTATTATTAATAATAAACTAATTTATTATTAATAATAAACTAATTTATTATTAATAATAAACTAATAAGAAATTCTTGGTCTCTTCATAGCATGATATCATTCTTCTTCAGGAAATGAAGCTTTCTTCGGATGCTTACAATAAATATTTTCATAAGTGGTCTTTCTGGGAATCAGTTCATGTTCCCTCCTTGGGAGCTTCGGGGGGGTTTGATGACATTATGGAATCCTAAGTCTGTTAAGGGTCATCTTATACATTTTAATTCAAATTGGAAGATTCTAAAATTTGAATGGTTTGATTTTAAGTTTGTCCTTTTCAATATGTATGGTTTGGTTTCTCCTAGTGATAAAATTTATCTTTGGAATTCACTTACTGAATTTATTCAACATTATGATGATTCTTTTCTAGTTTTCAGAGGGGATTTCAACACTATCATTTCCTCTAATGAGAAACAAGGAGGTAATCTGACTACTCATAGAATTATGGAGGAATTTATCAATTTATATCAGAAAATGCTTTGTCAGATGTCCTTCCTACCAATGGGTTCTTTACCTAGACTAATAGGAGATCTCATGCTTAGATTGCTTCGAGATTAGATAGATTTCTTATTTCGCATGACCTAAGGCTTCAAAATTTCTCTTTAAATTCTATGATTCTTCCAAATGTTGAGTCTGACCATTTCCTTATTTTGCTTGACATAATTAGTAATGATGTTGGGTTTTTTCATAAGCCTTCTTTCAAACTTGAACAAATGTGGTTTACTCACCCACATTTTCATGCTCTTCTTTGGCAATGGTGGGTTTTGGCTCCTTTCTAAAAGGTAATTGAATGTTTTGATTTTATAAGAAGTTGCAATTTGTCAAATCTAAAATTAAAATTTGGAACAAAGATGTATTTAAAAATGTTTGTCAAGAGAAAGTTGAGGTAGAATATCAACTCAATAATATTAATGATCACATTATTAAATTTGGGATAGACTCAGACTTAATTGCTACACATAAATCTTTGCAATCTTATTGGGAACTTTTATGTTCTAGAGAAGAAATTTATTGGAGACAAAAGTCCCGTGAACTTTGGCTTAAAGATGGGGACAAGATCACTAAAGTTTTTCATTCCTCTGCCAAGATTAGAAGGGATGCTTCTTCTATTTTAGTATCAAATCTTCGGTCTCAAGATCTTTCCTTTCTTATGCAAAGAAAATTAGTGCTTAAGGGCCTTTATTTTTTTAAAAATTATTGGCCCCAGAAGTCCCTTCTGTTGTAAATGAAGATAATATGGACATTCTTCTCAATAATACCCCTTGTCTTATCTCTCAGTCAGATAATGATTTCCTTATGCAACCCTTTAGATTGGAGGAATTACATTCTATTGTTTTTTTTATGGCCTCAGATAAATCTTTGGGCTTTGATTTCTCATGAGGTTATGCATTCTATCGAATCTTGTAATATTCCTTCTTTTATTATTAAGTTTGATATGATGAAAGCTTATGACAAAGTAAATTGGGTTTTTTTGGCTAAAGTCCTTCGTAAGTTTGGTTTTTCAAACAAGTGGTGTAGATGGATTAGAAGTTGTATTTCAAGAGCCTCATTTTTAGTTATTATGAATAGTTCTCCTTCGGGTTTTTTCTCTAGTACTCAGGGTGTTCGGTAGGGGGATCCTCTTTCCCCTTTCATGCTCATTATTATGTCAAAAGCTCTTAGTAGGACAATTCAAGCTCATCATTGTATGGGTCTTTGGAAAGGAGTGCACATTCCCAATACTCAAATTAAGGTAATTCACAATCTTTTTGCAGATGATACTTTGTTGTTTGGTACTTCTATTATCCAGGATGCCTCTTCCTTCCATAGGTGGCCTGTAATATGTTCTATCTCCTTGCATACCATCCCTCCACTCCATAGGCATTGGATCTCTTCTCCAAGGTCTATCATTGTATCTACCACTAGGCCTATTATTATACACCCGAGTATCTGGTATGATTACTCCATTAATATACTTGTCCCCTGCAAGGTAAGTAGGAAGCCCATATAAGTCACAAACTAAATCAAATCTTCCTTTTAAATAACCATGTGAACCCTGATATGTAGGATCTGAGTAGCATCAATGTCGATTAGAAAAATTCATGTATCTTCTAGATATGTAGAGGGTTCATGTTTCTAATTAGGCATGAATAAAAGTTTGGGAAAGATCTGCTACTCAATTCCATACTCCTTGTTGACATGGTCAATATAAGATTCTAGCAATACCCAAACTACTCCAGGAAGCCCTGGAAAACCATTTTAATAAATATTTAATTAGATTGAAAAAGTGTCCTTTACTTGCAACTTACGAATAAGGTATAAGGAAACACCAAATTGGAGTAGAGAAAAGCCCTGACATCATTAAAAATCTTCATTCATTAATTCAATATCTAACAGGGCTTTATAAGATATGTTCCATTCATATAATTAAAAAGCACTAGCTTTATCTTAAAAAGTAGACATATAAAATAAATAAAACACAACTCAAAATTATTTGTGAATGTTTTAGATGAGATTACCTTTGTTAATTAAATAAAGAGTGTTTTTCCTAACATGATTTCTCTCACAACAAAAATAGCTAAAAAAACATAATTTTGTATATATATAAACAAATAAGTGTGTATATTTCAGAATAAAAAATCCATACCTTTCATTTTTTATGATGTATCCTCTGAAATTTGAGCTTGAAAACCCGTATAAGTCATAGTAGACAATGCATATATTCTCTTTTTTGCCTCCTCCTTGCTATTGAACATTTAAAAGTAACAATTGTGGATATGTTTTCCATGACAGAAAAGACCAGTTGTGTGTCTTTTTTAAACATGAAACTCCCAATAAGACATGTTTTCCCAAAAACCCTATTTTAATAAATAAATAAAAACAAAGGGATAAAATAGTGCAAATTATTACATGCCAACAACTTTGGCTGAAGTCTTAATAAACATATCGATCTTTTCTTCTCATGTGGGTTGTGGATCAAGAAAATCCATGGTAATAAGCCAGTGCTTGTAATCACAGCCTTTGAACAGAATTTCAGTGTCTCCTCTAAAAATTTTGTCAGACCTCCCCGTGTCTACAGAAGAGCAGAGTGGTTGCGAGTTTGAAAACATGCGACACGTGACCGTATATTGAGATGGTGTTAACAAGTGGTTGAAAACCCATGATTGATAATAGACCAGTGGCTCTTTAGGGATATAATTATTGTAAGAAGAGGAGATTGAGGAGGAAAGTGAATTTGTTGTGTAGAATACTCTAGCCAAGTGCAGGTCGCGACGAAGACAAACGACTATGTTCACCATCTATGAAAGTGAACACAAGGGTTTAAGGAACTAAAGGTTTTTATGCCAGGGTTTAAGAATAGAAAGCCCTTCAAGGATGTTATGTTTAAATGTTGTTGATCCAGAAGCTTTGATCGAGGATTTAGGGTTTTCTCAATATTTTTAATTTTTGGCAAGGTCATCCAAATTTATGTTTAATTAGGTTGGGTTTTCAAGCTGGAAATTTTAAACACTCAATTATTTTTATCACTACAAATGAAACATAAGAAAGGAGTAATGCAATAGATAGTTATATTTATTCATTTTACTTGAGTGATAATTAATCTAGCTAAATGCCTCTTAATGGGTTGAGGTGGGTTCAACATAACTTAAATATTAGCGAATGATGTAAGCCAAATACTTGATGGTTGAAAGTAAACTCTAATGGTGCTTTTGAGGGCAATTTTGGGCCTTTCGAGGTAGGATTTGTTGTAAGAGATCATGATGGAAACATAGTGGTGATGTGTACTAAGAGATTGCAACATGGAACAAATAACATGGTAGAGGCTTAAGCAGCCTCATATGCAGACAATGGCTAAAAATATATCAGCTAGGAAGGTGCATTTAGAAGGTGATTGGAAAATTATTGTGAATGCTTTGAAGAAGGGTGGGGCCTCGGCTTGGCCTTTGAATAAATATATTAAACCCACTATTAATATTTTGAATTCATTTAGTGAGTTTAAAATTTCATGTTTTTTTAGATCGAGCAACGAGTTGGCAAATTTGTTCTCTAAATGAGTAGTTGAGTTAAATGTGGATGATGATGAGGACATGTGGGAATATTTTGCAAATCCACATTTATTAGCAAAGAGTCCTTATTGTTGGAGATTTGCTAGCAAGCCAGATTGTTGACTATATATTTGTCATTGATGACAACATATGGTAAGTAGCATGCATGGAAGCCTGACGGAGAGAGACTTGAGTAGATGTTGCATGGATATGTTATCAGTATGACACCATAGACGTAGAGGTTGATTCTGAGTGAAGATAGTATTACAGTAGTCTGTATCAATGAGTGTTCTTGACAGGTCCTAGGAGTTCTATATGTGATATGCAACACAATTTTAGTAGAGCCTTGCATGTTTATATTTATGTTGTAGACATATGTATGATGTTATGTTTATGGATGCAGAGTCAGATATGAAGTACAAGTTGAGTTATGAAGTCTCTAGTTGACAATCATAGTTTCCTGAGTTTATCTGGAAGAACCGACAATGTTTATATTGTTGTAGTAGTTGCGCCTATCATCTCAATATTTGTGCTTGGATTTATGTTTAGTAGAGAGTTAAGAATGTTTGGTTAAGAGTGCATGATGTAGTTTAGGATAAGAAGAAAGTTGGAGTTATATTGGTAGAGCAGATTGTGTGAAGCATTGCATCTTCTCACATGGAGTTGCACGGTCCTAATTTATGTTGCGTGCTTAGTAGAGCCGACTGAGATGTTATTGGAGAGTTGTATTGTTTCTCTAATATGATTTCAAGATGGTTCTAATAGGATGACTTGATTATATCATTTAGAGGGAAGATATTTATAGCCAGTCATTTGTGATTGCTAGGTATGGTAGACAATTGAAAGATAAGAGTAGAGCAGAGAGTGCAAAGTATTGTGCCATCAATAGAAGGTCTATGTGATGAAGAAGAAAGTGTATATTTCTCATTGGAACTGATCAAGATAGCAGGTCTGCCTCGTAGTTCACCAAGATCCAGATATAGTGTGTATCTATTAAATAGAAGGTTGCATCCTTCACCCCTTTGAGCAGTGTGCTCTCGGATAGTGTGTCATCACCCCTAATAGGGTTAATTGTAAAAGAATCCTAATAGAGTCTGACCCTTGACTAGGTCACTATACTTATTGCATTGTAAAGATCAAATCTTAACAGGGTTGTAAGATCTTCTAATAGGGATCATAATACACTAGTGCAGTTCTTAGTGGGTGTCAATTCCCACCGGGGTTTTTACCTATTTGGGTTTCCCCGTAACCAAAATTGTGGTGTTGTGTTAAGTGTTCTTTTATTGTGTTTATGATTAATGTTCTTATATATGAAATTGGATAAAGAATTGAAACTTTTAGATAACTGATTCACCCCCCCCCCACCTCTCAGTTATCTCTTGGGACTATTCCTACCACTCCATTTTAGAAATACTTGATATCATTTATTTCCTGGTCTCGAGGTGTTGATTTATTTTTTATAATTCTAGAGTAGGGTTTTTTTCTAGACACTTCTTGCCTTTCTTTAATATCATAGATTTGGGGGTTTTTTACTTTTGTGATTAACTTTGCACTGGTGTACAGATCTTTGACAATAATAGAAGCAAAATTTATGTTGGTAACGAACAAACAACAACTTGCTTGTGTTGGGAAAAATTTAGAAAAACATTTGAAAGGAATTTTTAAGCTCCAAGATCCTTTGTTTCTTCAAATTGTTAATATTTTACTAGGAGAAGAGTTCATGAATGTAGAACAATGTTAAGTTAAATTAATGCAAATATAGTCTCAATGTTTTTTTTTCTTGGGCTCCTGAGTTGGGGATGGTTGAAGATACAACTTGGGTCATGAAAAGTGTGTTAAGGAGGAATGGCACTATGTGTTAACTACAATGGTGCCTTCAACCATTCCTAACAGAGGATCGAAACAAAGGAGGGTGACAGGAGGGAACATTTTTAATGAGGGTAATATTTAGCATTTTTTAATTTTGACTGCAAAGTCCAACAGGCAAGAGATAATGGTGGAAGGAGCAATTAGATGGGTAGCATTAAAAGATTTCATTTGTCAGCAAGAGGAGTTGGCCTCAACTAATCAAGTGGTGTACAACAAAAAGCATTGGGCTTTTACACTTCAAAACTATTGGGTGAATGGCCCTATTCAACATTTCCAGTGCAAACAACCTCCTACAACTGGGTGATTGCTTTCAAGTTTTCTTTTGCCATGTTTTGTAACTTCTTTTTCAAGTTTCAGTGATTTTTGGAGTAAGTGTAATATTGACGGTAGTTTTGTCAAATTGGGTTCCATTTTTTTAGTATTGTTTTGGTATCTAGCTTATGCCTGGTTTTCTTGGTTCTTTGGTTATAGTTTAGATTTTTTTATACTATCTCCTTGATATTTCTCCAGTATGTAGGTCTTTGCAGTAGCTTTTTGGCATATTTCTTGTTAGCATAAGCTATATGCTTACATAGACTTAACCTCTATGATGTATCTTTATTTAATAATAATATAAATATAAATCATTACCAAGCAAAAAACTAATAATCTAGCTAAATATATTATGTTTTAATTATTGTTATGTTTATATATTTTTCCAACATCTTTTATGTTCTATGTTATCAAGTTTCCATTTTTTAATATAATCGTAATAATATTTGATATATTGAATATAGCACTATATTTTCTAAGCATAATATAAATTGATACATCTGTAATTAATACTATAATATAACACTTTCTTATAATATCTTTGTATACGATAGTTATATAAAATATTATATAGTCTTAACTTGTAAGCACCTGATTTGTGTATAATTTAAAAATTATTTTGGGCCCATTTTAGTACTTTCTCTATGGCTGGACCCTCATACGGCACTTAATGGGTACCTAAATTCATATGTGGGTCCTCCCTACCTTTCAATCTTGCTCAACTCAAGGTTGGACCTTATTTTGAGGTATGTTCTTCTCTTTTCCATCCAATCACATAATTCATTTCTTCACCTAGGCCCTATAGCCCTATTTGTGGCCTTGATGATATGCCCTGACCTTGGAATGAGTTGTATTCCAATATCTTGCACATACCATATTCCATTGGCACCCAATTCAAACTCGGGCTCATTTTCCTAGGTAAAGAATGTCATTGGCATTATGTCCCCTAGGATTTTGGCCCAAATTTGTCTGAGGGGTCTGTGCTAGAGTTTTGGAGGGAAACCTAGTCCTATGGTCGGCCTGCTAATTCTAACTCCCTAAAATGATGTGAGAAGTATATAAAACCCCTTTCTCTCATCATGTTGGAATCTAGTATCCATTGTTAGCATTTCATGGTAAAGAAATCACAAGTGTAGCCAATATTTTTAATCAATCTATCAAGTGCAAGGAAGCAAATCAAGTAAATCAAGAGTCATAAAGTTTCAATAATTCATTCCTTTCAATCAGTCAAGGTGTCTTCTTCCATATATATAGATTCTTCCCCCCATTGGAGGCCAAGAAAAGGATTTTTCTATCAAGGAGGGAGATCTACATTCATCCAATCTCATTCAGGTCTACTCTCTCTTCTCCTCAATCAAATATTGTGGTGAAATACAACATCTATTCCATAAGGTTTTGTCTTTCATGATTTCCTTTTGGGTTCTTGTGTTTAGTGAAATCTATTACATCAACTTCATTTTCTAGATCTAGCCTCTACCACATGACAACATGATTTACTTCATTTCATTTTATTTCAAGGTTGATTCCCAAATAGGGGTTTGATTGAGGAAAACTCCTTTATTTAACCTTCTCCCTATTTTTTGTGTGTAGGAACAAGTTATAGAGCTACCAAATCGGAATCAGGAAGACCAGACATAGACAAAAGAACCCTAAAAGTTTCAATTAAGGTTGTAGGGTATAGAATGTCATTGGTGATCTATACCTAGGTATAGGATGAATTTCATCTTGCCCCTACCATTTTCAACTCAAATTTTTCCCACAAGTCAATTTGTAACTCTGCTTTTTAGATTTGCACTTTTCTGCTCAGTACCAGTCTATTTCTATTTGTTATTTCTAGTTTTTTGTAACTTGACTATTTGATCACTTTAATCAAATTATCATATCATTTCCTTTTCATCATCACATATTTTAGGGAAGGAATCTATTTGTCTTACTTAGTGTTTGAGTCTCATTTTTAACCTAGTGGGACATATTCCTTTTGAATGCATAATTGCTCGAAAAGGGAGGTGAACCTTTTCCTAATTATCCTTATTTACATTGCTTCCATTTTCTAATTATACATTTTGGTGAACCTAACTCCTCTTACATAGATTTGATTTGGTATTTAGATCCTCTTTTTATAATCTCCTTTGTATGCATTATATTAGAAAATCTTTACATCATATCTTTACTAAATTGTATGTGTAGGTTCACCCATTATATATTTTGGTGAACCCGACTCAAAATATTTCCATTCTAATTTTGGGTGTTATATCTTCTTTGTGTGCTTGAAAAATTTCATTACTTAAGGAGTTTACTAAGTTAGATTGACACATGATAACCTATGTTGTTACATTTATTCTTTCTTCTCTTTATCAATCACATGGAGTGAATCATGATTCCTTGTATTTCATGATGTTTGTATTCCTTCATGGTATTTTGACATCTAAAATTATGAGGTTATCAAATATATGTCTCCCTTATAAGGTATGTTTTAAATCTCTTATCAATATTTCATGAGCTTTTATTATTAAAATTTTAACAAAATGCATACAATATGTGGATGAAATAAGGGCTTTTGTCAATGAGACTAAAGATAACACTAATGTCAATCATCCTAATCATATTCCTATAATGAATAGTAATCATCATGATATAGATTTATCTCCAAATTATCCCATCATAGTGAGACCTAGATCTCCTCTTCCTCAACCTACTCTAATGGATAGTCTTGGGGAAGGTAGTTTATGCAATTCCTTGGATGATCTTAAACAATGCTCCTTTTATCACAAAATTATTCATAATTTTGATGTCCAACATTTTCTTGATTATTTTTCTCCAAGAATATTAAGTAGACAGAGAGATCATGATGAATATTCTTCTTCTTCACCACCTAAAGATGATAATAATAGTGATAAGGCACCTCCTAGGGAGAATATTCCTCCTCCCATTCCTCTTTATACCACACATTTTCATAAATCTCAAGATGAATCTCCTTCACCCTCTATATTAAAGGTGAATTATAATGTGGGTTATGATATTACTACTCAACAAGGTTACAATGGATTAGGACTTCGTATGAATGAACAAGGTATTAAGGTCCCTATTGGTTCTCCTACACAAATTACTAGGTGTGGTCTAGGTTTCACTTCTCAAGATACCATTTTGGTTTATTCATCTCGACTAAAACCTCTGCTTGATATTCTTTTACCAATACCATATGTTGTCTCATCACCTTCTGATGACCACTTGGCTTTGGCTAAAAGAATCTTTTGGAGAATTGGATATGATCCTCAAATCCAATTTCCATATAGAAATTTTCCAAAGAATCAGAGGCCTTTAAATGGTTAATTTCTGTATTTTCTTCATCATAGTAATAAAAACTCTCTTGATGATTGTGTGTAATTTAGACAATTTGTGCAAGATTTGGTTGATAGATCTCTTCTTTGTTTAACAACAAATCTGTTACATTTTCTTGATATCAAATACATACTACTTGATTTCACAATTGGATTAATAACTAGGTGAAAACACTCAGCTTAGGGATTGGACATCATATCTAAACAAATATAACAATGTTTTTCCCAACACAATTTCTCTAACAACAAAAACAACTAAAAAAAACAATTTTGTATATATATAAAAAAAATAAGTGTGTAGATTTCAGAACGGAAAATCCATACCTTTCATTTTTTTTGATGTATCCTCTGAAATTTGAGCTTGAAAACCCATATAAGTCGTAGTAGACAACGCATAGATTCCCTTTTTTGCCTCCTCCTCACTATTGAACATTTAAAAGTAACAATTGTGGATATGTTTTTCATGACAAGAAAACCCAGTTGTATGTGTTTTCTAAACATGAAACTCCCAATCATATATGATTTCCCAAAAACCCCATTTTTATAAAAATAAAAAACAAAGGGATAAAATAGTGCAAATTGTTACCTGCCAACAACTTTGGCTAGAGTCTTAATAAACGTATCGATATTGTCTTCTTGTGTGGGCTATGGATTAGGAAACTCCATGGTAATAAGCTAGTGCTCGTAATTGCAGCCTTCGAACAAAATCTTAGGGTCTCCTCTAAAAAATTTTCCAGACCTCCCCATGTCTACAGAAGAGTAGAGCAATCGCGAGTTCAAAACCATGGGACATGCGATCGTGTATTGAGATGGTGTTAACAAGCGGTTGAAACCCCATTATTAATAATAGACCAGTGGCTCTTTAGGGATATAATTACCGTAAGAAGAAGAAACTGAGGAGGAAAGTGAATTTGTTGTGTAGAATGCTCTAGCCAAGTGCAGGTCACAGAGAAGATGAATGACTATGTTCGCCATCTATGAAAGTGAACACTAAGTTTTAAGGAGCTAAAGGTTTTTATGCCAGGGTTTAAGAAGAGAAATCCCTTTGAGGATGTTATGTTTAAATGTTGTTGATCATGTTAGTGAACAATTTTTTCCTTTCTCAAGATTGATCTAAAGGAAGCTTTATTTAAGCCAAAAAGAAAATCAATTACAACACTAACAATTGAGTTTATTTAATAGCAAACTCTCTGTAAATTGTCAAGGTGCAACTGCCTTGCTAAATTATATTCAATTTAATCTTATTCAACAAAGAATGCAACTTATGGGTATTTTTTACCAAAAAATACTTAAAGGAAAAATATTCATTTCATCAATATGAAAGGAATGTGCAATTTTAGGATCATTCAATTATGATTATCAAGATTATCCACATGTATAGAACTTAAAGATTTACACACAAACTCTCTCTGTTACTTTAGACCTACAATCAACTCATATAACAGTCAAGCTTCCATCAAACATGATTCATCTCCATAGGAATAATAGATCACATATATTGATAAACAATAATATTTATCACTTCCAAAAGCTTATAATATATATAAAACCATAAGATCTCGTATATGTTCTATTATATCAATTCAGAGAAAACTAAAGCATAGATTTTCAAAAATAGTTTTTAAAACCTCTGAGAGCCGACCTGAAATAACTCTTAAGTTTTCAAATATATAGCCACGCAGGGCTTTAAAACTAACCAGATTAAAATACCTCACCAAAGGTAAATCATTTTTAGTTAATTAATTGATTAAAAGCATAAAGAAAGAAAAGTAGAACTGGGGTGTGAAAATGCCTTCTGAAACTATTCAGGTGTCCTCAAGAGCTATGGTGTCGAGGCTAATACCAGATGGGCTTCTTTCCAATTCTCATATGCTATAATGAAAGCAGAAATAACTTGTTGATGTGGCAGGCCAAGGTAAGCAATCCTTTGATTCCACACCTCCTTCTCTTTCTTAATTTGTGCTACCTTTCCATCATGCATCTCCAGGTGTTTTTGTTGAAATAGGATCATTGATTCCATGCACACAACTTTAGAAAAGTCTTGTACAGTCAGCACTTTCATATCTCAGAGTTCATCGAATCAAATTTGAACACTTTCAATGACCTTCTCTCTTGGTCTGTTTGACTCCTCTTTAGCTTCAGAGCATTGCTTATCTACCCAATCCATATCATTTAGGATCATGTCTTTTATCAGTTCCAGTCCCTTTAGGAGATCATTAATCTCAGAGATTCCCTAAGCCATGGCTTCGTTTCTCCAATCAATACATTCTTTTAGGACTTATAAGGTTTTATCATCTAATCTTGGAACCGAACTCTCTACAAGGAACTTCTACAAGCCATATTCTTGAATCTCCTCCATCCATTAAATTTCTTTGACTTAACTTCCCAAACTATTTCCCTTCCATCAATGCTTACTCCAAACTTTTTAATAAGGTTGTTGGCCTCATTCTAGGACTGGTTAAGGCAACTTAAGTGTTTAACAGCTTCAGATTTTACATACTCAGTCTATCCCTCATATGTCTTAGTGACGACCTTATTCCTCTATACCTGAACCAGAAACTTCTGGTTAACTGGTGATTTAACATCATTTGAGGCTGGCATCTCACTTAATGGAAATGGTTCAGGATGTTGGATAACATGAATATAATGAGCCATGCTTTTCATCACTTCCTTTATCTCTTGTTTATCCTTTGTATCCTTCCAGACCCTGTTAGCAATTTTCCTGCTAGAAACCTCAAATATTTTCATATCAGCAACTGTATTGTCCTTGCCCAAATCAATATTCGACACCTGGTAATCTTGGGTAGAAACTTCTTCACTTCCCTTATCACTTACTGGTTTTGAAATTTCTACTACCCAATGACCAGTACTTTCATCAAACTCAATTCTGGACTCTATTTTTGGCTTTTTGCTTTTTGGAATTTTACCTAAGCATTTACTCACCATGTCCTCAATTGGTAGAGACAAAGGAACAACGCTTCTTTTCTTGGAAATGGAGTTCTCCAACCATTGTGTAGCTATGGTAGTTTTTGTTTGTGTGTCGTAGCTATTTAGGAGAGCAAGAGAATCTTTTGGAGTGCTTTTCGAACCACCCTACATTTGTTGGTTGTCTGACATATTGGGTTAACTAAAATCTAGGAGTGGCTCTTCCTGTGGTTCAGCTTTAGAAGGATCTAGATCCAAAATAACACTAGATTCCACCATTGGTTCCTTGTCTTTATTCTTTATCTTGGAGCTTGATCTGGTCATCTCTGTGGTGGGCTCAACTTGAACTTGAACTTGAACTTCAGGAATAGCTGGTTCAACTTCAAGTTCAATTTAACCTGCAAAAGATTTATCAACAATAGAGTTAGTCAAAATAGTAGCCTTTCTTGAGGAAATTCTTTTCTTGGACTTCACTTGCTTTTTAGAGGACTGAGAAATAGTGTTAGGGGCCTTCTTTCCTATTAACCAATTTTCTGTTCTCCTAACCACACTAGCTATTCTCGATTGTAGATCATCTTCCTCTATTTTTGTCCAATCTATCTCTGGCATAGGGAGGGCCTCAACTTTCTCAAGGAACTAGGAATCGAGCACATTTACTTATTCATCTTCCTCAATACCTTTTGTATCTAGATCCAACCTGAAGGTGATGATCTGTCTCAAGGTCATTCTGGACCACAAATTTTTCCTAACTTCTAGCTCATCTGAGAAGTTAGCCTAGTAATCTTCAAGTTCAGGAATATGCATAAATGTAGCAGGAACATTAAGGTTCGACTTAGCAAAGCCTTTGTAGTCAAAGTTTTTCCTAGGGACATAAGGTTTCAAATTCAAAGCATGAAGCTCCCCTTCCATTGCCAGGGCATCTTGAAAAATCTTACACCTATAATGCCCTAATTCAACAGGAAATTAAATACCAGAGGACTTTTTGGAACTGCCAGGCTTCCTCTCCACGATAACCAATTGACTAAAAATCTCCATCAAAACTATGTTATCAAAACAATATCAGGGTAGTCTTAGAGGTTCTTCGTCAAAGGCTCCAACCCTAATATAGGTGAATCTGGGGAACTAGATAAAGTGGCATCCATAAAAAATTACTACTTGTTTTGCCTCCTCAGAGAGTCTGCTATTTTTTTCGCACATAACACAAAAACTAGTTTACCCAAAAATATATCATTAATTGTTTTGAATTCTTTTGGAAACCCCCCACTCTGCAAACATGTGTAGTAGTCATAAATCTTCATTTTGTTATTCCATGGTTCATGAGGAAGACCTTCCTAGGTTTTACAATAGGTAAGAATGTATATAAGGTAGGACATCATGTAGAAGGGGGTTAGGTTGGTTACATTCAATAGTTCCCTATGAAGCTTCTCTACAATTAGGTCAGCCTAGTTAATAAATTTTTCCAGGCCCAAAATTTTCTGAATAAAATAGCACTTCCAGTCTTCCCTGTGCAAGGCATGTTCATTTCCCTTGAGTTTGTTTAAAAGAAAGATAATGTTTGGAATTTCCTTATGAAAATGCTTGATTGTGAGGGGTTTGGGCAACTGTGAGCCTCCCTTCTTTGGTTTCGCAAGCCAGCTTTGAGCAATCAAGGAACTATATCTTTTCTTGTCCTCTTCGTATACACGAGCTGCTTCTGCATAATTCTAGGGCTCATAAGGTTCCTTATGAGGGATTTTAAGAGCTTCTATCAGTGTCTCCCGACTGATTTTTACTAAAATTTCTCATGAGAAATATTTGATGCACCTACTTTTAGCATCATACCTATTCGCACACTCTAATACAAGCTCGGGACATACTAAGGTCGGAGGAAAACCAACGGCTTCCATTAATCCTCTACTTGCTAGTTTTTTGGAGAAAGAACCTTCTGAAGTATTACTGACCCTATCACATAACTCCCCTAAATTTATATTAACCAAAGAGGTATCACAAATGTCTGGGAGTGATACTAGTAGACAGGTTCTACTTTCAACTTTTGGAAGTTTAGGATGAAACAGAGGCATCTTAACAAGAAATAAGAGATTTTTCACAATATAGCAATAATCTTCTTCAACAAACTGAAAGATGCAAGGAGGAAAATGACTGACTAGTTGTTTGCGCACCAATTTTTTGCAATTTTCTTACCACAAATCCTCTGCTTCCTTTTCTCCACAAGCAAATGATAATCAATATGCTTAAAAAGTTTTAATTTATTAACAAGACCGATAAGAATCCTTGATAGATTTTGTAGGATGGCTATAATAAGTGCATTTATGGAGAAATCCTCTATGCATCATATTAAGTCTTCTCTCATTTAATTCCATGTCAAATAGACATAAGTTTCTCATTTCCCAATAACATCTTTTGATTACCACACTCTTTGCAATAATGACTCCCTTTTCACCGCGCCACCAACTGTCACATCCTAATTCTGCATGCTCATACTGTCCCGTCAAATTCAGTAACTTCATACAAAAACTTTCCATAATTTGATTTTATATCCGTGTTTCTTGAAAAAGAAACTTTCTACGGGGTGAAAGAAGAAAATTACCGAATATTCCATATGTTGGACATTGCACTTTGAACTTGAGCTTGAACTTGACAAAGTTTGAG
This sequence comes from Chamaecyparis obtusa, assembly GCA_027943335.1. Lineage (NCBI taxonomy): Eukaryota > Viridiplantae > Streptophyta > Pinopsida > Cupressales > Cupressaceae > Chamaecyparis > Chamaecyparis obtusa. Next base: position 1,727,488 of record BSBK01002728.1, on the reverse strand, counting down.
GTTTAGGTTCAGCTTCACAAAAGACTAACATACTAACCACTGAAATAGGTAAGCAAGGACGTGCTATGACTCATAATAGATCTTGAACTTGAACTTGAACTTTACAAAGTTCAAGTTCAACTTCAACATAGGACTTTTACTAACCAAAACTAGAACCGAGAGTGACGAAAAAGTTGAGAATAACAACTGGCTCTTACTGGGGATCAAGACTCTTCAGGATCAAGGATGAACCTAGAATCTTTGGTTTCGCAAGATGGACTTTGAATTATTTAGATCAAGACGACTAATCACAACAAAATTTTCTACTCCAACAGACGCAACCCAAAAATTTATATACAAACAAGAAAGAAAACTACAGTTGAAAAAGCTTAAGATCCTATCCATTGTAAGATAAGGATAGTTCATCTCCATCAACATACCTTAGTTTAAATGAATTTAGACCCAAAGCCTGGGAAATCTTGAAAGGAACCTTCCAAAGAGATTCAAACTTACCATGTGCCCCATGCAGTTCTCGATGCTTATCCCTGAGTAAGACCTTATCTCCCTCCATAAATTTGCACAGTCTAGCACGATGATCAAGTAATTATTTCACTTTAAGCTGATGATTGGTTATGGGATCCACCAATTCTTCCCTTTCTTCTTTAATTTTAGATAAATACATAATCCTCTTCTCTAATGAATTCTAGAAAACTTCATTTTCAATACACCTTTGCAACTTAGCAGAAGCTAATTCCAGTGGCAGAGATAATTGTGCCTCAACTCCAAAGAGCAGCTCAAAAGGAGACATTCCAATGGCCCTCTTTGGGGAAGTTCTATCCACCCACAAAGCTTTGTAGAGTTTCTTGTGCCAATCCTTTCCTCTTTCTTCTACAAGCTTTTTCATAATATTGATCAGGTTCTTATTCGTAGACTCTGCCTGTCCATTTCCCTATGGAAAATAACATGAAGAGTGACATAAATTTATTCCATGGTCATAGCAAAAAAGTTGAATTTCTTAGGACAAGAAATTCTAAGCATTGTCAACTACTATTTTGAGCGGGACCCCGAACCTTGTAACAATGTTCTCCTTCAAGAATCTATAGACTACCTCGGATGTGGTCACCTTTACTAGCACAACTTCAACCCATTTGGTGAAGTAATCTGTGGCTTTAAGAATATGAGTATGCCTGCCACTCGAGATTGGATTAATTGGACTGATGAAGTCAAGTCCCCACTGTTGAAAAGGCTCTTTAATGACTACCGGTCTCAAAGGTAAAGCAACTAGCTGGGGCTTCCCTAAAAAAAACTTACACTTTTCACAACTTGCCACCCACTTGTATGCATCTTTAAACATTCTAGGCTAGTAATAGAAATTTCTCAATATCTTGAAAGTCGCCACAAATGATGACTAATTTCCTCCACATGCTTCATTGTGAAATGCTTGCAGTAGCTTCTATTGTTGGTCTTTATCAACACATCACAAGAACATCCTGTCTATCCCCTTTTTATATAAGACATTGTCCACAATGACATATTTCACTGCCTTTAGCCCTAGATTTATTTTTTCTTTAGTTGAGAGATGATTCATAGGTTCTCCATAAGTCAAGAAGAATGCCACATCCAAGAACCATGAATCGCTTGTTCCTACAAACAGGCAATTGGGCAACTCTGACTCTTCCTTATTGTTTGCCAACAACTTACATAGACCCTGATCTCTTACTACCTTAGTGGGTTTGATTTCCAAATCAAATTCCTACATTTTTGCTACCCAAGTAGCCCTATTATTAACGACTACCTCTTGTTGGGTAAGAATAATTTTGACAGTAGAACTTGGAACAAAGACTATAGAATGAGAATGAAGAATGTAATATCAAAACTATTTTACTCCTTTACCATCGCAAATGCCTTCTTCTCAATTTGGGAATAATGTAGTTCATGTTTTTTTAGAGGTATACTCATAAAGGAAATAGGTACTTCTTCATCTTTCTCATTCTTCTGCAACAATACTCTAGACATGGTGTGCTCTAAGGCATAACAATAAATTATGAAATCTTTCTTAAAGTCTAGGTGTATCAATATCAGGGCTTGAGCTACGTCTTCTTTTACCTTTTCAAAAGACTTTATGGTCGATTCGTCCCATTTGAAGCTGTGCTTTTCACTCACAATATCAACCATTGGTTTTGTCATCTCGGCAAAATCAGGGATGAATTTTATTAAAAAATTAACCTGGCCAAAGAAAGACTTTATGCCTTTGCAAGTGATAGGAAGACATAATTGTTGGATAGCTCTCATTCTCTCTGGATCAATTTTAATGCCTTCTTTTGAACCTAAATGGCCTAGCAACTTCCCTTCTGTCACACAGAAAATTGACTTCTTTGGGTTTAAAGAAACACCATGGTCTCTACACCTTTGCAAAACCTCCTTTAAGTCTCTTAGATGCTTCTTTCACCTTCTAGAGAAGATTTTCATATCATCTAGATAGATAGTGATGGTTTTATTTAGCAAGTGACCAAAGGTAGAGTTCATAGCCCTCTAAAATGTGGCTCTGACATTAATCAATCCAAAAGGAATTCTTCGATAGGAAAATTTTCCCCAAGGTGTGGTAAAAGCCATCTTATGTTGATCTTCATCTGCAACACTGATTTGGTTGTATCCCAAGAATCCATCAAGCAATGACATCATTTTTGAGCCATCAAAAGTCTGAAGGATTTGATTCATCATAGGCAAAGCAAAGTTATCATTAAGGCTTGATTGGTTGAGATTCCTAAAATCCACACAAATCCTTATCTCTCCACTTCATTTTCGTACAGGAACTATGTTAGCCACCCACATAGAGTGGTGTATAGGAAAGATTATGTGTGCCTAAAGCATTTTTTCAACCCCCTTAAAGATAGCATCCACCAACTTTGGATTATAGGTCCTCAATTTTTGATGAAATGGGGACATCCTAGGTTTCAAAGGAATGTGATGTGTGAATTGTCCTTGTCTAAAATTCTTCAAATCATCATAGGACCAAGCAAAAACATCTCTATAATCTCTTAATAGCTTGGTAAAATGACTCTTCTCATCCTCATCACATCATACCCCTAAGTTTACCAGTTCCAAATTATTCTCATCTCCAATGTCAATCTTTTCATATTCATTAGAAGGAATATTACCTAATATAACAGTTTGATTCAAAAAATAGCCTCTCCTATCGAAAAGTTTCTCCAACTCCACTATCCCTTTAGGTATAGAGTTACCTTTGAGTTGAAGAACCTCTTCTGATGAATTAAACTCTTTACTTGGGAAAAATTCATGACAATCAGACTCTGATCCTTCAAAATAATTAGTTGAAAACTTGTCCAATCCCTGCAAGAATTCATTAACATGGGCGTCGTCTCTAAATACTTGCCAAGAAAGAGAATTATCAGGTACACTAGGTCTATGTATAACCTCAATTGTATAACAATCTTCTATAAATTCTGGATGTGGAATTAATAGGGAAGCTGATCCTACCAGAGTGTTAGCCCTTGAGTTATATTCTCTTGGGATTGACTCAATTGAGAAGGCCTCGAACCACTCAAGCTCGTCCCAAAACCTATTCCTATAATATTTCAGCCTCTCATTTCTCACAAAGAATAAATTCTTAACCTACTTTACAATCAACTCTGCATCACCATGAGCTCTCAAAATCTTAATCCCTTTTCTTTTTGCTTCTTCCTGACCTAACAACAAGGCCTCATATTCTGATGTGTTGTTCATGTTTTCAAACTCTAACTTAAATGAAAAGGGAAGTTTAAGTTTGGAAGGGGAAATAAGGACTACACCTTCTCCTGATCCTATAGTAGAAAAAATACCATCAAACTCAAGAACCCAAGGAATATTTTCATCTATAGAGATAGCCCCTACAACATCATTCTCAGGCATGATAACATAGTTAGCAAAATCCGATTCTTGGTACAAAATTTGGGATTTAGGATCTTTTGATGGGAAGACAATGTACTTGGACTTGGGTTCTGGGAGTAAAGAAACCTTCTTATTTCCTATTGGAACTATGGCTTGAGACCAATCCAATTTTATCTTGTGACCTAGATCTTTGCAAAAGGTTCTTCTTAGGAGCATTCCATAGCTAGCTGGAATGTCAGCCACTAGAATTGTTAGCTTCAATCTTTTTTCAAGGAAAGTTGCCAGTGTGACCTGAGCATCTTTGATTTGACCTATCAACGGGACCTATTTTGAGTCCATGGAATAACGTCTACCAAAAATGGTATTCATAGGAAGATCTAATGCTTTAGCCACAGAGGAAGGCATAATATCATCCAAAGCTCTGGAATCAATGATATAATTATTTATTTTAAAGCCATGAATAAACAAGGACAGATAAAAAGGTTCAAGTTTCAAACTAGAAGGAACAACCCAGGTTATGGCTTCTACAAGCTTCTGTTCAACTTTATCCTCTTTACCTACTGTCTCTCCTTTAAAACATGCATTATTGGTTTGTTGGTGATTAGATTCAATAGGAGAACCTTTAACACAATTAACCAATTTATCAAGTTCTTGAGGATTCATTTTTAAATAATCCACAAGAGAGATTTGTATCCTGGAAGATTTACAAAAATCTATTATATTAAAGGGAGATTTAGATTCAGACCTTTTTAGAATTTGGACCTCTGGACCAGTTACCTTTGGAACTTTGTTATTATCACCGGTCTGACTTCCAAAATCTTTAGTTGGTGTTGATGACTAGCTATTCACTTTTCCTCCACGTTGATTCCTTGTGAAAACTGAGCAAGAGGGATCCCCTAAGGTTACCAATATGTCACCACCCCTTTCAGAGTCCGATTCATATTCTAAGTAGAAATTTCTAGAGCCACTGGGTATCTCAGAGGATATATCTTCAACAGTCACCTTCGTTGCAGCCTCTTTTTCATCTTCAAACTGCTCATGGCATATATTTTTAGGGCATGTAGTACCATCATGTTCTTCGGTAAGATGAAAGATACACACTATGCTTTTTCTTGGAGGAGGTTCAATCTGAAGTCTTTATTGTGTAGGAAGTAGACTAAATTGCTTTCCAGTGTTTGAGGTTCCTTGATTTGGATATTTGCGAGGAATGTCTTGATAGGGGCTTGTAGTCTTAGGTAACTGATGCTTAATTGTTATTAGGTCATTCATGAATCTTTGTATCATGGGATCTAATGATGAAGAGGTAGAGGATTAAGAACTAGGAGCTTTATATATTTTCTCCATTTACCAATTATGATTAGATCATCTTCTAGTTCGATAGCAAGAGTTTGAGCATCGTCTAAAGTGGCTAGCCAAGATCTTTTTAAAGGAAACACAACATCAGGAGGCATAACATTCAAGAAGAACCTTTCTATTTTTCATCACTAGGTCTACTTGCCATTGGAATATTTTGTATTGCCTTGTTATATCTTGCTACAAACTCTTGCATAAGTACATGAATCTCTGTCTTTATTTGACTCAATTGAATTAAGATTGTATTAGCATCATCAGCTGACTTAAATCTAGCTTCAAAGGCCCTTTGTATTATATCCCAAATGGTAATAGAGGCATGAGGTAAATTTTGAAACCGATCTGCTACAACATCTGTCAATGTCTGAACAAAAAGCCTTACGACTACATCTTGAGTTCACACAACCAAAATTCCACATGCTATGTTAAAGGAATTCAAATGGTCTTCAAGGGATTTCTTTCCATCACCACTAAATTTGGGTAGAATATCCTGACCTTTAGGCAAGTTACCTAAATTTTCTCCTAAGCTCAAAGGTCCTACAACTGCACCCCAAGGTTGATTTTGGGCCATAGGAGGCAAGATGATATTTAAGGGTTGCAAATTTATGAAGGAAGGAACTAGGGTTCTTGGTTACACCAAAGATTGAAAAGAACTCACAGGAGTAACTTTTGTGGGGGGAGGAAGATCTACTAGATGTCTTGTAGCATCTTTCTCTAGAATGAGTTTGGGTTTTAAAGTCAATTTTTGCTAGGTCTTCAAAATCTGAGTCAATTAGACCTTTTTCCTGGTGTCCTCTCGTATATCTTCCATTTGCCAGCTTCGAGAAAACTTAATTGGCTCTAGCTATTTTGTTTACTATGACTACTTCTTGAGAAATGGGAATACCTCTCAATCACTCACCAATTTCTTCTTCCCTTTCAAGCACTTGTTGGATCTGAAGATACTATTGGTTACTTCTTTTGTTTTCCCAAACACAAGCATTCAAATTTGAAATGAGATCTTCTCGTGTGTCTTGGAAACTTGGATTTGGCTGTAATACTGGTTCACCTAAAATAGGCAAAACCATTTTAACAAAGAATAAACATGCAACTTCCCCAACAGAGTCACCAAAACTATTAGTGAACAATTTTTTCCTTTCTCAAGATTGATCTAAAGGAAGCTTTATTTAAACCGAAAGGAAAATCAATCACAACACTAACAACTAAGTTTCTTTACTAGCAAACTCTCTGGATATTATCAAGGTGCAACTTCCTTTCTAAATGATATTCAATTTAATCTTACTCAACAAAAAATGCAACTTATGTGTATTTTTTACCAGAAAATACTTAAAGGCAAAATATTCATTTCATCAATACAAAAGGAATGTGCAATTTCAGGATCATTCAAATATGATTATCAAGATTATTCACATGTATAAAACTTAAATATTTACACACAAACTCTCTCTGTTACTTTAGACCTACAATCAACTCATATAACAGTCAAGCTTCCATCAAACATGATTCATCTCCATGTAGGAACAATAGATCACATATATTGATAAACAAAAATATTTATCACTTTTGAAAGCTAAAAATATATATAAAACCATAAGATCTCATATATGTTCTATTATATCAGTTCAGAGAAAACTAAAGCATAGGTTTTCAAAAATAGTTTTCAAAACCTCTGAGAGCCGACCTGAAATAAGTCTTAAGTTTTCAAATATATAGCCATGCAAGGCTTTAAAACTAGCTAGATTAAAACTACCTCACCAGAGGTAAATCATTTTTAGTTAAATAACTAATTAAAAATAGCAAGAAAAGCAGAACTGGGGCATGAAAACACCTTCTAAAACTATCCAGGTGTCCTCAGGAGCTATGATACGAGGCTGATACCAACTGGGCTGCTTTCCAATTCTCATACACTGCAGTGAAAGTGAAAATCACCTGCTAATGTGGCAGGCCAATGTAAGCAATCCTTTGCTTCTACACCTCCTTCTCTTTCTTAATTTGTGCTACCTTTCCATCATGCATCTCCAGGTGTTTTTGCTAAAACAAGATCATTGATTCCATGTGTGTGACTTTAGAAAAGTCTTGTATAGTTACTTTCATATCTCGGAGTTCATCGAATCAAATTTGAACACTTTCAATGACCTTCTCTCTTGGTCTGTTCGAATCCTCTTTAGCTTCAGAGCATTGCTTATCTACCCAATCCATATCATTCAAGATCATGTATTTTATCAGTTCCAGTCCCTTTAGGAGATCATTAATCTCAGAGATTCCCTGAGCCATGGCTTCATTTATCCAATCAATACATTCTTTTAGGACGTATAAGGTTTTATTATCTAATCCTAGAACTGACCTCTCTATTAGGAACTTCTACAATCCATATTCTTGAATCTTCTCCATCCATTGAATTTCTTTGACCCAGCTTCCCGTTTCTGTTTCCCATTCATCAATTCTTACTCCAACCTTTTTAATAAGGTTGTTGGCCTCATTTTGGGACTGGTTCAAGCAACTTAAGTGTTTAATAGCTTCGGATTTTACATACTCAATCCACCCCTCATCTATCTTAGTGACAACCTTATTCCTCTGTACCTGGTCCAGAAACTTCTAGTTAACTGGTGATTTAACACAATTGAGTCTGGCATCTCACTTAATGGAAATGGTTCAGGATGTTGGATAGCATGAATATACTAAGCCATGCTTTTCATTTCTTCCTTCATCTCCTGTTTATCCTTTGCATCCTTCTAGACCCTGTTAGCAATTTTCCTATTGGAAACTTCAAATATTTTCATATCAAAAGCTCTTCTATCCTTGCCCAAATCAACCTTCGACACCTGGTAATCTTGGGTAGAAAATTCTTCATTTCCCTTATCACTTACTGGTTTTGCAATTTTTGCTACCCAATGACCAGTACTTTCGTAAAACTCAATTCTGGACTCTATTTTTGGCTTTTTGGTTTTCAGAGTTTTACTTAAGTATTTGCTCACCACGTCCTCAATTGGTAGAGACTGAGGAACGATACTTCTTTTATTGGAAATCGATTTCTCCAACCATTATGGAGCTATGGTAGTTTTCATCTATGTCTCATAGCTACTTAGGAGAGCAAGAGAATCTTTTGGAGTGCTTTTAGAACCACCCTATATTTGCTGGTTGTCTAACAATATTGGGTGAACTAAACTCTGGGATTGGCTCTTCTTGTGATTCAGCTTTAGAAGGATCTAGATCCACAAAAACACTAGAGTCCACCACTAGTTTCTTGTCTTTATTCTTTATCTTGGAGCTTGATATGGTCATCCATGTGGTGGGCTCAACTTGAAGTTGAAGTTGAACTTAAACTTCAGGAATAGCTGGTTCAACTTCAAGTTCAATTTAACCTGTAGAAGATTTATCAACAATAGAGTTAGTCAAAATAGTAGCCTTTCTTGAGGAAATTCTTTTCTTGGACTTCACTTGCTTTTTAGAGGACTGAAAAATAGTGTTAGGGGCCTTCTTTCCTAGTAACCAATTTTTTGTTCTCTTGACCACACTAGCCATTCTCGACTGTAGATCATCTTCCTTAGTTTTTGTCCAATCTATCTCTGAGATAGGGAGGGCCTCAACTTTCTCAAGGAACTAGGAATCGAGCACATCTACTTCTTCATCTTCCTCAACACCTTCTGTATCCAGATCTGACCTGAAGGTGATGATCTGTCTCAAGGTCATTCTAGACCACAACTTTTTCCTAACTTCCATCTCATTTGAGCAGTTAGCCTAGTAATCTTCAAGTTCAGGAATATGCATAAATGTAGTAGGAACATTAAGGTTCGACTTAGAAAAACCTCGGTATTCAAAGTTTTTACTAGGGACGTAAGGTTTCAAATTCAAAGCATGAAGCTCCCCTTCCATTATCAGGCATCTTGAAAACTCTTACATCGATAATGCCTTAATTCAATAGGAAATAAAACACCAGAGGACTTTTTGAAGCTGCAAGACTTCCTCTCCACGATAACTAATTGCTTGCAAATCTCCATCAAAACTATGTTATCAAAATAGTATCAGAGTAGTCTTAGAGGTTCTTTGTCAAAGGTTCCAACCCTAATATAGGTGAATCTGGTGAACTGGATAAAGTGGTATCCATAAACATTTACTACTTGGTTTGCCTCCTTAGAGAGTCTGCTGTTTTCTTTCTCGCGTAACCCAAAAACTAGTTTACCCAAAAACATATCATTAATTGTTTTCAATTCTTTTGGAAACCCCTCACTCTACAAATATGTGTAGTAGTCATAAATCCTCATGTCGTTATTCCATGGTTCATGAGGAAGACCTTCCTAGGTTTTACAACAGGCAAGAACGTATATGAGGTAGGATGTCATGTAGAAGGGGGTTGGGTTGGTTACCTTCAATAGTTCCCTATGGAGCTTCTCTGTAAATTAGGTCAGCCCAGTCAATAAATTCCCCCCCCAAAAAAAAATAAAATTTCTGAATAAAATAGTACATCCAGTCTTCCTAGTGGAAGGTGTGTTCATTTTCCTTAACTCTGTTTAAAAGAAAGACAATGTCTGAAATTTCCTTATGGAAATGATCAATTGTGAGGGGTTTGGGCAACCATGAACCTCCCTTCTCTAGTTTCAAAAGCCAACTTTGAGAAATCAAGGAACTATATCTTTTCTTTTCCTCTTCATACACACGAGTTGCTTCTGCATAAGTTCAGGGCTCATAAGGCTCCTTATGAGGGATTTTAAGAGATTTTATCAATGTCTCCTAACTGATTTTTAATAAAATTTCTCATGAGAAATCTTTGATGCACCTACTTTTAGCATCATACCTATTCACACACTCTAATACAAGCTCAGGATATACTAAGGTCGAAGGAAAACCAACGGCTTCCATTAATCCTCTACCTGCTAGTTTTTTGAGAAAGAACCTTCTGAAGCATTACTAACCCTATCACATAACCACCCTAAATTTATATTAACCAAAGAGGTATCAAAAATATCTAGGAGTGATACCAGTAGACAGGTTCTACTTTCAACTTTCAGAAGTTTAGGACAAAACAAAGGCATCTTAACAGGAAATAAGAAAATTTTCACAATATAGCAACAATATTCTTCAACAAACTGAAAGCTGCAAGGAGGAAAATGACTCACTAGTTGTTTGTGCACCAATTTTCTGTAATTTTCTTACCACAACTCCTCTGCATCCTTTTCTCCACAAGCAAATGATAATCAATATGCATAAAAAGTTTTAGTTTATTAACAAGGTCGATAAGAATCCTGGATAGATTTTGCAGGACGGTTATAATAAGTGCATTTATGGAGAAATCCTCTATGAGTCATATTAAGTCTTTTCTCATTTAATTCCATGTTAAAATGGCACAAGTTTCTCAGTTCCCAATAACATCTTCTGATTACCACACTCTTTTTTAATAATGACTCCCTTTTCACCGCGTCGCCAACTGTCACATCTTAATTCTACCTGCTCATACTATCCCATTAAATTTAGTAACTTCGTACGACAAATTTTTATAATTTAATTTGATATTCGTGTTTCTCGAAAAGGCAACTTTCCACAGGGAGAAATAACAAAATTTCTGAATATTCCATCTGTTGGACATTGCACTTTGAACTTCAACTCGAACTTGACAAAGTTCGAGGTTCAGGTTCAACTTCACAAAAGACTAACATACTGACCATTGAAATAGACAAACATGGACGTACTATTAATCATAACAGATCATGAACTTGAACTTGAACTTTATGAAGTTCAATTTTGGCTTCAATATAGGAGTTTTACTAAACAAAATGAAAATCGAGAGTGAGGACTTTCCACATTTATTGGCAGAGAGCCTTTATACGCTACCACTCCATTTTAGCAATACTTGATATCATTTCTTTGCCTGGTCTTGAGGTGTTGATTTATTTTTTATAATTCCAAAGTATGGTTTTTCCTAAACACTTCCTGCCTTTCTTTTAATATCGTACACTTGCATTTGTTCTACTTTTGTGATTACCTTTGCACTGGTGTAAATTGCTTTGACAATAATAGAAGTGAAATTTATGGTGGTAACAAACAAACAACAACTTGCCTTCTTTGGGAAAATTTTAGAGAAATATTTGAAAGGAATATTTAAGTTCCAAGATCCTTCATTTTTTCAAATTTTTGATATTTTACCAGGAGAAGAGTTCATGAATGTAGAAAAAAATTAAGTTACATTAATGAAAATATAGTCTCAATGTTTTTTGCTTGGGTTTTTGAGTTGGAGATGGTTAAAGATACAACTTGGGTCATGAAAAGTGTTTTGAGGAGGAATGACACTATGGGTTAACTGTAATGGTGGCTTCGGCCATTCCTAAGACAGGATCAGGACAAAGGAGGGTGACATAAGGGAAAAAATTTAATGAGGGTGATATTTACCCTTTTGTAATTTAGAATTCAAAGTCCAATAGGCAAGAGAGAATGGTAGAAGGAGAAGTTGGAAGGGTAGCATTGAAAGATTTCCTTTGTGAGGAAGATGAGTTGGCCTCAACTAATCAAGTGGTGGACAACAAAAAGCATTGGGCTTTTACACTTCAAAACTATTGGGTGAATGGCCCTATTCAACATTTCCAGTGCAAACAACCTCCTACAATTGGGTGATTACTTTCAAGTTTTCTTCTGCCATGTTTTGTAGCTTCTTTTTCAAGTTTGAGTGATTTTTGGAGTCAATGTAATATTGATGGTAGTTTTGTCATAGCGGGTTTCAATTTTTATTATAGTTTTGGTCTCTAGCTTATGCCTGGCTTTCTTGGTTCTTTGGTTATAGTTAAGATTTTTTTATACTATCTCCTTGATATTTCTCGAGTAATGAGGTCTTTGTAGTAGCTTTTTGGCATATTTCTTATTAGCATAAGCTATATGCTTACATAGACTTAACCTCTATGATGTATCTTTATTTAATATTAATATAAATATAAATAATTACCGAGCAAAAAAAAATAATCTAGCTAAATATATTATGTTTATATAATTTTCCAACATCTTTTATGTTCTATGTTATCAAGTTTCCATTTTTTAATATAATCATAATAATATATAATATAATCGTAAGCATCATATAAATTGATGCATCTTTAATTAATACTATAATATAGAACTTTCTTATAATATCTTTGTATATGATAGTTATATAAAATATTGTGTAGTTTTAACTTGTAAGCACCCAATTTGTGTATAATTTAAGAATTATTTTGGGCTCACTTTAGTACTTTTTCTATGGTTGGACCCTCATATGGCATTTAATGGGTACCTAAATTCAAATGTGGGTCCTCCCTACCTTTCAATCTTGCTTAAACTCAAGGTTGGACCTTATTTTGAGGTATGTTCTTCTCTTTTCGATCCAATCACATAATTCATTTCTTCACCTAGGTCCTATAGCCGGCCTATTTGTTGCCTTCATGATCTACCCTAACCTTGGAATGAGTTGTATTCAAATATCTCACACATACCATATTCCATTGGTATCCAATTCAAACATGGGCTCATTTTCCTAGGTAAAGAATGTCATTGGCATTATGTACCATAGGATTTTGGCCTAAATTTGTCCTAGGGGTCTGTGCTATAGTTTTGGAGGAAAACCTAGTCCTATGGTCGACCTGCTTAATTCTAACTCCCTAAAATGATGTGAGAAGTATATAAACCCCCTTTCTCTCCTCATGTTGGAATCCCGTATCCATTGTTAGCATTTCATGGTCAAGAAATCACAAGTGTAGCCAGTATTTTCAATCAAGCTATCAAGTGCAAGGAAGAAAATCAAGAAAATCAAGAGTCGTCAAGTTTCAAGAGTTCATTCCTTTCAAGTAGTCAAGGTGTCTTCTTCCATATATCTAGATTCTTCCCCCCATTGGAGGTCAAGAAAAAGAGTTTTATATCAAGGAGAGAGATCTACATTCATCCAATCTCATTCAAGTCTACTCTCTCTTCTCCTCAATCAAATATTGTGGTGAACTACAACATCTATTCCATAAGGTTTTGTCTTTCATGATTTCCTTTTGGGTTCTTGTGTTTCATGAAATCTATTACATCAACATATTTGATCTCATTCAAATGAGTATTTGCATTATCAAGGTATGATATACTTCATTTTCTAGATCTAGCCTCTACCACATGACAACATGATTTACTTCATTTCATTTCAAGGTCGATTCCTTATAAATAGGGGTTTGACTGAGGAAAACTCCTTTATTCAACCTTCTCCCTATTTTTTGTCTGTAGGAACAAGTTATAGAGCTACCGAATCGGGATCAGGAAGACCAGACACAGACAAAAGAACCCTAAAAGTTTCAATTAAGGTTGTAGGGTACAAAATGTCATTGGTGATCTGTACCTAGGTACAGTGTACCCAGGTACAGGGAGAATTTCATCTTTCCCCTACCATTTTCAACTCAATTTTTTCCCACAAGTCAATTTTCAGCTTTGCTTTCTAGATTTGTACTTTTCTACTTAGTACCAGTCTATTTCTAGTTTTTTGTAAGTTGACTATTGGATCACTTTAATCATATTATCATATCATTTCCTTTTCATCATCACATATTTTAGGGAAGGAATCCATTTGTCTTACTTAGTGTTTGAGTCTCATTTTTAACCCAGTGAGACATATTCCTTTTGAATGCTTAATTGCTTTAAAAGAGAGGTGAACCTTTTCCTAATTATCCTTATTTGCATTGCTTCCCTTTTCCTTATACATTTTGGTGAGCCTAACTCCTCTTACATAGTTTTGATTTGGTATTTAGATCCTCTTTGTATAATTTCCTTTGTATGCATTATAGTAGCAAATCTTTACATCATATCTTTACTAAATTGTATGCGTAGGTTCACCCATTATATATTTTGGTGAACCCAAATCACAATATTTCCATTCTAATTTTGGGTTTTATATCTTCTTTGTGTGCTTGAAAAATTTCATTACTTATGGATTTTAGTAAGTTAGATTGGCGTGTGATAACCTATGTTGTTACATTTCTTCTTTCTTCTCTCTATCAATCACATGGAGTGAATCATGATTCCTTGTATTTCATGATGTTTGTATTCCTTCATGGTATTCTTACATCTGAAATTATGAGGTTATCAAATATACGTCTCCCTTATAAGGCATGTTTTAAATCTCTTATCAATATTTCATGAGCTTTTATCATTAAAATTTTAACAAAATGCATGGAATATGTGGATGAAATAAGGGCTTTTGTCAATGAACCTAAATATAAAACTAATGTAAATCATCCTAATCATATTCCTATAATGAATAGTAATCATGATGATATATATTTAGCTCCTAATGATCCCATCATAGTGAGACCTATATCTCCTCTTCCTCAACCTATTCTAATGGATAGTCTTGGGGAAGCTAGTTTATGCAATTCCTTGGATGATCTTAAATAATGCTCCTTTTATCGCAACATTATTCATAATCTTGATGTCCAAAATTTTATTGATGATTTTTCTCCAAGAATATTAAGTAGACAAAGAGATCATGATGATTCTTCTTCTTCTTCACCACCTAAAGATGATAATAATAGTGATAAGGCACCTCCAAGGGAGAATATTCCTCCTCCCATTCCTCTTTATACCACACATTTTCATAAATCTCAAGATGAATCTCCTTCACCCTCTATATTAAAGGCTAATTATAATGTGGGTTATGATATTACTACTCAACAAGGTTACACTTGATTAGGAATTGGTATGAATGAACAATGTATTAAGGTCTCTATTGGTTCTCCTACACAGAGTACTAGGTGTGGTCTAGGTTTCACTTCTCAAGATACCATTTTGGTTTCTTCATCTCAACTAAAGCCTTTGTTAGACACTCTTTTACCAACACCATATGTTGTATTATTACCTTTTGATGACCACTTGGCTTTTGCTAAAAGAATCTTTTGGAGAATTGGATATGATTCTCAAATCCATTTTCCATATAGAAATTTTCTAAAGAATCAAAGGCCTTTAAATGGTGAATTTCTATGTTTTCTTCATCATAGTAATAAACACTCCCTTGATGATTATGTGTAATTTAGACAATTTGTGCAAGATTTGGTTGATATATCTCTTCTTTTTTTTAACAACAAATCTTTTACATTTTATTTATATAAAATACATACTACTTGACTTCACAATTGGATTAATAATTAGGTGAAAAAACTCAGCTCAGGTATTGGACATCCTATCTGAACAACTATCATCCTCATTATGAAGGCCCATTTATATGTTAACTTAGAGATGTGAACTTGAAATAGATCAACACAATATGTGCACTAAGTTCCTAGTAAAGCTATTCTAACTCGAAGCTGCATGAAAGTAACGCTTGAAAGTAAATTAACATAAATACTTTATAGAATGAAATACTAAACCAAACTCATTTAACTAATTTAAATAAAGTAGGAACTACATTGTCTTCTTTGGCTACATGAACAATCACAAGAAATGACTTCTTGTGGCTGCAGAAACAAACCAAATCCAGAATTATAACTTAATGTTGTGGGAACTAATTCTAATCTAACTAGGGAATACTCACCAAGTGGGCTCCCTTAAGTGAGTAAGTCCAGAACTTAATCACACACTTCTTTCTCAAACCTCCATTCCTTAATTCATATTACATAAAAAGATGAATTACATTTATCAGGAAAACTGATCTTGAACAAAAACTATGTGTTGCTAAGTTAATTGAACATGCATCTTCTATCTAGATAGCTTCTCACATATGAGAGCACCTAATTATTTATAAGGGGAACTAAATAACTACCTGTGTACTAGAAAAAGTACCTTCATAGGGTTAGTATCATCAATAATTCAAATAACAACTAAATTACCACAAATAGCAATCTATTTAAGTAAAGAATTGACAATTAAGCACTTTATGGATCTCTATTTAGGGATTCTAATGCAAAGCTCTCAACAAGCTTCCATTAGTGACAGACCTAAAATGATAATGATATGATAAAGTAAGCTAAAACAATTAATTCCAAATTGAAATGCTAATTAGCTTCTATATTTGCCTTTCTAGATCTAATTTGCAAGAGGTTAGATGCTATTCTTAGGTTTTTGGATGATTGATGAGTGAATTATGCCTTGCTTTTATAGATTTTGGCAAGGGTAGGGGGTGTAGTTGAGTTGATCAAGGTTAGGTGAGAGTTGAGTCCATGGTTCCACCTTTGGAGACCATTTAAATATTTTGTCCTCAAAGCTTGGGACAAGAAGACAAAATGAGTGGACAAGATGATCTTTCCAAATGAGTGATTGAAATTCAATTTAGGCTTGATCCATGTGAGCTTTGTTTTCAATTCCTATTGGTTGATGGATTTTCTCCCATTTGGTGGTTGAGAGAAAATTGGAATTAATTAATTGAATTTATTTAATTTGTTTAGCCATGTGTACCCCTTGAATGAGTTGATTTGATTTAAATTGAACTATGTAATTAATTAGATTAATTACACAATTTATTGATTTATCATGTTTTATTTGATTTAAATTGATTTAATGGCTTTTGGTTTTCAATTAAATTTGGATTAAGGTTTAATTACAATTTATCCTTGATTTGATTTAATTATATGTAATTGTATTGATTTTTGCCTTGATTTCTCACTTAAGTGATCTTGTCCATTTTTTGATGATTACAAATGCCCCTCTTTGAGTTGACATGCACAACGTGTCAATTCAAAGAATGTCATGATTCGTTGATGTAAAGTCCTAATTCATTGATGGTCGATTTCGATGTACGATATGAGATGCAAATTCTAATGAAGTTCAATTGAATTTGATGCAGTTATGATTGATTTTAAGTCCTTTATGGTCGATATGATGATAGTTCACCAATATGATGCATGATTTTCTCCGATTCGTTGTTGGATGCCCCACTCGATTGTTAAGCGAAAAAAATTTTGATGAAAGATTGAGCTGTGATTTGATGTTTTGCCTTTGATTTGATGATCTTGATAATTTGAGTGTATGCCCCCTTGAGAAATGAATCAAAATGACTTAAGATGATTTGGTTGAGAATGGGAAATTTTGATTTGTTTCCCGATATAGAAATTTGGAAATGCCTCGATCATGAGAGGATTTGATGAGAAAATATTTGATTGATAAGATGTTGATGCTCCAAATAAGTTGATGATGGTTTGGTATTGTTCGATGTCAGTCAGAGTCACTTGGTTGATGTTAATGTCAATCTGATAGGATAATTTGATGGGTTGATATTTCTCTCTCAAGATCTAGACGGACAAAACATTGATTTTCCTTCCTCAAGATCTAGAGTTAGGAGATTTGATGTGCTCAAGATGAGCAAATGGATGATAGGATAACTTGATTGACGTTAGATGATCACTTGGATGATTTGACTGATTGATATTTGATACATGATATGATTAAATGTTTTGATGATATGGGGTTGATTGTATGTTCTCCTTATGCAAAATTAAGGAGTGGTAGAAGAGAAGGATCATCTATTGGTACAAGTGCGGGTATAGATATAAGTGATGGACAAAATCAGGTTGCCCCTAGTTGATCAACATGATTGATTATTGATGATTTCCTTGAGGTAGCATGGATCATTTGATGGATCATGATTTACATGTACTTGTATCTTGATGATGTCCATGTACCTTTGATGATCACATTGAGCATGATTTTTAATGATGGATTTTTCAAGCATTGATGATGTTGATTAGGACTTTGATTATACATTGATGGACATTTGATGATGTAGATCAAGACATTGATTATATATTGATGGACATTTGATGATGTTGATCAAGACTTTGATTATATATTGATGGACATTTGATGATGTAGATCTCAAGAAATTTGATGATGCACCATTGATGATATCATTGATCATTTGATGTATCTTGATTTGGTCTTTTGATGATGATAACTCTACCGTCTTACATATATTGAGAAAAAGGATCAACCCATGCAAACTAACATGCAATTAATCTATATGAATGCAACTAGCTATCACTATTCGGAATTGGATGCATATTTTCATCATCGAGCTTTTGGAACATGAAATTGGTACAACCCTCACTAGTTCAACCATGATGATATGAATACCTCTTTCCTTGGATTTTAACAATTGCAAGTACACAAACAAAGAATTGATCCCTTTCATATATAAATGTCCTCAATGATTCTTTGATGATCATGTCATTAGATGGATTCACATACTGCTATGAATCAACCTGACAAGCACTCAAGAAGAAATCAAGAAAATATCATGTCTTCATCATTGCTCATCTAGTCAACCATCATTGATTTGCTAAAAAGACATGAGTTCACCAATCAAGTAATCACTTTGAACATTTTTGCTTTTGTTTGTAGATCCATTTTTCAAAAACTTCATCCACTTTGATCCTTAGTTATGTTTAAACCTTTTAGATTTTGATCTGATTTGTTATTTTAAGATTTAATGTGTCAAATGTTGTTATTTAGATCAAGTGTTTGGATGTTGAAATGTAATATAGATCAATAAGTTCAAGTGTAGCAATTTTTTGATTTTGATGCGATGATTTGGAGCCATCTGATGTCTTCTTTATAAAAGCTTGTTGAGTTTGGATTGGTGCCTCCCAGTTTGAGTCAATAATGATAATGCTTTGTTGGGCAATGCAACTTTTGAGAGTTTATTTACGATTTTACGATTTTTGGATTTTTAAAAGATTTTTTTTTTTTTTTTGGATTTTAAAAGATTTTCAATGTTTTTGAATTTTAGATATATATATTTTTTTAAAATTTTAAAATTTTTAATTTTTAAAAGATTTTTTATGTTTTTGGATTTGTAGAGATTTTTGATGTTTTTTGGATTTTAGAGTTTTTTTTATGTTTTTGGATTTTAGAGCTTTTTGATGTTTTTTTGGATTTTATATATTTTGTCTTTTTTTTTGGATTATTTGAGGAACATTTTCACTTTTTTTTTAGATTTTTAGAGATTACTAGTTCTCAAACAAGATCACATTGAATTTGTCACCAATGTCTAGCAAGGTATAGGATACGAAAGATGGATTTGCAAACTGATGATTCACCAATGAATAGGCAATGATGGATGAAGTGAGTGTGTTACCCATAGGACCATCTCCTCAAGATTATCCAAGCTAGGGAAAAATAATATCTCAATATAGGCCAATGATGTGGTGTTGGATAGCATATGAAATAATAACCCGGTGTCATGACAATGGTCCAAAGGAGTGGACATATCAATAGACTTTTTCTAACATTTTTTTTCATTTCTTTTATTTTTCTTCTTCTTCTTCTTTTATTTTTTTATTTTTTCAATTTTCTCTTTTTGGATCTCTATTTAGGGATGCTAATGCAAAGCTCTCAACAATCTTCCATTAGTGACAGTCCTAAATTGAGAATGATATGATAAAGCAAGCTAAAACAATTAATTCCAAATTAAAATGCTAATTAGCTTCTATATTTGCCTTTCTAGCTCTAATTTGCAAGAGGTTTGATGCTATTCTCAGATTTGTGGATGATTGATGAGTGAATTATGCCTTGCTTTTATAGATTTTGGCAAGGGTAGGGGGTGTAGTTGATTTGATCAAGGTTAGGTGAGAGTTGAGTCCATGGTTCCACCTTTGGAGACCATTTAAATATTTTGTCCTCAAAGCTTGGGACAAGAAGACAAAATGAGTGGACAAGATGATCTTTTCAAATGAGTGATTGAGATTCAATTTAGGCTTGATCCATGTGAGCTTGGTTCTCAATTCCTATTGGTTGATGGATTTTCTCCCATTTGGTGGTTGAGAGAAAATAGGAATTAATTAATTGAATTTATTTAATTTGTTTAGCCATGTGTACCCCTTGAATGGGTTGATTTGATTTAAACTGAACTATGTAATTAATTAGATTAATTACACAATTTATTGATTTATCATGTTTTATTTGATTTAAATTGATTTAATGGATTTTGATTTTCAATTAAATTTATATTAAGATTTAATTGCAATTTATCCTTGATTTTTCCTTGATTTGATTTAATTGCATTTAATTGTATTGATTTTTGCCTTGATTTCTCACTTAAGTGATCCTGTCCATTTTTCAGTGATTACACTACCTAACTAATCCATGCCTCAGAAATAGGTGGATTTACAATAATTATAGCCTAGGAAGAAGGAACATAACTATCCATGAAATGAGGAACAAGAAAATGCATTCAACAACATGATGAATGAATTTAGTACCCACTACTTCCTATATTTTATCCGCATTAAGATGAGTTTATTGACTTGATCTCCATCAGTTGTTATTGCCTTATCCTTAGACTAATTCAATGGCCACTTCTTCTGTTACAAGATTGGGTCTTCAAAGTCCTAACTAATCGGGTGCTAACTGATCATCCTTCCTTTAATGTTCTGCATCACAAATGGTAATAAGAAAAACATATTCCATACACAACATTTAATTATTCATCACGAGATTAAACATTCACTTAAAACATAATTATAGCCTATCATATATATATATATATATATATATATATATATATATATATATATATATATATATATATATATATATATATATATATATATATATATATATATATATATATATATATATATATATATATATATATATATATATATATATATATATATATATATATATATATATATAGCATAATATCATAAAAGATGAATATGTCCAACCTATATATGGAAACTTAAGTATTTGTGTTGTAGGAAACCATGAAACAACTAAAAGTATAAAACAAGGTCTCAGGACTAAATAGTAAAACACCTATGACTCAAGACAACAACAACATGGATCAAAACATCATAACAAAAAAGAGCCATTATATGGACTCATCACATACCTTAGCACTCTTTTTTTATTGTGTTGCTCTCTATTATGTAAATTTAGCAGTTTACATTATTGGGGGCTCTTTTCTTTTCATAATGTGCATTAAGGGAATCATAATAGGAAGTGTTATGTGTTCTTCACTTGGGGGGATAGGTCCTTTTATCTCATTTTTATTCCCCTTCCAAAGGATCTATTGTCTCTTTGGTGATCATATCTTTTATGTTTTGATTTCCTTCCATACACAGACTTGTTTGTTTAGGATCATTCCCTTTAATTGGACCAATATCCTTATTTACAATCTATTCCTTGTTCATAAGTGAATATCTTGTATAATTGATTTGTGCATTAAGTTCCCATAATATGGCATCCTTTCATCTTTGTCTTCATCACCTTTATATGGATTTGTATTGTTTTATGATGGTACATTCCTTTTTGGTATGGGATTCTTTGCAAGATACTTTTGTATTTGCTTAATGATCATTTTCATGTCTCAAAGGGTATGTATATTCCTATAAAATAATCCTCCCTTTAGGGGCCTATCATTATACATTTTGAAAACCATTAATTCTTTCTCCCTCTTTTTTGACTTGTTTCTCTCATAATATGATGTCCTTTCTTTCATAAATGTGTTTTCCTTACATTAAGATCTTCTCTTTGAGACTTATATCCTACTTTGCAACTTATTTTTTCATCAAAGTGAATGTCTTTTATATGGAAACTATCATTAAGAGTGTGCAATATGTGTTATATTTTCCTTGTCTTCGCACTTGGGGGGAAAGGTTCCATGTATTCATTTTCTCTTTCCTCTTATAATGATCTACTTTCCTTAGTATAGTGACATTTGTTTATCATGTGTCATTCCTTTCTTATAAGGAATTGTTTTGTTTTGATTTGGTATTCTCTCTTATACAAGAGGTGTGAACCCTTGATCACAATATATTTCTTATTTGCAAACCATGTTGATCATAAACAAATTCACTTACTTTGGGTGTCAAAGTATGTCATACTTCATCAAGAATCCCTTTTTCACCTAGTGATAGGGGGTTAAAAGGTCGAGCTCTTGTTCTCTTCCCCTATTGGTCTTGAAGATGTTGTCTTAGCTCAAGAACTCCTCTTGATGGTAGATGTCTTGCAAACAAGATCTCTTCCTTTCAAGGGCCTCTTTCCACTTACATATATCAATTCATGATTATCTATTTTCTTAGCTAACAAGTTTTTTAACTCTTTTCTAAGCTTATGACATATATTTTTTCTTTTAGGATATCTTCTTGTTGACAAAAGTAGGTACCCTTGTTCTCTTTTCCTTATGATGTCACCTATGTTTCCATCATAAGGAGGGGGAATAAATACATTCTCCCTTATATATGTATATTTTAAAATGGTGAACAATGTTAGGATGTAGACCACTCACCAAATTTCTGGGCTCACATATCTTACAATGCAAACCCACCCCTAAACGAATCTAATTAGAACAACCAAAGGAGGAAGGATGCTAAAGCAAGATCTATGTCAAGGGGGATTCAATATTCTTGAAGAGAGATAGGATGATAACATGAAATGAAATCTGATCTATGAAATATGTGCAAGAAAAGGAATAATGAGTGTACCTTGAAATTAGATGAGGATATTTGACCCTTTAAACTTGAATTTGACTGTTGTAGAATGTTAGAATTAGCTATAACTCTAGACTGGGGAAACTAAGACCTATAACTATATTCTCTATAGATTTTAGCTAAAAAGTGCAGGGACAAGTTGAGAAGTCAACTTGTACCCAAATAAAATTTGAGAAGATGATGTGTTCCCAATAATGCCAAATCTGATTAAACTTTCTAGGATTTTGTGTTTGTACCTATACTCCTCAAATCTAAAACTGTGGCTCTACAAACTGTTCCTACACATAGAAAAATGGGGAAGAAGGTTGAAGAAAGGGGTTTGCCTTAGTGAAATCCATGCTTAGGAATCAACCTTTAAATGAAATAAAGGATCAGATTGAAGAGTTGGATGAAAATCTATTAAACAATCAAGAAGCATATGAAGAACAAGTCAAAGAAAGCAAACAGTTGGATGAAGAATTGAGGTAGGAAAACATGAAAATCTTGGAGTTAGAGAACATCAAGAAGAAGGTGGAATCTAAATTGATTGAAGCAAAGAATCATATTGACAAATTTCACATAGGCAAGGATCTAATAGAGTCACAGTTGTAGGCACAAAAGATTAAAGGAGATACCACTAGTATTGGATTCAATGAAGCACAAAATCAAATCAATGATATGCAAAAAAGAAAGAAAGCACTAGAAGAATCTACATAAGCTAAGAAGATTGGAAATAATATTGAAGCTAAAGCTGAACCATCTAAGGATGAACGCAAGCCAGTAAACCAAACTTGTTATGCCTATAACAAGCATGGACATATAACAAGAGATTATAAAGAGGTAAGACCTTTCAATGTTTATTGTTATTCATGCAATAAGTTTGGTCATAGAGCTATGAATTGTAGATCAAATCAAAGAAGTTAGACTCAGCATAATCAGAGAAGTCATCCACAGTAGAATGTTAGAAGTCCTAATAACATTACATGTTAGATATGCAATTATATTGGTCACACAACTAGATAATGCAGTATGGTAACTCACATCAATGTGCCAAGGAATATAAGGCCTCCATTTATTTGTCACTCTTATAATAAGGCTAGACACATCTCAAAGTTCTACAGATCAAAATCACAAAGACAAGAAAGCCCTAATAAGTCTTAAAGATCAATATTGGATGAATCGGGAGAAGTCAAGTTTGTACAAGCTATAGAAGATGTGAGCAAGATTTGGATAGAAGTAAAGCAAGATAATGATGATGACTATGTAGTGGATGCATCTATAATGGACGTGCCTTATACTTCTAGATGAATGACCCTCATGGTCATAGGGGGAGCTAGATTAGCTCTAGACCCCTATGCACCTAGTATACTCACCCTCAGAGTATGCACCTTTGGTTATAGATGTTTGGAGACTAGTTGATGATGTATGAAAGAGTGCACAACTTGATTGTTAGCAGAGACAAAGATTGAAATTCACTATTACAATCTGTGTTTACGTGGCAAGCATTAATTGTAGAAAGTTGTTTAAAAGTCACCAAAAATCCATTAGCCACACATTTGCATTCGAGATTGAGCCTTTGGAGAGCACAGGAGATCAAAGTAGTTTGTGTTGAAATATTGAAGTTTTTTTATCAGTGAATAAGTGTAAAAATTGTTGCAGAACCCTAGTTCAGTCGTGACAGTTCAGAAACCCTTTGGAAATCTATGTGAAAAATTAATCAAAACTCCTATGGGATTGATGAACATAGAAGACATATGCACATACATTTACTACAAGAAGGAACCTATAGGATTGGATAGAATAATGTCACACTTAGATTCAATGATGAAACAGGACATGATAATCATGGATGAGTTCATGCACCTAGAAAACAACCCTATCATAGAGTATGCGACTGCATATGAGTTCTATGAATCAGAATGGATTAAGATATTGCTTAGCAGAATACATGATGATTTGTTTTGGGTTGGAGAAGTCCCTATCTGTATAACTACTAACCTCATTTATGAGATGACTAGACTTCCTAAGACAAATGCTATTCTTCCCACTGGCAAGGATGTCAGGAAACTAGTAGAGCAGGCTTGTAAGTCCCACAGTGATAAGCGTGGAATGATAATTGAGCCAATTGAGGAGAAGGATATCAAGCTCATGGAAATGATACTTGGTTACAAATTCCAGCATGCAAATAGAGTTAATAGTCTATAAGTAACAATTATTCTGGTAGCCATTAGAATTGTAGAGGAAAATGGAGAGTTCAACTTGTGTGAGATCTTGCATGCATAGTTGATGGATAACATAAGGGCTATTAAGCATGACAAGAGAAAAGTGTTCTGATTTGGGTCACTGATCATCTACATGGACTTCCATATTGTTGGAAAAGTATCAGATCTCTATCTAGACAGGAGCTTACCTACAATGACACAGATTTCATTGACAACAACATCTGAAAGCACCTTGAAAGATTTCATGTACTTAGAAATCAAGAAATTCAGAATCAGAATGCAAAGAAGGTATATGATACCTAAAAGTATAGTGGAAAAGTATAAGGATAACATTTGTTTTATGGTGGAGATAGATATCACATGCATGGAAACTGTTGAGCCTAGAACTAAGTGGATTCATCCACTTGGTTATGAAGTGGAGGAGCACATTTTGGAAGCTTATGCACAAGTCCTACTATCAATGCCTAAGGATCCTAATGAACCAAGATGGGGTACTTATGAGGAGAATACAAGACAAGTAGATTTAGTCTTATACAGTGCAGTAATAAAAAGGAAAGCATCAAAGATCACATCAGACATACTAAAAATACATGGTGTTGCACAAGCAGACCTAGATAAAGCTAGGGAAGCCAAGATTGCAATGCAACTTGAGAGTGCACCCTCTTCTAAAGTGAAAATAGAGAAGACTAATGATCCCAAGGAGAAGAAGAAAAAGATACAAGAAAACACTCCTGCGCCTACAAATACTATTGATATGGAGTCCACACCACCTCCCGAGCCTAGCAGGATGCCTAAGAGGAAGAAGTAGACCGACGCAAGCCACCCATCCTCTAGAATAACAAGAAGCAAAGGTAGAAACACTCAAGCACCTCCTGAGGTAGGATTCAAACCAAATCTCAAAGTGTTGAGAACTAGAATAATTGATGAAGGAAGAATTGATCAGATAGAAAAGTTTTATGATAAATATAATGAGATAGATAAATTAGAGATCCATGGTATGATAATCAAGCACATGATTAAGTTCAAGAAAATAGTTCTGTAACTTAAGACAGTTATACCAGATAATGTATGGAATATTTTAGACTTTTTGAAGAGACAAGCTATAGAAGATCTTAGGATAAGAGAAAAGATATTGAATGAAAGCCTCCTAGTCTGTTCATTTGAAGAGAAATCATTGTTGCTAGATTTGGTGAAGCCTCGCCTTAGAACCAAGCTCAGAACTCTACAAATTATGAACAAGTATTATGAGTTGATAGAGAAGGATACTCAAAAATCATTTGAAAAAGTGTTCTTGGATAGAAACATGTATCCTCCTACTACGCCTGCGACACAAGTCCCCACTAAGAAAGTCAAAGCAACTGAGATTCCCAATGCACTTATGATAGGTCCACAAGATTCTATTAGCAAGTTAGCTATACTAGTGTATATGACTTAGTATAGTGTTGTCATTATGGAAACAAAGTCATATAGTAGTTTTGAGTTAGCGCAATTAATGAGAAGATCAGAAAATGGCTAAGTGTTGAAGACTAGATAGCGCACAGAGTACCTGAAGCTCAGAGCATCAGCACACGTGCATATGACTGAGTTATGGTGTGCACCCTAGAAGATAAGTTGGTTAGACTATATTCATGCTTAGTCTATGAGCGCATGATCAGAAATGCAAGTATGACAAAGTTACAAACAATTGAAGTTACACAGCCAATGTGTGCCAGAGAAGAACAAAGTAAGCAGCCAACTATTAGCTTTTTGATTTGTGGTTATATTCTAATGTTGTAAAGGCTATGCACCTATTGTAATTAGGTTTTTGACATGTAAATATGTTTTTTTGTAAACATGCTTGATCCAATTCAATTGGAAGCATTGTATGTAATTGGTTAAAGGGCCGACTTAGTTATTTGTTTTTGTATGCGCATATAAATATGAGATGCACCCATTGTAATTAGCATGGAAGTTGTAATAGAGTTGAGATAAGTAGAGAAGAAGTGTGAGAAGAGCCTATAAGATGTATTAGAGCTTTGCAAGAGGTTAAAGCATCAGCACATCAAAGGAACTGATCAGACAAGTAGTGTGACAGTGACAGTCCATCCAGTAGATATAGTGTGTATCTAAGATTTGAATGTTGTAGCCTTCACCACTTGAGCAGTGATCTCTAGGAAAGTGCATCCACACCCCTAATAGGGTTTATTGTAAAAGGCTCCTAACAGGGTCTGACCCTTGACAAGGTCTACTATACTTAATACATTGTAAAGAAACTCCTAACAGGGTTAAGGATCTTCTAACAAGGATCATAAAACACTAGTACAAAATATTAGTGGATGTCAATTCCCAACTGGATTTTTACCTATTTGGGTTTCCCCATAACCATATTGGTGTTATGTGTTGATTTCATGTTTCATGTTTATGTGGATGTTCATTTTAGTACTTAATCATTTAAGTTTAGTTTAAAGATTAAGTGAAAAGATAAAATACAGTGAACACTGATTCACCCCCCCCCCCTCTCAGTGTTCCCATTCCTAACAATTGGTATCAGAGCTCTGGTCCTCAACAAAGAAGTTTAACCACTTGAGGAGATCATGGAAAAAGCAAAAATGAAACATCTGAAAAGAAATCTAGAAGCTTCTCTTGAAGACCTAGACAAATTTGAAAAAGAAATTGAAGAACTAAAGGAAAAACTCAGTGATGCTTAATTAGTTATCAAAAGGCTAAGAAAGGATTTGAAAGAATGCTCTACCAGTGATTTAGAGATTATGATCAAAAAGCTCAATGAAGAAAATTCATCTCTAAAAGAACAGATTGAAGAATTAGATGATAAGGTGACTAACAATTAGGAAGTCTATGATGAACATATCAAAGAGAACCTTCAACTGAATGAAGAATTGAGGCAAGAAAACATGGAAATATTGGAGCTAAGGAACAACAAAGAAATCTGGGAATCTTAATTGAAAGATGCTAAGAATTACATTGATAAATTACACACCAGTTCTGATTTGATAGAATCTCAGTTGTATGCAAGAAGAGCTAAAGGAGCTACTAGCTGCATTGGATACAATGAAGCACAAAATTAGATTGACAACATGTGAGCAAGAATGAAAGCACCAGAAGACAGCTCAGATGCTAAGGAGACTGGAAGTCAGACTATGGATCATATTGAACCACCTAAGAATGAGTGCAAGCCAGTAGACTGCACTTGTTATGCATGCATGTAACAAGCATGGACACATAGCAAGGAACTATACAAAGGTAAGACCTTTCAATGGTTACTGTTTTTCATGCAATAAATTTTTTCATAGAGCTATGAATTCCAAAACAAGTTAGAAGAATAGGACTCAACATAATCAAAGGAATCAAAATTAGTCTAATGAAAGAAGTTCTCAGAATGTTACATGTCAGATATGTAACTATAAAGGTCACTCAGCTAGAAAATGTAAAATGGTGACCCATGTCAATGTGCCTAGGAATATAAGGCCTCTAGTCATTTGTCACTCTTGTAACAAGGCTGGACACATCTCAAAGTTTTGCAGATCAAGGATGGAAGGTCAAGAAAGCTCGAAGAACCAGTATTAGATCCCGAAGGAGAAGTCAAGTTTGTGAAAGCTTTAGAGGATGTGAGATTGATTTGGTCAAAATCAAAGAAGGATAAGGTTGATGAGAATGTATTGGATTCATCCACAGTGGACGCACCCTCTACATCTGCATGAATGGCCCTTAGGGTCATAGGGGGAGCTTGTTTAGCTCTAGATCCCTACGTGGCTAGTATACTCACTCTCAAGGTATGCGCCTTTGGACTTAAGCTTTTGGAGACTAGCAGAACCTATGTGCAAAAGTGCACTAGATGATTGTTTGCAAAATGAAAGATAGAAAATTTCAAGTGACAGTCTGGTTTACACGGCAAGCATTAATGGAAAATTTTCTACTTTAAAGTACACAAAAGTTTGAAGATCTCTCGTTGCATTCAAATTGAGAGAGATTGTAGAGTATAAGAGCCCTAGCATTTGATTGAGAAAGATTGTAGTTTGATTCATCAAGTGATTTGTTGTGCATTTGATCGGTTGCAGAAGTTTGTTGCACCGATTCAAGAAGTCTTCAAGATCATTTGAAAAGCGATATCCAAGTAAGTGATGGCTACTCCTATAGTATTTGATGTTGCGGAGAAGAAAAGATATGTGTTTAAGAGGCATCCATTTAAATCAACACTTGATGACCTAGAAGGGACATTCTCTCGCATGCCTATGGGTGTTATGCATGTCGAGGACATTAGGGCATACATTTAATATAAGAAAGAACTAGTAGGATTGGATAGATTAAGAGTGCACATAGAAACTATGTTGAAACCAGACCATGGATGAGTATGCGCGATGGAATAATCACCCTATAGTGGAGTATGCTATGACATATGAGTTCTATGAATTAGAATGGATCAAGATTCTACTCAGCAAAATTTACGATGACGTATTTTGGATAGGTGAAGTACCAGTCAGAATTATTGGTGACCTAATTCATGAAATGACATGCCTCTCTAAGACAAACGTCATTCTTCCAGTAGGCAAGGATGTAAGGAAGCTTGTTGAGCAAACCTGCAAGTCAAGAAGTGATAGGCACAAAATGACCATTGAGCCTATTGAGCAAGATGACATCAAATTGATGTCCATGATACTAGGTTATAGGTTCCAACACACCAGTAGGGTGAACAGTGTGTCTACGACCATAATTCTTGTAGCCATAAGACTTGTGAAAGAAAATGGAGAGTTCAACTTGTGCGAGATCCTGCACACACAACTAATTGATAACATTAAGGAAATCAAGCATGATAAGACCAAGATATTCAGATTTTGGTCTTTGATCATATACATGTACTTCCATATTGTTGGAAAGGTATCTAATTTGTATCTAGACAAATCCATTCCCACAATGCCATAGATATCTCTCAAGGCATGTAATGAGAGCACTTTGAAGGACTACATGACACTAGAGTTGAAATCATTCAAGGCCAAGATGTAGATGAGATTCAGAATTCCAGAGAAGATAGTTGAAAAGTATAAGGATACTATTTGTTTTATGGTTGAGACTGACACAACATGCATGGAGGTAGTTGAACCAAGAACAAAGTAGATTCATCCACTGGGATATGAAGTGGAAGAGCCTATTCTAGAGGCTTATGCTCAAGTTCTTTTGTCAGCACCTAAAGACCCTAATGAACCAAGATGGGGAACCTATGACAAGAAAACAAGAGAAGTTGATGCAATATTAAACAGTGCAGCAAAAAAAATGAAAGTTGCCAAGGTTACATCAGAGATCTTGAGAATTCATGGAGTGTCTCAAGCATACTTAGACAAAGCAAGGGAAGAGAAGATTGATTTGGAATTAGAGAGCACAGATGTAGCAAAGACATAATTAGATTATCCTAAGTTGAAGAAGGTGAAGATAGAAAAATCTGATGTTCAGAAGGGTAAAACTATTGTTACTCCTTCTGCACCCAAGGAAGCCATTGACCTTACTGCTCCTCCTGAGTATAAGGCAATGCCTAAGAGGAAGAAAGAGATTAGCACTGGTCATCCATCCTCAAGAGTAACAAGAAATAGAAGGAACACTCAAGCACCTCCTGAAGTAAGTTTCAAACCTAGTCTCAGTGTGCTAAGTACAAGAATCATTGATGAAGGCAGGATTGATCAAGTAGAAAAGTTTTATGAGAAATTCAGTGAGATATACAAATTAGAGATACATGGAATGATTATCAAACACATGTTGAAGTTCAAAAAGATAGTCTTAGAACTAAAGACTATGATCCTTGATAATGTATGGAATATCTTAGAATTCCAAAAGAGATAGGCTATTGAAGAGGATCTAAGGATAAGAGAAAAGATTCTAGATGAAACCCTTCCTGTATGTTCTCTAGAGGAGAAATCCTTGTTGTTAGACTTGGTGAAGCCACATCTTAGAACTAAGTCAAGGACCTTGCACATAATGGACAAGAACTATGAATTAGTTGCAAAGGAAATAGAGAAAGCCTTTGAGAAGGTCTTTATGAATAGGGACATGTATCCATCTACTACACCTACAACACAAGTACCCACAATAATTGCCAAAGAGTCAAAGACCATCAATGTACAATCTACAGGTCCACATGATTCAGCGCATGTAGTTGATACATCCATAGAGGAAGAGAAGACTGCACCCATGATAGAGACACCTAAGGATGATTCAATCTTCATTAACAATGTAACAATTACTATGGCAGCCACAGATATGGATTTGGACAAGTTTGAAGAGGCATTTGTAAGTTATCAAGAGGCTAAAAAATTATGCAATTACACTCCTAATCAACAAGAAGAAGTATTGATTGAGGATATAACAGATAAGAAAGAAGAAGAAAAAGGAAAAGAAGCCAAAAAATGAAAGGGAGAAGAAGAGGCAAAAGGAAGTGAGGAAAAAGATGAACCATCAGTTGAAGTGATCAAAGTAAAACAAGAAGTGATGGATATAACTCCTATCACTCCCTCAGCAGCATTGTTGTCAAGTTTGACACCTGACTCAACCAATTTGGATTCATGGGGAGAAGAAGACTTAATAAAGTTCAGTGTCTTAGCTGTGGAGAAAGCCAAGGAGAAACAAGTGATGAGAAATCCCCTCCTTGTAGAATTAGTAAACATCTTGAACAACT
The DNA here is from genome assembly GCA_027943335.1 of Chamaecyparis obtusa. Lineage (NCBI taxonomy): Eukaryota > Viridiplantae > Streptophyta > Pinopsida > Cupressales > Cupressaceae > Chamaecyparis > Chamaecyparis obtusa. Next base: position 1,696,004 of record BSBK01002728.1, on the reverse strand, counting down.
TGTTACCAGCAAACAAGAAAGTGTCTAAGGTACACTCTGTTGATGATGTGAGTACAATCATTTCATAGTTCAAGAGTAATTTCTCTAGCCTGGAAGAATCTGCATCCCTAGTTGCAGAAGACAAATATTTGAAGAAGAGGCTCAGTGAATTGGTTAGGAACTTTTCACTTGACCTGAGCTCACGAAAGGTTGGTCATCATCCTTGAAGGAGTTTGCAGCAAAGGGCAGAAAGATTATTGCTGATTGTATGAACCAAGACAAGTTGTCTAGTGATTTGTACAAAAAGACACAAGAGGTTGAAGTTATGATAGAAAACATAAGAAAATATGTGGAAGATCCATTAGTTGATGTGAACATGTGTAATAATGTCTACCAAGGATAGATAGATAAGATTGAGAAGGCAGAAAAGGAGATGTCCAAGATAAGGGCTAGACAAACTCAGTTAAGGAATGCTCTTGCGCCCTCATTAGACATGCTTAATCAGAATATCAAGGAGATCGATGCCACCATGGTGAAATATGATCAAGGTCCTAGCACAAATTTGGAGAAGATGGAGAAGCTACAGTATGCATTATGCACCCATCTACAGATTGTAAATTCACTAATCACATTTTGGAAGAAGGAGATCCAAAACCTACAAATAGCATATCCAGATGTTCTATCATAGTAAGTATTTGTGGATATAGTTTTGAAGCACCTTTGTCATTAATTTCAAAGGGGGAGTATATATATAATATGGTTATAGATATGTATAAGGAGATATAAGATAGAAAATTATGTATAAGGAGATATAAGAAAAAAGTTTTATTTAAGGAACAGTTAGCAACTTGGCTATATTCCTTTGTTGCCATCAATGACAAAAAGGGAGATTGTTGGAAAGTTGGCTATACTAGTGTATATGACTTAGTATAGTGTTTTCATTATGGAAACAAAGTCATATAGTAGTTTGGAGTCAATGCACTTAATGAGAATATCAGAAATCAGCTAAGTGTTGAAGACTGGACAATGTACAGAGTACCTGAAGCTTAGAGCATCAGCACACGTGCGTATGAATGAGTTATGGTGTGTGCCCTAGAATATAAGTTGGTTAGACTATATTCATGCTTAGTCTATGAGCGCATGATCAATTATGCAAGTATGACAAAGTTACAGACAGTTGAAGTTACACAACCAGTGTGTGCCAGAGAAGAACAAAGTAAGCAACCGACTATTAGCATTTTGATTTGTGGTTATATTCTAATGTTGTAAAGGCTATGCGCCTATTGTAATTAGGTTGCAAACATGTAAATATGTTTATTTGTAAACATGCTTGATCCAATTCAATTGGAAACATTGTATGTAATCGGTTAAAGGGCCGACTTAGTTATTTGTTTTTGTATGCGCATATAAATATGAGATGCGCCCATTGTAATTAGCATGGAAATTGTAATAGAGTTGAGATAAGAAGAGAATAAGTGTGCAAAGATTCTATAAGATGTATTAGAGCTTTGAAAGAGTTCAAAGCATCAGTGCATCAAAGAAACTAATCAGACAAGTAGTGTCACAGTAATAGTTCATCCAGCAGATATAGTGTGTATTTGAGATCTGAAGGTTGTAGCCTTCACCACTTGAGTAGTGAGCTCTAGGACAGTGTGTCCACACCCCTAACAGGGTTTATTGTAAAAGACTACTAATAGGGTTTGACCCTTGACAAGGTCTACTATACTTAATACATTGTAAAGAAACTCCTAATAGGGTTAAGGATCTTCTAACAAGGATCATAAAACACTAGTACAAAATATTAGTGGGTGTCAATTCCCATTGGGGTTTTTACCTATTTGGGTTTCCCCGTAACCATATTGGTGTTATGTGTTGATTTCATGTTTCATGTTTATGTGGATGTTCATTTTAGTACTTAATCATTTAAGTTCAGTTTAAAGATTAAGTGAAAAGATAAAATACAGTGAACACTGATTCACCCCCCCCCCCCCCTCTCTCAGTGTTCCCATTCCTAACAGATTCTACGCCCTTAGTGACAGTGCCTATTGAAGCAATGGAGTATGCACCCATGCCTGAAACAAAAGATGACACTATCATGATTGATAATGTTGAAATATAAATGGCGGCATCAGATAAAGACCTAGATAATTTTGAGGAAGCTTTTGTGAGCATAGAAGAGGCTGAGATACTATGTGGTGATAATTCACCTAGGTAGCAAGAAGAAGTTCAGATTGAAGACTTGACTGGACATGAAGAAGAGAAGGAAGATGAACCTACAAATGAGTTCTCTATTGAAATTCTAGTGAAGGTAAAGAGTGAATTTATGGATAGTACACTCCTTACCCCTAAGCCCTCAATTTCATTTTTGTCAAGTTTGACCCTTGATACAACCAGTTTAGACTCTTGGGGAGAAGAAGATTTAATAAAGATTAGTGTGCTAGAAATGGAGAAAGCAAAGGAGAAACAAGTAATGAGGAATCCATTATTTTTTGATCAGTAAGCATACTGGACAACCTACTGCTTGAAGATAAGAAAGTGTTTAGTGTACATTCAGTGGATGATGTCAACACCATCTTGACATGCTTCAAAGTAAATTTCTCAAGTCTTGAAGAATCAACATCTAAAGTGGAAAAAGAGAAATATCTTGAGAAGAGACTGAATGAATTTACTGCAAACTTCACACTTGACATTAGTTCTCTAAAATTTGGTCAAGCTTTGCTGAAAGATTTAGCAGCTAAAGGAAGAAAGATAATAGCCGATTGTATGGATAAAGACAAACTTACATCAGACCTTTCAAAGAAGATTTAGGAAGCTAAATCCATGATGACAGCTATGAGTAAATCATTAGAAGACCCCTCATAGGATATAAACATGTGTAACAATTTCTATTAAGGTCAATTAGACAAAATTGAGAAGGCAGAAAAAGAAATGGCTAAGATAAGGGCTAGGTAAACTCAATTGAGAAATGCACTTGTGCCCTCCCTAGATGTGTTGAATCAGAATATCAAGGAGATAGATGCCACTATTGTGAAATATGATCAAGGTCCTAGCATAGATCTAGAAAAGATGGAGAAGTTAACTTATGCATTATGTGCCCATCTCCAGACAATAGATGCACTCAAGGCATTTTGGTAGGAAGAGATCCAAAACCTCAAGATTGCATACCTGGATGTACTCACTGTGTAAGTACTTGAAGTTTCATTTTTGAGTGCCTTTGTCATTAATGTCAAAAGGGGAGTAGAGTAATATGGAGTAGTAGAAAAATATATTAATATGGAGTAGTAGAAGGGAGACATAAGATAGAGTATATGATGTACATAAAAAGATAAGAGTATATGTTAGAAAGTTTTTTGTAAAGATGTAGTTTAGCAACTTTGCCATATTCCTTTGTTGCCATTAATGAAAAAGGGGGAGATTGTTGGAAAGTTGAATATAATAGTGTATATGACTAAGATTAGTCTTGTCATTATGGCAACAAAGTCATATGAAATTTTGGTGTTAGCACACTTACTTAGAAGATTAGAATTTGGCTAAGTATGGAAGACAGAGCAGATAGTTAAGTACCTGATGAACAGAGCATCAACGCACATGCGTATGATCGAGTTTTGGTATGATCCCTTGAAGATAATATTTTGACTATGTAATCATGCTAAGTATAAGAACACATGATTAGATGAGTTAGTATGAAGAAGTTACGAGTTGAAGTGACACAGTCGGTGAGCAGTAGAATAGAACAAAGCATGCAACCAACTGTTAGTATTTTGGTTAGCGTGTATAATATTGTTTTGTAAAGGCTATGCACCTATTGTAATTGTGTTATAGACCAGTTAATATCATTTTATGTAAACACACTTGAGCCAAATCATTTGGAAGTGTTGTATGTAAAAGGTTATAGGCTGACTTAGTGAATAGTTTTGTTTGAGCCTATAAATAAGACATGTGCCTTTGTATTTGAGCTTGGCATGAGATATAGAGTTGATAGAAGAAGAGAATAAGTATGTGAAGAGAATTCAAAATGATATAGTGCTTTGCAAGAGGTTAAAGCATCAGCGCACAAAAGGAACTGATCAGATATCCATTGCAAATATAGTGTGTATCTGATATCCAGGAGGTTGTAGCCTTCTCTATTGAGCAGTGAGCTTTGGTAGTGGGCCAACCACCACTAATAGGGTTTGTTACTGAAGAATCCTAATAGGGTCTAACCCTTGATAAGGTCATTCTACTAAAGCATTGTAATGACAACTCCTAACAGGGCTAAGAAACATTAACAAGTTCATAATACACAAGTACAATTATTAGTGGGTATTAATTCCCACCGTGCTTTTTCCTTTGGCCAAGGTTTCCCCATAATCATATCTGGTGTTATGTGTTATGGTTGTTTAATTTAATTTCTTTAATATTCAGTTCAACATTTAAGTTATTGAGTTAAGTTTCATGTATTAGAAATTAATATTATAGAACACTGTTTCACCCCCCCTCTTAGTGTTCCCATTCCTAACACTACATAATAAAACTAAAGTACATCATCTCATAATATAATAAAAACATACATCTGAGCCATAAGGTATACATGATAACCCACATTCACTACACAAGTCACAAGGTATGCAAATTTAACTAAGTGCAAAGTACAAATAAAATAAAGAATAGAAACAAATCTCCAAGGATGAAAGAATAAGAAGCAACTACAACAAGGATCATCCATCACTGGTACATGAGCGTCAGAGTCTCAAATGGTAGGAGAATCACTACCTCCCAACCTCATGGAAACCTATGGTTCCACTCCAATTGTGCTAAGGAGATAACATCAGACCCCACTTGGATAACAATACCAAAACCAATCACTAGGTAGTGTGTGTGTGAAAATTGTACCTATTCAGAAGACACAACACATCAATAAAACATTGTTGATTAATGATAGTAAAATATGTAGTAAATAAATATACCATTAACCAGGTGATTTACTACCTTCTAGTAGATGTGAGTATGGTATTCTAAGAATATGACCGAGATTAGTGACAATACAACATCTAAATGAAGGATTTGAATGCAAAAGCTATGAAATGAATGCAAGATTAATCTATGTTTTTGGATTTTCTATGCAAAATAATGATGTATGCTATATGAAAAATGATTTAAAAACTTGAAAACAATGAATTGAATCTATTCTATGAATGAAAAATCAATAAATCAATGTTAGCAACGAATCTCCACAATTTGCACAATCTCAAGAATTCGACAGTATGGCGCTGCTATTCTCCAAATTGCACGTGCAAGGATTCTCCAAATTCATGATTATTTGTGAAGGATTGAGGTCTGTTTAAATAGAAATCCAAGGTTTGAGAACTCATGGAAAAGCCAAAAATCACTCCTTGATCAACTCGAATCAGTTGGTGAGTTATCAAGAAATTAGAAACAATTATCTAGTAAAATCATGCAAATCAGCTTTTTAACTCATAATTGGAAGTTGAGATCACTCCAATCTGATTTTCAACTCACAATCACATGTTGAGCTTAGAAAGTTAAAAAATTGAATCAAATAGTTGATTTTGATTTTAACTACTTTTATGATTTTTACATAGATAATTGAGAGTTTATTTAATTTCCATGTGTTTTATTCTTAACTTAATTGATATAATAAATAACTAATTTATGAGTTAATCAATTATTTAATCAAACTTTATCCAAAAGAATATTATTAAATTTGACAATTTGATTTTAATCAATTAAAGAAATATTCAATCAATTATTTTTAAAAATTATAATTTATTGTCAAATAAAAAACATTAATTAAGAATAAATTAATTAAATCTAATTAAATTAATTAAGTGGCTAAATATAGTTTAATTAATTAAATATTTAACATATTCAATTAATCATACTTAGGATAAATAAAATAATATTATTTATCACCAAATAATATTTAATGAGAAATAATTAGGATAAATTAGAAATATTTCAAAATATTCCCCGATATAGATTTGAAATAGAATCGATTAGGATTTCGATGATTTGATGTGCAAATGTGCCTTAGGTTAGGACTTCAGGGTCGATTTTGATTGATTTGTTGATATAGGAGGTCAATGGTACTGAAGCCCATTTTTGGGGTAATACATTTTGCCCCTCTTTGAATTACTGTGCAAAGCACAGTGGTTTAAAGGTAAATCTATTTTGGTAAGATCTGGACTTAGTTATGTGATGAAGAAACTAATCCTGGTTGAATAATCGATTCCAAGACAGAAATCGATAGAAAGATTTGAAGATGTTGATTCAGGTCCTAATTGACCAAAGAATTGAGATGATGTTAACGGTAACAACAATGAACCAGTGATTACAAAGAAGTGATAAAATGTTTGATTCTGAACCTATGATTACAAGGAATTGGATATCTTGACTCTAGACCTGATTGTTCAAAGGAATCAAAAGGATTCCAAATCCGAACCCTTCAGTTACAAAGAATCAAGGAAATAACACTAATGAACCGATGGTTACAAAGAGTTGATACAGTTTACAAGAATAAAAGAACATCATATTGATATGGATTTTGATGAATCTGATATGCCCCAAGTGATGAGGACTTTTGATAAGTCAGCAATTAGATGTAGTTTTTGTCATGATTGTTGAAGAAATTTGAAAAAGAAAAATTTGATTAATGGTTTAATGATATAGAATATCATGCCCCCTTCGGGATTAAAATCAAAATTTGGTGAGAAAGCCAGTGTAAATGATTAGAAGCAATGTAATCGATTGTAGAAGTGGTTGTACACATTTAGGGATGTGTTCTACATCATTTAGGGATCCAATTGATCAAGTTTGACTAGGTTTGACCATGAATTGACCATGGTTGACCAAGTTGAATTTTGAAATTTTGATGATAGATAATCAGATAAGTTAAGTTTGAGATTTCTATGATGTCATGAAGGTTGATTATGCAAGCAGTCGGTCGTCCTGGGTCCAAAAATTTTAGATTACATTTTTCACAAAGTAAACAATCTCAAATTTTGATTTTGACCACGAAAATGGATTTCAAGACGTCGAAATTAGCTAGGGGTGCAATTTTCACACAAAATAGAGCACTTTGAAAATTTAGGTCAAAACCTATATAAGATGAAAAGGTGGTCATTTTCAAATCATTTGTGCAAGTTGACTTTTAGAGATTTCGTGGAGCCCTCTGAGAGCTAAAATGGTGGCTCCTATGTCTTCTCACTATTTCGAGCGATCTAGGTGATACCAATGACCACGATAGTATGGGAACCCAGTAAGTGGACCTCTGAGTATATTTTTGAATAATTTAAACATGTTTTTAATTGCTTTTGAGGATTTTTAGAAGTTTTTACACATTTTCAACCTTTTCTCCATGAAGTATCGTACGAAAACTGGTAGGGTGTCGTACGACATTCCAAGTCCAATTCATATGTTGTCTCGGCTCATGTATAGTGTCGTATGAGACATACCCAAGAGTCATACGATATTTCATCGCATCCATGAGTTGTCATACGACAATTAATGGATTGTCGTATGAGAGCCAACTCTCGTATGGGTTGTTGTAGAGTGTCGAACGACACTTGACACCAGTGTTTGTTTTTCTATAGTGTCATATGGAAAATAAAAAGTATTTTAAGTCATGTAGCAAATTTTTTCAAATTTTTTGACAACTCAACTAATTCTTAGCATTTAATGCACCTTCTAACATGTTCACTTTCTCATTTTGCATGCATTCATGACTGATTTAGAGCGAGTAACTGATGTTGTATTTTCTTTATGTGCTTTGCAGGTGAGGTACCCTGACATTCATGTACGTGTGTCACATCCAGCTAGTCAAAGCCTATTTTTGTCTCTTCCAAACCATTTGAGAGCACATCTTGTTGCATGGGGCTTTGAGTATCTAATCGGTTTACTTGAGATTCAAGTGAATCATAGACTTATCACTGCACTGGTCAAGCGGTTTCACTCTGAGACCCAGACCTTCCATCTCCTGATAGGGGAGATCACCATTACATCAAAGGATGTCTATCACATTCTTTGCATCCTGTTCCATGGACCACGCCCAGACTACCTAAGTTTTGGGAACACAGGTCTACAAGCTTTTAGGACACTTTTTGGAGCTGACGAGCAAATATCTCAGCAGATCACCTGGGAGGTACTTATACAAAGATACAAGCAGTCACATAGGCTGGAGTGTATCATAGCATGGATGATCATCATGTCATACCATCAATAGAATAATTTCTTGATGGGGTGGACACCCATAGTGTAGGTTCTGATGGCACAACCTACTAAGTATGGATGGGGTCAGTGCCTCCTAGCACACATTTTCTTTGAGATGCATGAGGTTGTCTACCATGAGGGTAACATGTTTACCTTAGGAGTTATAGTACTACAAATTTGGGCATGGGAGCATATCCCCATTTGTAGGCCCATATGTGGTGATGAGAGGCAAGGTCAGGAGCCTCTCATATATAGATACGCATGATATATCACACATGTATGCATGGGTAGGATAAAGTACTAGAGGAGGATTCTGGATGATATGAAAGTAGTCATCTGGTGCCGTTACTTACAAGTGGAGGCATGACCAGCTGCGAGAGCTCAGTTTGGGTATTTTTTCCAGAGAAAGATTTTGATTAGGCGCTCTACCAACGTGCTGGAGCATTTTTTGATTACCTAAGTCTAGAGTCAGTATGGCCTCATACAGGATGTACCACAGGAGTTTTCCTCCTATGCCAGATAGGTTAGAGAGATTAGGCTATGATGGGATCCTTGGTTATCTTACACTGTGTTTAGTTTAGAGTATAGTGGACTGCATAGTAGAGATTGGGACTACCATGCATAGGTAGTAGATGTAGGCATTATAGATGCTTATAGGACACACTTGGCAGAGCATCCATTCAGGTGATTATTTGATCCTACAAAGCCGATTCTGACTATGGAGGAGGTGGATGATATTACAAGTGCACCTCATGGGAGAGGACATGGGAGGAGGGAGGTACATATCCCTATGGCACAGGCTATCCCTCTTGTGTAGAGAGTGATAGGTACCCCACCACTACCAACAATAGATGTGAGGCCTACCCCTATACCACAGGCAGTACCATTGGTGAGACTGTCAGTTTTGTAGAGATGATACACTAGAGGTGTGGGTGCAGTACTGGGTGCCATGGGTAGCGCTGCAGTGGTGGAGGAGGTTTTGGGTGCACACCAGAATGTGCAGATGGGTGAGGTGTTAGAGGTGCTCGATTTTGACCTAGGTGTTGAGGTTTGACATCATAAGGCACATGTAGAGGGGGGATGGTAATGAGGTGATGGTGGGTGAGGAGGAGGCTACTAAGGAGGAAGATCATGGACTTAGACAGACTCTACATGATATCATATGCCAATTGTGCCACTAGATTAGGGACCTGAGATCCTAGAGGTTGTCTTTGGAGATTTGGCTAGCAAAGTGGGACATGTAGGTTCATGAGTCTCAGGTGGAGGCTCAATAGATATAGGTGGAGGTGATACATCAGACTAGTAGGGAAGCATATTATATGTCTAATTATTTCTTTGTTGTGCCACTTGGATAATGGGTGACTTCATACTCTTAGTCCATGCTAGGGTTTGAGGGAGCTAGAACACCATGACCCAATCCACCACCATACATTCCAACAAGAGGAGGTGCAACACCTGATGCAAAGGATTAGGTAGATAGCTGATAGTATAGTTGATTCCTCATTTTTGACATTTTTTTGTTCTTGATAGCTCAGTGGAGCTCAAGTTTTTTATCATATGCACATTGTGCACCCCATGTACTATATGATTATTATTATTATATATATATATATATATATATATATATATATATATATATATATATATATATATATATATATATATATATATGAGATCATTTTTGGTTGTGACTTCATAACACTTGTTATTTTGATTATGATGTTCATCATGTGATGCAAATGTATGCAATGCTGAATGTTCACTTTGAATGTATGATTATGCAATGTCCAATGCAATGATAAATGTGAGATAGATAATGAGAATATATGGCTTTATTTATGTTTTATGGATGCAAATGTATGTATGAAATGGATATATGTAAATGATATGATATGATATAATATGATATGTAAATGCAGTGATACACATGATGTTTTTGTAGGAACATGAAGAATTCAAGTGCTTAGTCATTGTCAAAAAGGATATTTAACCTAGAACAATGATTACTTGTTGATCAGTTGAAGGGACCTTCACGTTATGCTCAGTCCTTGTGATGTGTTTTAGTGAAAAATTGAGAACATCAAACACCATGCTGAATTCAAATCATGAAAAGACATGCAACCAGACTAAATAAAAAATGTAAATGAAATGAAAACTTAGGAATTAGTCACTGATCATTTGTTGGTCTTTATCATTACTGAATATTTTGGGTAACACCAGATAGTCAATACAAGGTCCCACTAGTTAGACAACCATGAACATATGAATATTGACTTTTAGTAAGAAATGTCAGATTAGATATAAGCACCAAGGCACAGAAGTATGACTTGAATATCATGTCCATTTTGATTTAAGCATTAGAGCATTAATTTTGTGATGACCTGAATATGCCTTGCGTACAAACACACAAAGCAGTTGAGAGGTCATTCTTGTTCTAATGTGAATTACCCACAATGAACCTTTATCGTTCACATATTTGGGTAATGTCACGTTTCACAATAGGAATAAGAAATCACTCAAAAAGACATAGTTAGATCTAACTTCTTTGAAGCATCTAGGTATCAAAGGTCAAGGTACACATGGCCATCCAATCGTGATGCAGGTACTTATAGTGGACACCAATTCAGTCTAGAGTTTCTAGAGTAATTAGATTTTCACTTACAAACATAAAACAAATAAAAGATTATGCCCCAAGTCATCACTCTCTAAATCTTGTAAAAGGACATCATCAATGAACTCAAAGGGACATAATATGCAAAATTTTTATGCAAAATAGTAATCATACAAAAATATATTAACAAAAGTTAGAGATTTATTTGTTTAGTGTTGCAGTTTGCTTGTGTTGGTGTTAGTTGCAAAATCCTTTTCTGGTAGGGAGACAGACAAACCGACTCTGATAAAGCTTGAAAGGATATTGACTGGATATGACTTGTCTAAGATATTGAGGACTGTAGGATATGACTTTGATTGCCCCCAAGTTTGGAAATGTTGATAGGATGCAAACACTTTGTTTTTTGGTGCACATACCAACTTATTGAATTGCAAGATATATACAAACTAAAGTAGTATAGAAAGCTAGGAAATTACCAAGATTTCTTTGATATATGGGGCATTTTGATACAAGAGGCACTGATTGCTAGGTTTTCACCATCTTGGTATAAATTATATTTTTGCTACCAAGGCGCTTGTTTACCAGGTTTTCATCGGGGCACTTTTTTCTTTTTCTTGTTTTTTGGTATTTTTCATCTTTTCAATTTTTTTTGTATCTTTCCATTTTTTATTTATTTTTGGTTGAATCACCAAGGTGCCTATTGTTAGGTTTTCACCAGGATGATCATTTTTTTCAGGACTTTTTTCCAAATTTTAGTTTGTTTTTCAGGACATTTTCTACATGTTGAATACCTAAGCATATAATTTCTTTAGATGAATAACATTGATCAGTTCACAGAGATGTTCTCCTTCAATCATTGAGAGTTGATAGGCTCCAGATCCAAAAGTAGCAGTGATGACAAAGGGACCCAGCTAGTTGGGTTCAAACTTCCCTTTACGTTCTCGATGGGATTGATTTTTAGTGTTCTCTCTTAAGACTAGATCACTAACCTGAAATTCTCTGTGTCTGACCTTCTTGTTTTAGCCTCTAGACATTCTTTCCTGATAGACTCTGAGATGATCATATGCTGCTTGTCTGTGCTCATCTAGTAGTTCAAGTTCTTGTAACCTAGACACTATGTAATCATCATCAGTTACTAGACCATGCATTCTAATTCTGAGTGATGGGATTTCAACCTTTATAGGAAGTACCGCTTTAGTTCCATATACTAAAGTGAAGGGAGTAGCCCTAGTGGGTGTTGTGATACTAGTTATGTAAGCCCAAAGAGTTGGATTTATTATTAGATTCCAATCGTTCCCTATTTTGTTGACTTTGTGGAGCAAGATTTTTAATAAGTTCTTATTAGATGCTTCAGCTTGTCCATTCCCCTATGGATAGTAAACATATGACCAATGTTGAGTTATCTTGAATTTGGAACATAAGGAATCTAGGTCCTTGTTCTTGAATTTTCCTCCATTATCAATGATGATGGAGTGTGGGATACCATACCAACAAATTATGTAGTTCAAAATGAACATTAAGATTTTTTTGCTAGTTTCTTGTGTCAATAGAACTACTTCAACCCATTTCATGAAGTAATCTATTGTTGTGATGATATGGGTATGACCATTTGACAAATGTGGATAGATGGCTCTAATGAGATCAAACACCCATTGTTGAAAAGGCCATTGTGTTGTAAAGGGAATCAAATCTCATCCTGGCGCGTGAATTAAGTTACCATGGACTTGGCATTTCAGACAATTCTTAGCATATTTTATGACCTCTTTCTCCAAGTCTGTCTAATAGTACCCTGCCCTAATAAGTTTTTGAGATAATTTCAGACCATTGGAATGTGATCCACAAATACCTTTGTGGACTTCCTCTAATGGGCATTGTGACTCTTCACGTTCTAAACATCTAAGAAGTGTACCATCCAGACTTCATTTGTATAGATCATTACCAATGATGACATATCATAATGCATTTTAGATAAGGTAACATTTTTCATGGTGGTTAAAGGTATAGGGAATGATTTGGTATTAGAGGTAGGAGTATATGTTTTTGTAGAGAGAGGAATCATGACCAACAATGGTGCAGATCATGTGGGTTTTTGGGAAATCATAGGCAGGGAATGACAATGCTTCCACCAAGAACTTGTAGCATAGCTCATGTTTGGGCTGCTATAGAAGAGATGATAGTGTTTCCATGGCATCAGCTACCTCATTCTCTATTCTAGGTATCTATTCAAATATGATAGAGATGAAGTACTTCTGTAGATCATCTACCATGTGCTTGTATGGGACAAGTTTTTCATCTTTCATTTGATACACATCATTGACTTGGTGAATGACCAATTGTGAGCCTCCATGAATGTGTAGTTCTGTTACTCTCCATTTGATTGCTATTTTGATTCCATTTAACAAAGCTTCATATTCAACTATGTTTTTCGTGCAAGGGAACTTGATTATGAATGCTTTTGGAATGGAGTAACCCTGAGGTGTGATGAACAATATATTGTCTTTGGATCCATTTTGTGTATAAGAACCATCAAAGAATAAGCACCATATTCTGGAAGATAAATGCATGATAAAGGAATCAGGAAATTCCATCTGCATTAGTTGATCATCAAACATTGGAGCTTCAGCTAATTGATCTACAATGACTTGTCCTTTAATGTATTTTCACTCAACATATTCAATTTCAAACTCACTCAATAGCATTACCCATTTTGCTAATCTACCTATGAGTGAAGCTTTTCTTAACAAATATTTCAATGGATCAATCTTTTATACTAATTGTGTGGTATGAGCTAACATGTAGTGCCTCAGTTTCTATGATGCAATGATCACCACTAGACACACCTTCTCTATCATAGAATAGTTCTTTTCATAAGCCACCAAAATTTGACTGATATAGTAGATAGATCTTTCCTATTTTTCTCATCATGTTGTGCTGGTAATTCCCCCAGTGATGTATCTATTGCAAAGACATACAATATTAATGGATTCCCCTAAATAAGAGGCATGAGAATTTAAGGATTTTCCAAGTACTATTTGATATGATTGAAGTTCATTTTACATTCTTCACTCTAGTTGTAAGTCACACCTTTATGTAATGTTTTAGTGAAATGTTATGATATGTCAGCTAACTAAGAGATGAAGTGCCTGATAGATTGTATCCTCCCTTGAAGAATAAACATTTGACTTATGTTCTTAGGAGGTTTTATCTCCATGATTGCTTTGACTTTGGAAGGATCTACTTCAATACATTTCTTTGAAACAATGTACCCTAGAAGCTTTCCTGTAGTGACACCAAAAGCACATTTCTTAGGATTTGGTTGGAGACAAAAAATTTCCATTCCATCTAGTATTGTACCTAATTTAGATATGTGTTTTGATATTTTCATTGATTTAGCTAATGTGGAATCCAAATAGTCCTCCACATTCTTGTGCATCATATCATGAAAGATAGACGTCATGGCTCTTTGATATGTGGCACCAGTGTTCTTAAGACCAAATGCCATTACGTTCCAGCAGAAAGTACCCCATGCACAGGTGAAAGCTATTTTATCTTAATCTTCTAGAGCTATCTTGATTTGATTGTATCCAGAGAAACAATCCATTAAAGAGTACATTTCAAATCCTACAGTCATGTCCACCATCATATCAATGTTTGGTAATGAAAAATCATCCTTAGGGCATGCTTTGTCTACATCTCTGAAATCTGTGCATACTATGATAGATTTATCTGGTTGTGATAGTGGAGCTATGTTTGAGATCCATTCTACATAGTCTATGACTTGGATAAATTCAACTTTAAGCAATTTCTCTAGTTCAACTTTGAAAAGGAGTGCAACATGAGGATGCATTTTTCACAACTTTTGCTTGATTTGTTTAACTCTTGGAGTGATAGAGAGATGATGCATGATGAGATTAGGATCCAATCCTAGAATATCTAAATATTTCCATGCAAAGTTGATCTTCTTCTTTGTTAAGAATTTGGTAAATGCCTATTTTTCTTCTTTTGACAGAGATTGTGCTACATGAATCAACTAAGGTTCCTCTACCATGCCTAGATTGATAGGATGAGTTGGTTCTATCAAAATTGGAGATGTGTCCTCTAAATTTCTTAGAAGGACATCAAATATCTCATCCTTAGGTACCTCAGGGAGGTTTTCACCTTCAAACACATCTTCTTTTTTTTTTTCTATTTGGCTCTGAGATAGCCACATAGTGGTTTTCACCCTTAGAGCTCTTGTTTCTTTTAATTTTATTATTTTGACTAAGATATTTGATATCCAACTTCATTATGCTGATATGAGGTTCATTGATGGAAGTCTTCATAGGATCTACCACATTTAGGTAGCAGGCGAGAGTGTAATCTATTTGGAAAGTATGGATGTCTTGACTTGGATCATTGGATGTTTGGTCAATAAGCTCGAGATGTTGGATGGTAAGCATAGGAAAGGATTGGATGATAGTGTTCACACATACAATGTTGTTATCATTGGTTCTAATCTGACTCTCAAATTCAAAGATGATATTACTACTTAAAATGTTCAGTTTGTTAAGCATCTCAACATCATTGTTGGATCCTGCATTAGTAATAAGTAATTAGACTCATGAGGTTTATCATTTAGTTCTAGAATCATGTTGGACGTAGGTATGTATTGGTGAATAAAATCTATATGTTTTTCTATTATAAGCTCATCTTCTTCTGGAACAATTCCCCATTCACAGTTATTAGATTCTTCATCTAGATTTCTGGGAAAGTCAAGAACATGTGTAAAATTAGGATGAATTCCCCAAGCGAGGCTGCCTTTTGAATTGGAACAAAATTCATATTCATCAGAATCTATGTCAAAATCATTAGAGCATCCCAGATGTTCAACTATAGTGAGGGATGTATCTCCTTCTTCTAGATCAGTGTGTTCTTTTGAGATAGTAGGTTCTTGTGTATCTACCACATTGATTTGTTCTTTAGGTACCTGATCATTTTTTAGATGGTCTAATATGTTCTGAGGAATACATTCATAGGGGAAAACATTTATGGCATCTGAGTCATCACTGTCTTCATGGTATGTTTCCTCCTCTTCATGGTTATCCATTCCTAGTTCTATCTATTCTATGACATGAGAAGAGTTACCACTGAGATGGAAATGTTTCTTTTGATAACCTATGCCTATTGTATCCTTGTTTTTCCATCCATAGTATTCAATGGGTTTGATGATACCTTTGCCTCTTGTTCCTAGAGGTCCTTTTCCAGTATATACCATTTTGGATATTAGTTTGTGCCCTAGTCCATAGGATTTTGAAGGAACCTTGAGTGATTTAGAGTCACATGCTTGAATAGTTTGTGAATTAGATTCATCTTTGTATAACCAGGCAAGCACAACTTCTTCCTCATTAGACTCTTGTTTGGACACTTACTCTATGATGAGACTCTCATTGAAGATAACCTGGGGTTCTTTAGTTCTAGGTTTCACTTTCTTTGAAGGTTGTCCATAAGACTTAGGCAAGAGCGGGAGGGATGTGAGAGATAGGAGTAGTTCTATAATGTATTCCCTCGTGCCTGTGTCTTTGATCTTGATTTCTTTTTCTATGTCTTCCATTTTAGATGTTGATGCTATGTCAACTTGTTTGGTAGAAGACTCTCTATTATGTGGGACAAGTTTTTTTGTACTTTCCTTCAAAGCATTGCAAGATGCGAACATGTCTGCAGGTATAGTGACCTCTAGTCTACCATAAGGAAATTTGATGCATTGGTGGTATGTTGATGGAATATCTTGCATCTCGTGAATCCAAAGTCTTCCTAAAAGGATGTTATAGGCTAGTGGGAGGTCCAACACTTGACAAGTGATATCTCTAATGATAGGTCCCATTTTGATAGGTAACACAATGAATCCTTTTGAGGATCTTTCTTGTTCATCATATGCCTTGATGGTTATTTTCTTTTTAGGATCAAAAGAATCTTTTGACAACCCTAGTTGTGTAACTAGTTTATAAGAACAAATGTTTAGACCAGCTCCTCGATCTATCAAAACACACTTGACACAACAGTTTTCAATTAGAACTTTAATATGCAAGGATTGGTTATGTGGATGACTCAGTGAGTTTTCATCTTCCTCTAAAAATGAAATGTATTGAGGGGAAGTCAAATAAACCACCATGGTCTGAAATCAATCAAGATCAAGATTTTCTGGAACATTGGAATTGAGCAGAGCTTTGTCTAGGACAACTCAATGAGAAGGAGAGATTCAAAGAAACTCAAATATAGATATCTTCACATTTTTGTGTTGGAGTTGCTGGATGATGTTGTATGAGGTCACCTTGGACTCTTTGGAATTGGAAGATTTAGAGAAATTCCTTTGTTTAGATGTAGATGCAAGATTAAATGGCACCTTTAGGGTATTTGATGAGCCTGAGTTCGGTCCTAGAAGAGTTACCTAAGCTTGAGATCAAGTGACTGCATTAGTTGATCAGTTATCTCTATCCTTTCTAACAATGGTGATGACATTACAATGTTGAGATGTGCATGGTTCTACCATGTTGATGACATAATTATTGTCAGAGTAAGTGTAATTAACCTTAGCATCTATGTTTGGTTTAGAAGATGAATCACCTATTGGATATTGCTAATGCATGGGTGGTGATTGAGACATTTAATATATTTATTCACTACATTACTGAATGGGCACTCATACTATTGTCATTTGTGTTTTGTCACTGATGTCAACATATGCTTCTATGAAGGAACCAGACTGGTAATTATAGTGTATGAATATTTCAGATGCTACGAAGTTAGAAGAGAGTTTAGATGAATGTTGTGATCTTATATATGAGATCACATCATTAATGGATGTAAATTAAGGAAGATACAACTATTTTGGTAAAGATTAGTCACTGGACTGTGACAGTGAGAATTAACAGAGTTAGTCTCTGAGTTTTTGGTATAGATTTCAGAGGGATTGGATTCAAGGTATGCGATCTTGAAGGATGATGGAAGAGGTACTGATGGATGTTCATTGGTCATCACAAGGTACTGAATGATTGGTGATTTCATCTATGGCGTGTGCTCTGGTGATGGCTTATTATGAAGTCAACTCAGGAATGAAGCATGTGTTTTTTTTGGCAAGCATAATTCAAGGATGTCGGTCCTTAATTGTTGTAATGTAATCATTGTAAACTTGTTTGTGATACCATGGGTATCTTAGCAAGGGCCTATGTAATTGTTTGTAATTAGGAAAGCCTTATGGGCTGACCTATTCTTGGTAAAATGTAATAAGGTATAAATAAAAGGTCTTTTCTTTGGAAGAGACATGGATGTGATATGCGAGATATAAGGAGGTTGTGAACTTGCATCTGTTGTATGTAGAGTAGAGGATTATTGGTGGACTTCATTGGAACTGATCAAGAAAAGATAGTTGCTGGCAAATATTTCAAAAGATTGTGTATTTCTTCATATGCACTTGTTGCGAACTAGTGAGTTCAGAAGGTGGACTTAACCTTCTTTGGGTAGTGAGCCCTCTTTTGTTCTTAACTCCTAATAGGGTCTGTCCTCTAACAAGGACTATGTACTATAATGTTTCAATAAGCTCCTAATAGTACTATATCTTCTAACAAGGATTACTATACTCTCAGGACATCATTAGTGTGTGCTAATTCCCACCGAGGTTTTTACCTTTAACAGGGTTTCCCCATAACCAAAATATTGTGTTATTGTGTTAGCATTCATTGTGTTCATTGGATCTAATATTGATAAGCTTAAAGTTTAATATTCTGTCACACAACTAATCCACCCCCCCTCTTAGTTGTATTATGGATTGTTAATCCTAACAATTGGTATCAGAGCTTGTGGTCCTTAGAGAGAAAGCTTAACAGCTTGAGGTGATCTTGGAAAATGGCATACTATAGGAAGGATAGTCTTAAGTTTGATCTTGAAAACTTTGACAGTTGGAAAAACAAGATGGGAACACATTTTCTATGTTTGGGCATACAGTTTTGGATGATTGTGAAGAAG
Source organism: Chamaecyparis obtusa (assembly GCA_027943335.1). Classification (NCBI taxonomy): domain Eukaryota; kingdom Viridiplantae; phylum Streptophyta; class Pinopsida; order Cupressales; family Cupressaceae; genus Chamaecyparis; species Chamaecyparis obtusa. The sequence continues at coordinate 1,677,208 of BSBK01002728.1, read as the reverse complement.
AAGGAAACTTTGAAGGCTGAAAATAACTTAGGGTCAGCCATCGATGATGAAAAGAAACTATTTTTATGCAACATGGTCGCAAGAGAAGCATTGATCAGTGCACTATCTGAGGGTGAGTTTACTGAAATTAAAGATCTAGATTCAGCACATGAAATTTGGAATAGACTAGAGGCACTCTATGAAGGTGACAAATATACCAAACAAGTGAAATTGCAGAACTGGAAGACAAAGATGGAGAAGTTGCAAATGAATGAAGATGAAAGTATTAGAGCCTATGTTCAAAGGGTTACAAAAGTTGTAGTTGGAATCATAAATTGTGGAGGTGCTTATGATGAAGATGAAATCATTGCAAAGATTCTCAAATCTCTAACTCCTACTTACAAATTCAAGGCAATGTCAATTCAAGAAAATATACCCCTAACTCCAAACTTTAGCAGAGAGATGTTGATTGCAAAGTTAACCACCTTTGAAGCTGCAGAATTATGAGAAGCTGCTCCTAAAGTTGAATCAGCATTTAGGGCATCCACACACAAGAAAGTATCTACACTTCCGAGCACAAGAAAAGAGAACCTGAGAGAAGAGCTTGGTGAGTATGTTGAGGAATGGGAGAAGATAATGGAAGAAGAAAAGAAGATGGAAGAACTTGTTGCACTAATATCTAGAAGAGAGAAAAGAGGTAAGGGAAAATTTGAAGGCAAATTACCTTTGAAATATTTTTCATGCAATAAGGTAGGTCATTTTGCATCTAGATGTCCTACAAGAGTTCCTAAATACAAACCTGATTATGCAAAGATTAGAAGAGATAAAGAATGTTATTATGCTAGTGAAGGAATATCTGATGATGATGATTTAGACAATGAAGAGATTGGATTTGTTGCTATTAAAGATGAACTCGTTCATGAAGTAAAAGCCTTAGTATCTCATGTTGACAAAAAAATTGAATGGATAATTAACAGTGGATGTTCTCATCACATGACTGCTGATAAGAACAAATTTGTTAAATTAGTAAATTATGATGGAGGTGTTGTAAGGTTTGGGGACAATCTCCCAAAATCCATCATAGGAGTAGGATCCATCACTTTGGATGGAAAGACTAATACAGACAATGTACTACTTTTTGAAGGACTCAAACATAACTTGTTGAGTGTTGGATAGTTAATGGATAAAAACTTTCAATTAAGTTTTGTTAATGGTAAGTGCTTTATCAAAAGCAAGGAAGGAAAACTGATTGCTACCAGTTCAAGATCTAGAGGTAATGTATTTGAACTAAACACATTTGCAGCCTCTTGTTTTATTGTGAAGGTAGATGATAGTTGGTTATGGTATAGAAGATTTTTTCATGTTAACTTTGATAACATTGTGAAAACAAGTATGGCTAATGCAGTAAGAGATCTACCAAAGATTGTGAAACCTTCTAACACTGTATGCAGAGAATGTGTTATGGGAAAGCAAACTAAAAGCAGTCATAAAAGAAAAACATTTACATCAAAAGGAAATTTAGATCTGGTACATATAGATCTATGTGGGCCTACAAAAACAAAGTCATACTACGGTGAAAGGTATTTTATACTCTTTGTTGATGACTTTTCTAGAATGATGTGGGTTACTTATTTGAGAGAGAAATCAGAAGCATTTGACAAATTCAAGTTGTTTAAAGAAAAGCTAGATAATGAATCAAGACTGAAAATAAAGTGTTTAAGATTAGACAGAGGTGGAGAGTTTACATCAAATCTATTTAATTCATACTGTGAAGAGCGTGGGATAAAAAGACAAACATCTGCTCCTAGAACTCCACAACAGAATGGGATAGCAGAGTGAAGAAATAGAACTATACTTGATTCTACCAGGACAATGCTGATTGAAGAGAATGTATCTCATGTACATTGGAGAGAGGATATTGGAACAACAGTGTACACATTAAACATAATTCAAATCAGAAATGGCACAAGTAATACTCCCTATGAACTATGGTTTGATTATACTCCTACTGTAAAATATTTCAGAATTTTTGGTAGAAAATGCTATATCAAGAGGGATGATGAGATAGGAAAATTTGATGCTAGAAGTGATGAAGGTATCTTCCTTGGTTACTCTATTAAAAGTAAGGCATACAAATGTTTCAATTTGAGATTAAGGAAGATGGTTGAAAGTAACAATGTAAGAATAGATGAGAAATTTTGGATACAAGAAAGAATGTATGATAGCAGTCAGATATCAAAAGTAAAAGAAGCCATTGTTGCTGCCGAAGAAGAAGAACTTGTTGAGGAAGAAAGTGAAAAAGAGGCATGTGATGATACAAGAAAGACCACTAAAACTCCTAAAACTCCAAGTTATGTAAAAAATAACCATCTTGAAAATCAAATTATTGGCAATACCAGTCAGGGAGTGCTAACTAGATCTAAAGTTAGAGAAGAAATTTGTTTGATTTCCCAAGTTGAGCCAAAGACTACAAATGAAGCCTTTAAAGATGAATCTTGGATAAATGCCATGAAAGAAGAATTAGATCAAATAAAAAAAATTAATACTTGGGATTCTTGGTTCCAAGACCTAAAAATAAAAATGTTATAGGAACAAAATGAGTCTTTAGAAACAAAATGGATGAAGAAGGAACAATTGTAAGGAACAAAGCAAGACTAGTGTGTAAGGGTTACTCACAACAAGAAGGCATAGACTTTGAAGAAACATTTTCTCCTGTTGCTAGAATAGAGGTAGTAAGATTATTTCTATCTTATGATACACACAAAAACTTCAAAGTGTATCATATGGATGTTAAATTTTCATTTCTGAATGGAGATCTTGAAGAAGAATTATACATAGAACAACCAGATGGATTTCCTCTATGCGAAGACAAAGACATGGTGTCCAAATTGAAGAAAGCTCTGTATGGATTGAAGCAAGCTCCTAGGGCTCAGTATGAAAGGTTGGAAAAGTATCTACTTGGACTTGGATTCAAAAAAGGTAATGCAAATAGTAATTTTTATTTGAGAACTACTGAAGATGGAATCCTAATAGTAGAAGTATTTGTGGATGACATTATCTTTGGAGGTAATGATGATCTATGTAAGAAGTTTTCTAAAGAAATGGAAAGTGAATTTGAGATGTCCATGATAGATGAAATGAAATTCTTCCTTGGACTGCAAATAACTCAGAATGAGAATGGTATTTTCATTTCTCAGACCAAGTATCCCAAAGAATTGCTTAAGAAATTCGGTATGGAAGATTGTAAACTAGTAGGAACACCTATGGTGACTAGAAACAAGCTAACAATTGATGATGAATAAAAATGTTTTTTTAAGACTTTGTATAGATCAATGGTTGGAGGACTACAATATCTGACTCACACCAAACTAGATATTGCTAATGATGTTGGAATTGTGGCGAGATATCAAGAAAAACCCAAAGAGACTCATCTAGCTGCTATGTAAAGAATACTGAGGCACCTCAAAGGAACCATAGACTATGGTTTATGGTATGACAAGAATGATAGCTTTGAACTTCATGCTTATACTAATGCCGATTGGGTAGGAAATATTGATGACAAAAAAAGTACAAGTGGTGGTGCATTTTTCCTTGGGAAAAAGTTGGTTTCTTGGCTAAGTAAGAAACAAGATTGTATAGCACAATCTACTATTGAATCAAAATATGTTGCTGCTGCTATAAATTGCACTCAAATTGTTTGGATGAAACAAATGCTGATAGACATTGGAATAAATTTTAATGAGCCTATGGTTATCCATTGTGATAACATTAGCATAGTAAACATGTCAAATAATCTAGTGATGCACTCTAAAACTAAACACATTTCTATCAAGTATCACTTCTTGAGAGACAAGGTGGCAGAAAAAGAAATCAAGCTAGAATATATCAGTATAAAAGAGCAAATTGTAGACATCTTTACAAAGCCACTACTAAAAGATACCTTTGAATATCTCAGGGGTATGTTAGGGGTTGAGGCCCCTCCTAGTCAGAACTAAATGATGCAGAGATGCATCAGTCCAGAAGTGCTTAAAGCCTCATCATTTTCTAGACTGGATGTAGGGATCTACTCCTCAGGGGGAGTGATCATGGAAGAAAGTTTATATGTGAAGGCAGTTGGCACCCTTTGCCATTGTTGTCAAAGGGGGAGTTTTTTTATGAGAAAATCCTCACTGTTTGGGGAAATTGTTCAGTTGAAGGAATTTTGGGTTGATACAACTTTGGGATAAGATTTTACCAGATGTTGACATCAATGCCAAAGGGGGAGATTGTTGGATATTGCTAATGCATGGGTGGTGATTGAGACATTTAATATTTTTAATCACTACGTTACTGAATGGGCACTCATACTGTTGTCATTTATGTTTTGTCACTGATGTCAACATATGCTTCTATGAAGGAACCAAACTGGTAATCACAGTGTATGGAAGGTGTATGGATGTTTCAGATGCTGCAAAGTCAGAATAGAGTTTAGATGAATGTTGTGATCTTATATCTAAGATTGCATCATTAATGGATGAAAATTAAGGAAGATATAGCTGTTTTGGTAAATACTGGTCACTGGATTGTGACAGTGAGAATTGGTAGAGTTAGTCTCTGAGTTTTTGGTATAGATTTCAGAGGGATTGGATTCAAGGTATGCAATCTTGAAGGATGATGGAAGAGGTACTGACAGATGTTCATTGGTCAGCACAAGGTACTGAATGATTGGTGATGTCATCTATGGCGTGTGCTATGGAAATGGCTTATTATGAAGCTGACTTAGGAATGAAGCATGTGTTTTGTTTGGAAAGCATAATTCAAGGATGTCAGTCCTTAATTGTTGTAATGTAATTATTGTAAACTTGTTTGTGATATCATGGTATCTTAGCAAGGGCCTATGTAATTTTTGTAATTAGGAAAGCCTTATGGGCCGACCTATTCTTGGTAAAATGTAATAAGGTATAAATAAAAGGTCTTTTCTTTGGAAGAGACATGGATGTGATATGCGAGATATAAGGAGGTTTCGAACTTGTGTCTGTTATATGTAGAGCAAAGGATTATTGGTGGAATTCATTGGAACTAATCAAGCAAAGACAGTTGCTAGAAAATAGTTCAAAATATTATGTATTTTTTCATATACACTTGGTGCGAACTAGTGAGTTCAGAAGGTGGACTTAACCTTCTTTGGGCAGTGAGCCCTCTTTTGTTCTTGATTCCTAATAGGGTCTATCCTCTAACAAGGACTATGTACTGTAATGTTTCAATAAGCTCCTAACAAGGCTATATCTTCTAACAAGGATTACTATACTCTTAGTACATCATTAGTGGGTGGTAATTCCCACCGGGGTTTTTACCTTTAACAGGGTTTCCCTATAACCAAAATATTATGTTATTGTGTTGGCATTCATTATGTTCATTGGATCTGATATTGATAAGCTTAAAGTTCAAAGTTTAATATTCTATCATACAAATGATTCACCCCCCTCTCAGTTGTATTGTGGACTGTTAATCCTAACATCTCCTTGAGTGTGTTTCAAAAAGGTTATGTGAATGTCGTGTGATCGTTATTAGATTTATGGTTTTCAATCAAAATTTCTCCAATGTCAATTTTTTCTTGAATAAGAAGTTTCAGATGCATGCATTTGTTGGTTTTATGACCCTTGTTTTGATGGAAATCATAGAAATCAGTCTCCTTCCACCATCTAGGTTTGACTTTGTGGTCATATGGTTTGATCTCAGGTAACGTGATGATGTTATTTTCCAATAAGGTTCTCATGGTAGATTCTAATGACTCACCTAAAGGAGTGAACTCACATTTTGGTTTTATAACCCATAGTTTGTACTCATTCTACTTTGTAGAAAGCTTAGTTGTTTGCTTTTCTAAGGCTTTTATAGCTTGAGTACCAATAGTGAGATTGAATACTGGTACTTTTGGTGGAGCACTAATGTGATCAATAAAACCATCGGTGATAACATTTTTATTCTTGTTCTAGAATTTGACTTGGTCTTTATTGTTCAAACTGGAACCTGAATCATATTTTTTCTCTTTATGAAGTGATATGTCCCCCTTATGGACAAGTACATCTTGTATTTTCATGGTACTATCTACCATTTTTTCGAATGAGGTATGATTTTTCATTTGAAGATGATAGTTAATCTCTAGAAACAAATTGTTGATGAAGATTTCTAGTTTCTCTTTTTTCAGGATTTGCCAAGGATATAGCAAGAACTTCTTCCTCCAACATTTGAGGAAATTCAAGAATGGTTCTCCTATTCTCTGCTTCAGATTACAAATATCAATCATGGTGACTAGATGTTGGATGTTGTAAGAGTATTGTTGATAGAATAGTTTGATTAACTCCTCAAAAGTTTTGATGGTTGGAGGTATTTTGGAGAACCAATTGATGGCTCCCCCTCCCAAAGATCATGGGAAGAGGTGCATTAAGAATGTTGCTTCATGCATGAAATCCATGGATATAGTCAAAAAATATTTGTCATGAGCTTGAGGATCTGAATTTCTATCGTTTTTGTCATATTTGGGTAGTTCCACTCCCTTAGGGAATGGTGGCATGTACAAGCTCCGATCAAATGGAAATGGACACAAGGTATCCATAGAGAATTCTTTGGGTTCTTTCTCTTTTTCCATCTTGTTAAGTTTGACTTTCATAGCATGCATCTATTTCATCATAGTATTGATAGGGGTCTCTTCCCTTGGTGTGATGATATCATTTCCATTAAAGTTGTGAGGAATTTTTCCTCCTTGTCATGCCAATTCAAGGAAGTATGTCTCTTTGTCTTCTCATAAGAAGTGTTTCATCATTTTCTTAAAGAGATCATCATCCCGATATTGTGCAATTTCAAAAGGTGTGGGTTCTTGATTCCCTTCTTCCTCAAAGTTGTGACCTTGTGAGCCATAAATAGCTACTCTTTGAGACATGGAAATGTTTTGATTGAGCTATTGTGTGGATTCAAGAGTTGTTTGACCTCATTTTAAGTGCAAATTGCCAAGGGCATCTTCTATGTAAAGATTGGTATCATATGATTGATGAAATGTTTGAGCAATGAGAGAAGATGAAGGTGATGTCTTTGGTTCCTCCCTTGGTTTTCTCTATGAGGAAGCTCTAGTTTCCACCATTAACCATAGGTGAATCTTTAGAGCAAGATAAGACAACTGACAGATAATATGATTTAGGAAATATCAAGTGACACAACCTTGTCAAGATTGGATTGAATTGTTGATGAATAGATTATTTGGACATAAATGAAGGATACTATGCTTGAGATGTATGGGTAGACACTCAAAATATGGTGGACACAAATTCATAACACTTAGTCATTTTGAGATGATGAATCGAGGTTGTTTTTGACAAGGTTTTTGACATAGGACAAAATGTGATTCAGACTGATCAATCAAATGACAAATCGATAAAAATAGATCACTTTTGGGAAAACAAGATGAACTCGCTATTTCTCTACTCTATACTTGACATAGTGAATATTTTGATAGAATCTGACCAAGGTTGACTGCTGACTGGTTTTATGACAAAATTAGGGTTTTTTGACAATTTGTGCAAAATCTCGTACGAAAATGTACATGCTCATATGACATAGAAAAGGGTTTGGCATGACATTCAAAGACTTGTATGACATTTGATGCCAAGAATAAATTTTCCTTTCAGATGGCTAGTAATTCTCTTACGACAATATATAGGTTCTTGTACGACACTTGGGGGGTTCTAATATGACACTTGGGGGGGTTCTCATACGACACTTGGGGGGAATGTCATTTGTCGTACAACAGACAAATACTTCTGATACGACACTCTACAATTGTCGTACGAGATTGTACGAAAAAATATCAAAACTCAAAACTTGAATAAAAATTGTCAAAAAATGGACAAATGAAAAATGGAAACCCGATGTCGGGCCCCATGGTGGGCACTAGAAATGTGTGTGTGAAATTGTACCTATTCAGAAGACACAACACATTAGTAAAACATTATTGATTAATGATATTAAAATATGTAGTAAATAAATATATCATTAACTAGGTGATTTACTGCCTTTTAGTAGACGTGAGTACAGTATTCTTAGAAAATGACCGAGATTAGTGACAATACCACATCTAAACAAAGGATTTGAATGCAAAATCTATGAAATGAATGCAAGATTAATCTATGTTTTTGGATTTTCTATGAAAAATAATGATGTATGCTATATGAAAAATGATCTAAAAACTTGAAAACAATGAATTGAATCTATGTTATGAATGCAAAATCAAGAAATCAATGTTAGCAATGAATCTCCACAATTAGCACAATCTCAAGAATTTGATAGCATGACATTGTTATTCCCCAAATTGCACATGCAAGGATTCTCCAAATTCATGATTATTTGTGAAGGACTGAGGCCTATTTATATAGAAATCCAAGGTTTGAGAACTCATGGAAAAGTCAAAAATCACTCCATGATCAACTCAAATTGATTGGTCAGTTATCAAGAAATTAGAAATATTTATCTAGTAAAATCATGCAAATCAACTTTTTAACTCATAATTGGAAGTTAAGACCACTCCCATCCTTAGTATATATTAGCACTCAAGGCACGGGGAAGGAATCTATTATATTATTAATTCATTTTAAAGCCCTATTTAATATATTATATTATCAATTATTTAAGTAACTTACTAAGGATACCCAGGTAGCCACTTTTGGGCTTTGATGCCTCCAAAGCAAGCTACTTCCCCTCTAACACCTAGATAAACTACCTTAATCTCATATGTCTCAAAAATTTCTCATAGACCATTGTGAATCATTAAATTTAAGATCTAGCTCCAAAATGTCCCAAGAACACACATAACCAAATTCCATCACATATACATCATAACATAATCAAGAACTTTCATAAGGTTGGGTTATAACAAAAAAGAATACCATACAAGTATGCAAGACAAACAAACATAACACAATTTCCTAACCCTGCATCTGGTAACAATCCTAAAAAGGATGACATAAAAAGATTCCTTCTTAATAAAACCCACAATCATAGAAGGAAAATATTCACAAGAATTTATTCATAATAAACTAATTTATTATTAATAATAAACTAATAAGAAATTCTTGGTCTCTTCACAGCTTGATATCATTCTTCTTCAGGAAAGGAAGCTTTCTTTGGATGCTTACAGTAAACATTTTCATAAGTGGTCTTTCTGGGAATCGGTTCATGTTCCCTCCTTGGGAGATTTGGGGGGTTTGATGACATTATGGAATCCTAAGTCTGTTAAGGGTCATCTTTTACATTTTAATTCAAATTGGAAGATTCTAAAATTTGAATCGTTTGATTTTAAGTTTGTCCTTTTCAATATTTATGGTCCAGTTTCTCCTAGTGATAAATTTTTTCTTTGGAATTCACTTACTGAATTTATTCAACGTTATGATGATTCTTTTCTAGTTTTTGAAGGGGATTTCAATGCTATCATTTCCTCTAATGAGAAACAAGGAGGTAATCTGACTGCTCATAGAATTATGGAGGAATTTTCTCAATTTATATCAGACAATGCTTTGCCAGATGTCCTTCCTCCCACTGGGTTCTTTACTTGGACTAATAGGAGATCTCATGCTCAGATTGCTTTGAGATTAGATAGAGATCTTATTTCACATGACCTTAGGCTTCACAGTTTCTCTTTAAATTATATGATTCTTCTAAATGATGAATCTGACCATTTCCTTATTTTGCTCGACATAATTAGTAATGATGTTGGGTTTTTTTATAAGCCTTCTTTCAAATTTGAACAAATGTGGTTTACTCACCCACAATTTCATGATCTTCTTCATCAATGGTGGGTTTTGGCTCCTTTCTAAAAGGTAATCGAATATTTCAATTTTATAACAAGATGCACTTTGTCAATTCTAAAATTAAAATTTGGAACAAATATGTATTTAAAAATATTTTTCATGAGAAAGTTGAGGTATAATACCAACTCAATAATATTAATGATCACATTATTAAATTTGGGATATACTCAAACTTAATTGCTAGACATGAATCTTTGTAATCTTATTGGGAACTTTTATGTTCTAGAGAAGACATTTATTAGAGATAAAAGTCCCATGAACTTTGGCTTAAAGATGGCGACAAGAACACTAAATTTTTTTATTCCTCTGCCAAGATGACAAGGGCTGCTTCTTCTATTTTTTGTATCAAATCTTTGGTCTCAGGGTCTTTCCTTTGTGATGTAGAGAAGATTAGTGTTGAAGGGCCTTTGTTTTTTTAAAAAATATTGGCCCCAGAAGTCCCTTCTGTTGTGAATGAAGATAATATGGAATTTCTTCTCAATAATATCCCTTGTCTTATTTCTCAATCAAATAATGATTTCCTTATGTCCCTTTACATTGGATAAATTACATTCTATTGTTTTTTCTATGGCCTCAAATAAATATTTGGGCCCTAATGGTTTTACTCTTCTTCTTTTTAAAAAATGATGGGATGTAGTTAGTTTTGATTTGCTTCTTTCTATGGAAGAATCTAGGAGAGAAGGGTTTGTCTTAAAAAAAATTAATGTTACTCATATTTCTCCTATCCCTAAGGTTAATGTTCCTCAATCCTTTTCAGATTTCAGGCCTATTTCCTTATGCAATTCAATTTATAAAATTTTCACAAAAGCTATTTACCTAAGACTTAAGGCTTTAATCCCTCTTATTATTGCCCCTCAGCATGGTAAAATTATTCTAGGTAGGGAAACTTCTAATGGGCCCTTGATTTCTCATGAGGTTATGCATTCTATCAAATCTCATAATACTCCTTTTATTATTATGTTTGATATGATTAAAGGTTATGACAAAGTAAATTGGGTTTTTTGGGTTAAAGTCCTTCATAAGTTTGGTTTTTCAGACAAGTGGTGTAAATGAATTAGAAGTTGTATTTTTGGAGCCTCATTTTTAGTTATTATTAATGGATCTTCGTCAGGTTTTTTCTCTGCTACGTAGGGTGTTCAGTAGGGGGATCCTCTTTCCCCTTTCCTATTCATTATTATGGTAGAAGCTCTTAGTAGGACAATTCAAGCTCATCATTGTATGGGTCTTTGGAAAGGAGTGCACATTCCCAATACTCAATTTATGGTTATTCATAATCTTTTTGTAGATGATACTTTATTGTTTGGTACTTATATTATCTAGGAGGCCTCTTCCTTCCATAGTTGGCCTGCAATCTATTCTATCTCCCTGCATACCATCCCTCCACTCCACAAGCATTGGATCTCTTCTTGAGGTCTATCATTTTATCTGCCACTAGGCTTGTTATTATACACATGAGTATCTGGTATGACTACTCCATTAATATACTTGTCCCCTATAGGGTAAGTAGGAAGCCCATATAAGTCACAAACTAAATCAAATCTTCATTTCAAATAACCATGTGAACCCTGATATGTAGGATCTGAGTATCTTCAATGTTGATTAGAAAAATTCATGTAGCTTCTAGATATGTAGAGGGTTCATGTTTCTAATTAGGCATTAATAAAATTTTGGGAAAGATCTGCCACTCACCTCCATACTCCTTGTTGAGAGGGTAAATATAAGAATTTAGCAATACTCAAACTACTCTAGGAAGCCCTAGAAGACCATTCCAATAAATATTTAATCAGATTGAAAAAGTGTCCTTGCATCTTGCGAATAAGGTCTAAGAAAACACCAAATGAGAGTAGATAAAAGCATTGACATCATTAAAAATCTTCAATCATTCATTCAATATCTAACAAGACTTTATAAGGTGTCTTCCATTCATATAATTAAAAAGTACTAAATTTGTCTTAAAAAGTAGACATATAAAAGAAATAAAACACAACTCTAAATTATTTGTGAATGTTTTAGATGAGATTACCTTTGTTAATTAAATAAAGAGTGTTTTTCCCAACTCAATTTCTCTAAAACAAAAAAAAAACTAAAAAAAATAATTTTGTATATATATAAACAAATAAATGTGTAGATTTCAAAATGAAAAATCCATACCTTTCATTTTTTATGATGTACCTTCTGAAATTTGAGCTTGAAAACCCGTATAAGTTGTAGTTGAAAGTAAATTTTAATGGTTCTTTTAAGGGAAATTTTGGGCCTTTCAAAGCAGAATTTGTTGCAAGAGATCATGATGTAAACATAGTGGCAATGGGCACTAATAGATTTCAACACGGAACAAATAACATGGTAGATGCTCAAGCGGCCTCGTATGCAGACAATGGCTAAAAATTTGTCAGCTAGGAAGGTGCATTTAGAAGGTGATTGGTAAATTATTGTCAATGCTTTGAAGAAGGGTGGGGCCTTGGCTTGGACTTTGAATAAATATATTAAACCCAATGTTAATATTTTGAATTCATTTAGTGAATTTAAAATTTCATGTTTTTTTAGATCAAGCAACGAGTTGGCGAATTTGTTCTCTAAACGAGTAGTTGAGTTAAATGTGGATGATGATAAGATCACGTGGGAAGATTTTACAAATCCACATTTATTGGCAGAGAGTCCTTATACGATACCACTCCATTTTAGCATTACTTGATATCATTTATTTTCCTAGTCTTGAGGTGTTGATTTATTTTTTATAATTCCAGAGTATTGTTTTTTTCTAGACACTTCTTGCCTTTCTTTTAATATTGTAGATTGGGGTTGTTTTACTTTTGTGATTACCTTTGCACTGGTGTAAAGCTCTTTCACAATAATAGAAGCAAAATTTGTGGTGGTAACGAACAAACAACAACTTGCCTTCTTTGGGAAAATTTTAGAAAAATATTTGAAAGGAATTTTTAAGTTCCAAGATCCTTCATTTCTTCAAATTGTTGATATTTTACTAGGAGAAGAGTTCATGAATGTAGAACAACGTTAAGTTATATTAATGCAAATATAGTCTCAATGTTTTTTTCTTGGGCTCCTGAGTTGGGAATGGTTGAAGATACAACTTGGGTCATGAAAAGTGTGTTGAGGAGGAATGACACTATGGGTTAAATGCAATGGTGGCTTCGGCCATTCCTAATAGAAGAATGGGACAAAGGAGGGTGACAAGAGGGAAAAAGTTTAATGAGGGTGATATTTACCCTTTTGTAATTTGGAGTGCAAAGTCCAACAAGTAAGAGAGAATTGTGGAAGTAGAAGTTGGATGGGTAGCATTGAAAGATTTCCTTTGTGAGAAAGAGTTGGCCTCAACTAATCAAGTGGTGGACAACAAAAAGCATTGGGATTTTACACTTCAAAACTATTGGGTGAATGGCCCTATTCAAAATTTCCAGTGCAAACAACCTCCTACAACTGGGTGATTGCTTTCAAGTTTTCTTCTACCATGTTTTCTATTAGGAATAATAGTCCACAATACAACTAAGAGGGGGGGTGAATCAATTGTATAGAAGATTATTAAAGTTTAAACTTTAAGCAGTAGATATATCAGATCTAATGAACACAATAAATCCTAACACAACAACACAATATTTTGGTCACAGGGAAACCCTGTTAAAGGTAAAAACCCCAGTGGGAATAAGCACCCATAAATGATGTACTTAGAGTATAGTTATCCTTGTTAGAAGATATAACCATGTTAGGAGCTTATTAAAACATTATTGTACATGGTCCTTGTTAGAGGACAAACCTTGTTAGAATTCAAGAAGAAAGGGAGGGCTCACTACCCAAGGCTCACTGCCCAAAGAAGGTTAAATCCACCTTCAAAACTCACTATTCGTAACACAAGTGTATATGAGGAAATACACAATCCTTTGGAAATGTTTTCTAGAAACCATATTTGCTTGATCAGTTCCAATTAAATCCACCAACAATCCTCTGCTCTACATACACCATACACAAGCTCGCAGTTTTCACAAATTCTCTATTTTATCTACTTCGCATCCATATCTTTTATAAAGAAAAGATCTTTCATTTATACCCTAGTACATTTCTCATGAACAGGTCGGCCCATAAGACTTTCCTAATTACAAACAATTACATAGAACCTTGCTAAGATACACACTGTCTCTATAATAAGTATGCAATGATTACATTACAACAATTAAGGACTGACATCCTTAATTCAAGTTCGCCATCCATTATACATGCTACATCTCTGTAGTCAGCTTCCAAATAGGTTACCTCCAGAACACACACCACAACTAACATCACCAAGTGTTATGTACCTTGCACTAACCAGTGAGCACACTTCAGTATCTTGTTTGTCATCTCTCAAGTTTGCATACCTTAAATCCATATCATCTGGAAGATATACCAAAAATATAGGGACTAACTCTGGAAATTCTCATTATCATAGTCCAATGACCAAGTCTTCACCAAAATATCTATAACTAATCCAATATGAAACATGACATGATGTGATCTTAGATAGAAGATCACAACACCTTCCTAAACTCTCATCTAACTTCACAGCATCTAAAGCATTCGTACACTGTGGTAACCAGCCTGATCTCCTCATAGAAACATATGTTGACATCAGTGAAAACACATAGATGACAACAGTATGAGTGCCCATTCAGTAATGTAGTGATTAAACATATTAAATTTTTCAATCACCTTCCCATGCATTAGCAATATCCAACAATCTCCCCCTTTGGCATTGATGTCAACATATGGTAAAATCCATCATCCCAAAGTTATATCAATCCAAAGTTCTACAGCCAAACAATACTACATACAGTCTCCCCATACAATAGGGATTTTATCATAGCAACACTCCCCCTTTGAAAACAATGGAAAAGGGTTCCATGAGTCATCTACTTCTTTCCAATAACTTCCTTCCACAATCACTCCCCCTAAGGAGTAGATCCCTACATCCAGTCTAGATTATGATAAGGCTCTGAAAACATTTGGACTGATGCATCTCTACATAATTCAATTCTGACTAGGAGGGGCCTGAGCCCCAAGCATACCTCTGAGATATTCAAAGGTATATTTTGGAAGTGGTTTTGTGAAGATGTTTGCAATCTGCTCTTTTGTACTAATATATTCTAGTTTGATTTATTTCTCTGCCACCTTGTCTCTCAGGAAGTGATACTTGATAGAAATATGCTTAGTTTTAGAATGCATCACCAAGTTCTGACATATTCACTGTACTAGTGTTATCATAATGGATAATGACAGGCTCATCAAAAGTTATTCCAATGTCTGTTAGAATTTATTTCATCCAAACAATTTGAGTGCAATTTATGGCAACAATAGCATACTCTGATTCAACAGTAGATTGTGCTATACAATCTTCTTTCTTACTTAGCGAAGAAACCAACTTTTTCCCAAGGAAAAACACACCACCACTAGTACTCTTTCTGTCATCAATATTTCCTACGCAATTAGCATCAATATAAGCATGAAGTTCAAAGCTATCATTTTTGTCATACCATAGGCCATAGTCTATGGTTCCTCTCAGATACCTTAGTATCCTTTTCATAGCAGCTAGATGTGTCTCTTTGGGTTCTACCTGATATCTAGCTACAATTCCAACAACATTAGCAATATCTGGTATGGTGTAGGTCAGGTATTGTAATCCTCCAACCATTAATCTATACATGGTTTGAAAAAAAAACTTTGATTCATCATCAATTGTTAGCATATTACCAGTCACCACAGGTGTTCCTACTGGTTTACAATCTTCCATTCCAAACTTCTTTAGAAATTCTTTGAGATACTTAGTCTGAGAAATAAAGATACCATTCTCATTCTAAGTTATTTGTAGTCCAAGAAAGATTTCATTTCACCTATCATGGACATCTCAAATTCACTTTCCATTTCCTTGGAAAATTTCTTACATAGATGCTCATTACCTCCAAAGATAATATCATCAACAAAGACTTATATTATCAAGATTCCATCTTCACTAGTTCTTAAATACAAATTACTGTCAACATTACCTTTTATGAATCCAAGCCAAAATAGGTACTTGTCTAACCTTGAATACCAGGCCCTTGGAGCTTGCTTCAGCCCATATAGAGATTTCTTCAACTTTCACACCATGTCTCTATCTTCGCATAGAGGAAATCCATCAAGTTTTTCTATATATACTTCTTCTTCAAGATCCCCGTTCAGAAATGCAGATTTCACATCCATCTGATATACCTTGAAGTTCTTATGTGCAACATAAGCCAAGAACAATCTTACTACCTCTATTCTAGCAACATGAGCAAATGTTTCTTCAAAGTCTATGCCTTCTTATTGTGAATATCCCTTACATACTAGTCTTGCTTTGTTTCTTACAACAATTCTTTCTTCATTCATTTTGTTTCTAAAAACCCATTTTGTTCCTATTACATTTTTGTTTTTAGTTCTAGGAACCAATTCCCAAGTATTATTCTTCTTTATCTGATCTAAATCTTCTTTCATAACATTTATCCAAGATTCATCTCTACATGCTTCATCTATAGTTTTTGGTTCAACTTGATAAATCAAACAAATTTCTTCTCTAATCTTTGATCTAGTCAATACTCCTTGACTGGTATTGCCAATAATTTGATTTTCACGATGGTTATTCTTTACATACCTCAGTTTTTTAGGAACCTTAGTAGTCTCAATTGTGTCAACACCACAAGTCTCTTTTTCACATTCTATCTCAACAAGTTCTTCTGCAGCAGCAGTAGCTCCTTTGATCTCAAAAATCTGAATACTGTCATACATTCTTTCTTGTATCTGAAATTTTTAATCTATCCTTACATTGTTACTTTCAACCATTTCCCTCAATCTTAGATTGAAACATTTGTAATATTTTCTCTTAATAGAGTAACCAAGAAAGATTCCTTCATCACTTCTAGCATCAAAATTTCCTATCTCATCATCTCTCTTGATATAACACTTACTACCAAATATTCTAAAATATTTTACAATAGGAGTATGATCAAACCGTAATTCATAAGGAGTCTTACTTGTAACTTCTCTAATTTGTATTTTGTTCAATGTATACACATCTATTCCAACATCATCTCTCCAATGTACATGAGATACATTTCCTTCAAGCAACATTGTCCTAGTAGCATCAAGTATAGTCATGTTCCTTCACTCTACTATCCCATTCTGTTGTGGAGTCCTAGGAGTAGATGTCTATCTCTTTATTCCATGCTCTTTGTAGTATGAATTGAATAATTCTGAAGTAAACTCTCCATCTCTGTCTAACCTTAAACACTTAATCTTTAAACCTCATTCATTCTCTACTTTTCTTTGAACAACTTGAATTTATCAAATGCTTCTGATTTTTCCTTCAAATAAGTAACCCACATCATTCTAAAGAAGTCATCAACAAAGAGTATGAAATACCTTTCATCATAGTATGATTTTTTCCTTGTAGGTCCACATAGGTCTATGTGTACCAGCTCCAACTTCTCTCTTGATGTATATGCTTTTCTTTTGTGACTACTTTTGGTCTATTTTCCCATGACACACTCTCTGCAAATAGTGTTAGATGGTTTCACAATCTTCGGCAGATCTCTTATTGCATTAGTCATACTTACCTTTACAATGTTATCAAATTAACATGACAAAATATCCTATGCCATAACCAACTTTCATCAACCTTTGCAACAAAACAAGAGGCTCTAGATGTATTTAATTCAAATACATTACCTCTAGATTTAGTACAGGTTGCAATCGACTTACCTTCCTTACTTCTGATAAAACATTTACCATTAATGAAGCTTAATTGAAACTCTTTATCCATTAACTGTCCAACACTCAACAATTTATGTTTCAATCCTTTAACAAGAAGTACATTATATGTATTATTCTTTCCATCTAGAGTAATAGATCCTCTTCCTATGATAGATTTAGGAAGATTGTCTCCAAACCTCACAACACCACCATCATACCTTTCTAACTTAACAAAATTGTTTTTATCTCCATTCATATGATTAGAACAACCAATGTCTATTATCCATTCAATTTTCTTGTCAACATGAGATACTAAATCTTTTTCCTCATGCACTGGCTCATCTCTAATAGAAAAAAATCCAATCTCTTCATAATCTAAATCATCATCATCATAAATTCCTTCACTAGCATAGTAACATTCTTTATCCCTTCTAATCTTAGAAAAATTAGGTTGGTACTTAGAAACTCTTGTAGGACATCTAGATGCAAAATGACCTACCTTATTGCATGAAAAACATTTCAAGGGTAACTTGCCTTCAAATTTTCCCTTACCTCTCTTTTCTCTTCTAGCAATAAATGCAACAAGTTCATCCATCTTTCTTTCTTCTGCCATTATCTATTCGCATTCCTCAGCATATTCGCCAAGCTCTTCTTTTAGGTCTTCACTGCTGGTGCTCAAAAGTGTAGACATTTTCTTGTGTGCAGATGCCTTAAATGCAGATTCAACTTTAGGTATAGATTCTCCTAGTTCTGCAGCTTCAAAGGTAGTTATCTTTGCAATCAACATCTCTCTGCTAAAGTTCAGAGTCAGAGGTATAGTTTCTTCAATAGACATAGCCTTGAACTTGTAAGTAGATGTCAATGATCTAAGGATCTTTGCAATAACTTCTTCTTCATCATAAGTGCCTCCACAGTTTCTTATTCCAACTATAGCTTTAGTAACCCTTTAAACATAAGCCCTAATGCTTTCATCCTCATTCATTTGTAGCTTCTACATCTTTGTCTTCCAATTTTGTAACTTTTCTTGTTTGGTATACTTGTCTCCCTCATATATGCTTCTAATCTTTCCCAAATCAGGAATGTTGAATCCAAGTCTTTAACTTCAGTAAACTCTCCTTCAGAGAGTGTGCTGATTAGTGCTTCTCTTGCAATCATGTTAAGTGAGAATATCTTCTTTTCATCCTCAGTAATGTGTGTGTATATTTAACACCTTCATGAAATTAGGATAATCAACTACAATTCTAGAAAAATACAATACACATTTAAGCTAAGAATTGAAATTAACATCCATGACATCTCATGGTTCTCTATCTAAGTTTGGTAAGTGAAGCTCTCAGCCTATTCTCCACTAGTGACAATCCTAGAATGAGAAATATGATAGTAAAATGCTTAATCTAGCTCTCAAACTCTCAAATTGATACAAAGATAATTCAAATACTCTCAATTGCTCTCAATTGCTATGAAATTGCCTATAGTAATGATGCTTTTGCAAATGAATTTCTAAGATCTTATTGCTCTCAAAATGACTCTTATTTATAGTAAAATCCCAAGGGTATAGGGTAGAGTGAAGTAATCATGATTTACCCTTGGTTGAGTCAAAAACTTTGCAATATTTTTAAATGGGGGGACAATTTAAATGGTTGTCTCAAAGGTTTGGACAAAAAGAAAAAATTGAGTGGATGAGATTCAAAGTTGAAATGTGTGATTGAGATTCACCTATTTTGGAGTGATCCATGTGTTTTGTCTCTCAATTCTCATTGGTTCCTCAAATTTGTTTTTGAAAGATATTAGGATTAATTAAATTCCATTAATTAATTAAATTTGACATGTAAGGGAATAGGTTCAATTTGATTTTTTATTTAAAACTATACAATTAATTTATTAAAATCAATTATATAGTGTTTTTCACCCCTTTAAGCTTTGATTTAATTATTTAATGTCATTATTTGATTTTTCCTTTGATTTTAAATAATTTTGTCCAATTTGATTAATAAATGTCCATTTTGATTTGATCCATTTTTTATGAGAATTTGTGCATTTTGATTGTAATTTTCCATTTTGATGATTTTAAGCACTTGTCCATTTTTTAGTGTCTACAAATGCCCCTCTTTGAATTGATGTGCAAAGCTCATTAATTCAAAGAAAATTTTTATGTCCTGATTGCTGATTCTGATTTGATACCTGATATGATTCAACATTTGATATGATATGCCCCACTGATAATGGTTCAAAAATTTTAATGCCCCAGATTTCATGATATTTGATGCCACTTTGATACTCTTATGATGCCCCCTCAGAAATGAAACATATTGATTGGTTGATGGAAATACTAATGAAATTGATTGATTATTTGATCCAATATGTTTTCATTTCTAAAAAACATTGATGATATGCCATGTTCAACAAATTGCCCCGGTTGATTGATTTTGCTGATGAGAAAAATTATGATTTGAGAAAATGTTGTTGATGTTTGAGAGAATTTGATGATATTTGGATATCACTTGATGTCAGTCACAATCACTTGGTTGATGTTGTATTGATGTCAATCGGATAGGATAAGTATGCTGATAGTAGAACACATATAGGATTGATATTAATAGGTAGGTAATTGATCAATGTGAAAACTGATAATTCACTCTCAAGACATAGAGACATGAACAAATGGATTGATTGGATAAACTGATAATTCATTCTCAAGATCTAGAGACATGAACAAATAGATGATATGATAACTTGATTAACGTTAAATGATCAATTGGATGATTCAACTGATTGATATTCAATTGGATTGGATTTGATGAGAAGATTAATGGTGGGAGGATGATAGATAGGGTCATTTGATATGAATCAGGTGCATATGTAGATGATGAGGTAATCAAGAGAATTACGTTGCCCCTAATTGATTAGATGATGAGGTTGCCCCTAGGTGAGCAAATGCATAGTAATGATAATCTTGTATGTAACATTGATCAATTTGATGAGTCAGATATTTGAAAACATTGATGATGTACTCTTTTTTTTTTTTTAACTTCCACCCCCTTGATTAAGGAAAATCCCATAAAAATGTAAGTAATCTATCATGAAAATGCAATGCAATGCAACTAATTGTCACTAGCTTTTAGCAAAGAAATGTCATAGAGAAATATTTTCATCATTGAGCATTGTGGGCTAGAAAGCAAGTACAACCATCATTGACCACATCATGATGATATGAATACTGCTTTATATCACTTTTGGTAACCTTTAGAAAACTAGTACAACCCTCACTAGTTGAATGACCAACTATGGGAGTATGAATACTGGTTTCAATAGATTCAATGTTGCAAACAAAGGTCAACCCTCCACCCTATATGATAGTCCTCGATGGTTCTTTGGTGACCATGTCATTAGATGAATTCACATAAGTTGATGGATCTCCCTCAAGACAGTCACTCAAAGGAAAGAAAATATATCATGTCTCCATCATTTCCAATCTAGTCAAAACATCATCGATTAGCTAAAAAGATGTGATAAAAGTCAATAAAGATCATCAACAAAAAAAAAAAACTTCAAGTGTTTTGCAATGTATCAAGATTTTCAAAAAGAATTTCCAATAATTCTGATCTTTTAAGTGTTGTCCCTTTTTTAATCCTAAATAATAAAGTCAATGAAGGCTCAAGGATCAAGTTGTAGGATCAAAATACTTTGTTGTGAACAATGATATCCATCAAAGGTTCAACAAAAATATCTCTCTTCTGAAGCTCTGATAGTTCTCTCTAATATGACCAAAAGTAGCACCATTGAATCTGTTTGAGTTTAATGCATTTCCTCATGTGATTTGATGCCTGTTTGTTGAAATCCACTGATTAAGATCAAATGACCCTATTTGGATAGGAAAAATGTTGGACTTAGGAAAACTTCCAAAATATTACAAAAGCTCGATTTATGCAAGATGTAGCTCAAAGCATTTTATGCAATAAATTACCAACTCTCGAACAAGATCACATTGGTTTGCCCCCAATGTCTAGCAAGATATAGGACATGAATGATGGATTTGCAAGCTGATGGATTAGAGATGGAAAGGCCATGATGGATGAAGCATGCAAATGTGACCAATAGGACCATCTCCTCAAGAGTACCCAAGCTAAGGAAAAATGATATAGCAATGTAAAGCATGGTTTTGGATAAGCCATGGAAGCCAATGATGTAGTGCTAGATAGCCTATAAGATAACGATCTATTGTCATGAAAATGAGGGATCCAAAAGAAGTGGACATGTCAAGAAGTTTTTGATAACAAATTTTGTATTTTAAGTTCTTCATTTTGATCAAGACCAAGGGGTCAATTTGGGTAAGATGTGGATAAGATAACACAATTAGGATAAAGGGGTGATGTAGACTATGAAGGGATGTTTTGGGATTATGGAATGACTGTCAAGGAATAATGAAGGTGAATTTGGGATAAGCAAGATCATGATAGGGTAACATGGATGCAAAAATTAAATAAGCTAATGAAAATGATAATGAATGTCAAGATACTTAATGCTCATGGATGTGTTCAACCTTGTCAAGATTAAAGGTGAGAGAGGGAATATGTATGTAAGTGAGATAAATGATAGGAAGATGGAGGATAGCATGGATGAAACTTGCCCCCAAGTGTAGAGTGCAAGAAGGAGGAATTACGCATGATGCCTATTTACTAGGTTTTCATCATGGTATTTTTTTCTCTTTACTTTTTCTACCTAGGTGCCTAGTGCTAGGTTTTCACCAAGGCAGTTTTTTTTTCTTTTTGTTTCTCTTTTTTTAAAAAAATTTTTCAATATTTTCCCAACATCGGGATCTTTGGACAATTCTCTTCTGAAAGCTATACTATAATAAACCAAGGGTATAGCTAGGATGCTCAAAGATATTGATAAGGTGATGAAAAAGGATAGATATGGAAGATAAAGGTAGGTGGTGGTAAAGGTTTTATGCCATAGATTAGATAAGAGGGATGGAAATATGGAAAGTAGGTGTTGGAAAATGAATGTGAGGATAAGAAGAAGGTATGTTGTAGATGGAAATGTTGGAAAGATCAACTTTGACACACACTTTGAAGAGTGGTGGATTGATGGAGGAACAATAGATGAAGGAGGTTTTGGGATGTAGGAACCCAAATTAGACTTGGAAAGTGGCAGATGTTTGGAAGGAGATGGAATGGAAGCCTTTGGAAGCTTGAATGTCAAATTTGATTTTTCTTTTGTGTGCAAGTCTTTCAAAAGTGACTTGGGAATCCACATAGTCTTTGATTTTTCTTTCTTTTGTGATGCTTTTGAATGCATTTCTTCAATGAGGTATTTAGAAACCCACATGTTATTTGATTTTTATTTTTTCATGGTGGACCTTTGCGGCCTTTTGGATATTTCATTTTTATTTGTGGACCTTTGCGGTCTTTTGGATATTTCATTTTTCTTTTCATTCACATGTCAATTAGATGGGACATTGTGATTTTTATACACATATGGATTCTTGGATTTATGATTTTTATGTTGCACATAAACATTTCTTCCAAAAGACTTAGGAATTGTGGATGAATAGGAATAATATGGAGGGTTCATAGGGATTGGTGTTTGGACATTCTTCAAGTATGTGTTCCTTTGTTGATCTTGATACATGGTAGGGTAAGTGAATGGAGAGCTAGAGATGATAGGAATGCAGAATGGAGGAATATATGGACCTAATATGGATGGAAGGGATGAAGACTTTTATTTTGGGACATAGGAACCCAAAATAGATTTGGAGGATAATGAAGGCATATGGTTGTGTTTGAATGGAGGGATATAAGGTGTGAAAGGGGATATCAATATCTTTGGAAAGAGTTGCATTGCCAAAGTTTGCATCTTTAAGATTTATCTTTATACCAATAGGCTTATGAGTAGCTTTGATAGGAACACATTTGATAGGATCAACTGAAGCTTGAAGGGATTTATTATCCTGCAAGGGATTCGGAAGAATGACGGTTTCTTGAGGTGAACATGGAGGAATATGACAAGGAAATGATGGGATACTTTGATCTTGACAAGGATATTCGA
The DNA here is from genome assembly GCA_027943335.1 of Chamaecyparis obtusa. Lineage (NCBI taxonomy): Eukaryota > Viridiplantae > Streptophyta > Pinopsida > Cupressales > Cupressaceae > Chamaecyparis > Chamaecyparis obtusa. The sequence goes on along the minus strand of BSBK01002728.1, from coordinate 1,653,596 downwards.
AGGGTATAGAGAGGATATTTTTCTCTTGATTTTCAATATGCTCATTGGAAATCATGGAAGGGATATCTTGATATTGCTTGGGAAGTGGAGAAGATATGGAACTTGGAAGGATATTTAGTTCTTGGAATGGAAGGATATCATCTTGGAAGACATGAAAGGATGCAAAGGGATCAGCATAGGGTTCTATGGATATGGGACCTTCATCAAATATGGGAGGGGATTTTATATAATCTTGATCTTGATCTTTACCAATATTTGTTTCTTTTCTCTTTGGATTATCCTCTTGACATGGAGCCACTTCTAAGGAAAAGGTAGATGTTTGGATATGTGTGGGGGATGTTTGGAAGAATAATGTTTTGAAGGGGTATAATAGGCATTGAAGCACATGAAGCTTTGGGGTCCAAGATCTTTGAAGCATGGGAATGATCTACAACAAGATGTAAATTAGCTTGGATTTATTTTAGAGGTAGCCCTTGCAGGTAGACATAGTCATGTGAAAAGTGTCATCATTAGGCTCATTCTTTGATGGAGGAATTTTGGATAGTTGTGAAGCTTTGTGAGATGGAAGAAGGTTGAAAGGAGTACAAGATATGGGAGAAACCTTGCTAGATGGAGGTTTTTAAGATGGATGAAGGATGAAAGGAGTAGAAGCTATGGGAGAGACCTCGCTAGATGGAGGTTTGTGCATTAGATCTTGCTTGAGTGTGGTACTTTTCTCTTCATACTCTTTATTATCTTGATCACAAATAGGATGATCATGAAATTTCCCTTGATCCAAGATAGGTTTGTTTCTCTTAAATGCTTCTTTTTGTGAGGAAGATGAAGATACAGATGGCCCATCATCATAAAGAAAAGGACACATTGATCTTAATGATGGCTTTCTAGATGATGCCTCTTTTTGTTTTTCCTCATTCTCCCTCAAGGTTGATGTGTCAAAATTATGAGGAAGCTTAGCTCCTAATTGAGCTAACTTCATGAAGTATGCTTCTTTATCCCTCTTCAAAATTAATCCCATTGTTTCCATAAATATGGGATCTTGGATTGCTTCTGAAACTTCATCTTCAGACACTTCATCATTTTGATTCCAATGGAGATTTTGATCTTGATTTTGATAATTATGCTCCATAATAGGATTGATTCATTTCTCAAATAGATTCATCATTATAAATGTTTTTTAGGAATATGATCTATTTGTTGCACTGATAAGGAATATCTCTGAAAAGGGTATCCAAAAATGATTTCAAAATCTTTCCAAACCTTCGGGAGATGTCCACTGTTTGCCCTTCTTTGTTTTTGGGTGTCACTTGCTAGTGTGTAGGCATGACTTAACAATTGTTACGTAGTTACTGGAATATTCTTAAGCGGTGCTCTGCAAGTCAGCAGGCGACTTTTCTTTGTTGATAGGCATTTCTTAATCTTTTCCAAGCATTTCTTAGAATATCACAGGCGTCACTTCTTTATTGACAGACATTTCCTGAATAGTCATAGGTGTGACTTTATTGCATATACGCAGTTTTTCTCTATGTGTAGGTGGCACTTTGCAGACCAAGTTGTAAATTTCAAATTTTAAAAGTTGTAAGATCAGGTTTGCAAAATATTCTTGCTTTAAAATGAAGTACAAATGCAACACACACATGAAATTTGTACCATATCCCTAAAACCACACTAAAAGTCTATGTTCTTGGTCATTTTCATAAGTATCAACAAGAATATCTTCCAAGCAATCTACTTAGAGTTAAATTTGGCTTTTAACATGTTTGGCTCTACAAGGTAGCTTACTACTTATCAGGATTTAATGAATACTTCCATTCTAAATCATGTCAAGTTCTTTTTCCCACTTGTGGGCTTCCCAGACACACAAAAGCATGATTTGGCGCAATCCAAAAGGACTATTAGAGGAAGTGAAGAAACTTGCACACAACCTAGTCACTCCCCTATTAAGGAAGAGTGTATTTTTTTTTATAGTGGGTTAGATAGTACCATGGCTAAAGTGATTGTCTCCCACTTGGGTCGTTCCCTCCCACCATCCTCGTAAAGAAAATCTTGGGAGGTGGGCCCTCTATTGCTCTATTTTAACTAGCATGTATAGAAAAGCAAGAAATTGAACTTAGTTCAACAAGTTTGGGAATTTGGTTCACTTAGAAAGTGAAGAGAATATCCCTATTATTGTTCTTTGTTCCAAACACTTCAATCAGATTTTGTTCTTTTTCAATCTCTTGACAAGGAGATTCTTAATAAACATAGTGTTTGGTTAATCCCTCCCTTCATTTCTACCAAAATGAACTAACATGTTTGGCTTTTTGATCCACTTCAAAAAATGGAGAGCATATACCTAATGCTTGTTCAATTTGACGAATAGTAAGGTTTCTCTATTAATCTAGATTCAATGAATAGCCACAATTTAAGCAAATGCAAGCTTGATTTGATGAATACCTCTTTTTGTAGCTAGCAAAGGCTAGGTGCTTTAATGAGGTTTTTTGGCTTTTTAATTTGCTCACTCACCTAGTGGCGATCATTCCCACTCCCTCTTCCAAAAATTTAGTCAAAAAAGCCATACAAAATGAGGGAAGCCAAAAAGGAACAAAGTGCAATTGCAATTAAGTGTTTTTGACAAGATTTTTCCAAGAAATTCCAACAACTTAATGCAAGCAATTTTAATCCAAAGTAGGGAATTTATTCTTGTAAGCATCTAACACTTTAATGTAATGAGCATACAATTTCTCTTCTAATCCCAAACTTTCTAAAATTGCAGCACTATGAATCTCTTTTTCACATTTAATTTAGATTCTTACCTCTTTGCTTGCTTGCGTGACTCTGCTTTCTAGTTTCCTGACTTTCCTATGTTTTCTCATTTGTAGGAAAAACACAGACAAAGAGCTAGAAAACCAAATTTAATAATCTGACAGCAAATTTAAATGAAAAATGCTAAGTGTCATTTATCAACTAAAGCGCATCAATTAACAATTAGCAAGCATCATTTAAATGTTAGTAGGTGTCATTTACATGTTAGTAGGTGTCATTTAAATGCTAGTAGGCGTCATTTAAATGTTGGTACGCATGATTTAAATGCTAGTAGGCATCATTTAAATGCTATTAGGTGTCATTTAAATGCTGGTACATGTCATTTAAATTCTAGTAGGCATCACAAATAACTGTAAATTGCGTAAGATAAAATATCATAGGCAGCAAAGAACAGCTAATAGGTGTTGTTTAAAGAATACTAGGCATGGCAGATCACTGTAAATTATGCAGTAAGAGTCATCACAGGTGGTGAATAACAACTAATAGGTGTTAGTTCTTAGATCATAGGTGTCACTTTATGCTCTTAGATGTAACACTTTATCTCACAAGCGTCAGAAGAATAAAAGACAAAAGAGAAAGAATCACTCAAGCGTCAGTCAACTACTGCCAGGCATCGATAGAATGCTCAGGAGTGTCATTGAATCCATTGTAGGTGTCACTTCTCCTATTTTCTGCAAAAATTCATGGAAAAGTGAAGACAAAACACACAAAATTTGATTAAAATGTTAGAAATGAGGTTCAAGGCCCCACGGTGGGCGTCATTTGTGTGTGTATGTTTAACACCTTCATGAAATTAGGATAATCAACTACAATTCTAGAAAAATACAATACAAATTTAAGCTAAGAATTGAAATTAACATCCATGACATCTCATGGTTCTCTATCTAAGTTTGGTAAGTGAATCTCTCAGCCTATTCTCCTCTAGTGACAATCCTAGAATGAGAAATATGATAGTACAATGCTTAATATAGCTCTCAAACTCTCAAATTGATACAAAGATAATTCAAATGCTCTCAATTGCTCTTAATTGCTATGAAATTGCCTATAGTAATGATGCTTTTGCAAATGAATTTCGAAGATCTTATTGCTCTCAAAATGACTCTTATTTATAGTAAAATCCCAAGGGTAAGGGTAGAGTGAAGTAATCATGATTTAGCCTTGGTTGAGTAAAAAACTTTGCAATGTTTTTAAATGGGGGGACAATTTAAATGGTTGTCTTAAAGGTTTAGACAAAAAGACAAAATTGAGTGGATGAGATTCAAAGTTGAAATGTGTGATTGAGATTCACCTATTTTGGAGTGATCCATGTGCTTTGTCTCTCAATTCTCATTGGTTCCTCAAATTTGTTTTTGAAAGATATTATGATTAATTAAATTCCATCAATTAATTAAATTAGCCATGTAAGGGAATAGGTTCAATTTGATTTTTGATTTAAAACTATACAATTAATTGATTAAAATCAATTATATAGTATTTTTCACCCCTTTAAGCTTTGATTTAATTATTTAATGTCATTATTTGATTTTTCCTTTGATTTTAAATGATTTTGTCCAATTTGATTAATAAATGTCCATTTTGATTTGATCCATTTTTTATGAGAATTTGTGCATTTTGATTGTAATTTGCCATTTTGATGATTTTAAGAACTTGTCCATTTTTTAGTGTCTACAAGTAGTTGTAGGCAACTCATCTTCAAACTTTATATCCACCTTGTTCCTTGTGATCAACCAATAGTCAATAACTAAACAAAATAGGTGAGTCCTCATTTTGTTCTTCCAACTGTCAAAGTTCTCAGGATCAAATTTCGGATGATCCTTCCTATAGAACACCATCTCCAAGATCACCTCAAGCTGTTAAGCTTTCTCTCTAAGGACCCGTAGCTCTGATACCAATTTTTAGGAATAATAGTCCACAATACAACTGAGAGAGGGGGTGAATTGGTTTTATAGAAGATTATTAAACTTTAAACTTTACGTAGCAGCAATATCAGATCTAATGAACACAATAAATCCTAACACAATAACACAATATTTTGGTCACAGGGAGACCCTGTTAAAGGTAAAAACCCCGGTGGGAATTAACACCCACAAATGATGTACTAAGAGTATTGTTATCCTTGTTAGAATATATAGCCCTATTAGGAGCTTATTGAAACATTACAATACATGGTCCTTGTTAGAGGACAAACCCTGTTAGGAGTCAAGAAGAAAGGGAGGGCTCACTACCCAAAGAAGGTTAAATCCACCTTCAGAACTCACTGTTCACAACACAAGTGTTTATGAGGAAATACACAATCCTTTTGAACTATTTGCTAGCAACTATCTTTGCTTGATTAGTTCCAATAAAATCCACCAACAATCCTCTACTCTACATACACCAGACACAAGCTCGCAGCTTTCACAAATTCTCTATTTTATCTGCTTCTCATCCATAACTTTTCCAAAGAAAAGATCTTTCATTTATACCTATTAGATTTCTCATAATAGATCAGGCCATAAGACTTTCCTAATTACAAAAAATTACATAAACCCTTGCTAAGATACACACGGTATCTAGAACAAGTATACAATGATTACATTACAATAATTAAGGATTGACATCCTTAATTCAAGCTTGCCATCCATTATACATGCTAAATCTCTATAGTCGGCTTCCAAATAGGTCACCTCTAGAACACATGCCACAACTAACATCACCAAGTGGTCCATACCTTGCACTGACCAGTGATCAAACTTTTTTATCTTTTCTGTCATCCCTCAAGCTTGCATACCTTGAATCCATATCATCTGGAAGATATACCAAAAACAGAGGGACTAACTCTGGCAATTCTCACTATCAGAGTCCAGTGACCAATCTTCACCAAAACATATGTAACTAATCTAATATGAAACATGAAATGATGCGATCTTAGATAGAAGATCGCAACACCTTCCTAAACTCTCATCTAACTTCACAACATCTAAAGCATCCGTACACTGTGGTAACCAGCCTGATCTCCTCACAGAAACATATGTTGACATCAGTGACAAAACATAGATGACAACAGTGTGACTGCCCATTCAGTAACATAGTGATTAACAATATTAAATGTCTCAATCACCTTCCCATTCATTAGCAATATCCTACAGTTTTGTAGCTTCTTTTTCAAGTTTCAATGATTTTTGGAGTCAGTGTAATATTGATGGTAGTTTTGTCACAGTGGGTTTCAATTTTTAGTATTGTTTTGGTCTCTAGCTTATGCTTGGTTTTCTTGGTTCTTTGGTTATATTTTAGATTTTTTTATACTATCTCCTTGATATTTCTTCAGTATGGAGGTCTTTGCAGTAGCTTTTTGGCATATTTCTTGTTAGCATAAGCTATATGCTTACATAGACTTAACCTCTATGACGTATCTTTATTTAATATTAATATAAATATAAATCATTACTGAAAAAAAAAAAATTAATCTAGCTAAATATATTATGTTTTAATTATTGTTATGTTTATATATTTTTCCAACATCTTTTATGTTCTATGTTATCAAGTTTCCATTTTTTAATATAATCGTAATAATATTTGATATATTGAATATAACACTATATTTTCTAAGCATAATATAAATTGATGCATCTTTAATTAATACTATAATATAACACTTTCTTATAATATCTCTGTATACGATAGTTATATAAAATATTGTATAGTCTTAACTTGTAAGCACCTGATTTGTGTATAATTTAAGAATTATTTTGGGCCCACTTTAGTAATTTTTCTATGGTTGGATCTCATATGGCACTTAATGGGTACCTAAATTTAGATGTGGGTCCTCCCTACCTTTCAATCTTTCTTAAACTCAAGGTTGGACCTTGTTTTGAGGTATGTTCTTCTCTTTTCCATCCAAGCACATAATTCATTTCTTCGCCTAGGTCGTATAGCCCTATTTGTGGCCTTCATGATATGCCCTAAACTTAGAATGAGTTGTATTCAAATATCTCATACATACCATATTCAATTGGAACCCAATTCAAACTTGGGCTCATTTCCCTAGGCAAAGAATGTCATTGGCATTATGTCCCCTAGAATTTTGGCCCAAATTTGTCCTAGGGGTCTATGCTAGAGTTTTGGAGGGAAACCCCATCCTATGGTTGGCCTACTTAACTCTAACTCCCTAAAATGATGTGAGAAGTATATAAACCCCCTTTATCTCCTCATATTGGAATCCATTATCCATTGTTAGCATTTCATGGTCAACAAATCACAAGTATAGCTAGTATTGTCAATTAAGTTATTAAGTGCAAGGAAGCAAATCAAGAGTCATCAAGTTTCAAAAATTCATTCCTTTCAAGTAGTCAAGGTGTCTTCTTCCATATATCTAGATTCTTCGCCCCATTGGAGGCCAAGAAAATGATTTTTCTATCAAGGAGGGAGATCTACATTCATCCAATCTCATTCAAGTCTACTCTCTCTTCTCCTCAATCAAATATTGTGGTGAAATACAAAATCTATGCCATAAGGTTTTGTCTTTCATGATTTCCTTTTTGGTTCTTGTGTTTAGTCATCTCTATTACATCAACATATTTGATCTTATTCAAATGAGCATTTGCATTATCATGGTATGAAATACTTCATTTTCTAGATCTAGCCTCTACCACATGACAACATGATTTACTTCATTTAATTTCATTTCAAGGTCGATTCCTCAATAGGGGTTTAACTAAGGAAAACTCCTTTATGAAACCTTCTCCCTATTTTTTGTGTGTAGGAACAAGTTATAGAGCTACCGAATCAGGATCGGGAAGACCAAACATAGACAAAAGAACCCTAAAAGTTTCAATTAAGGTTGTAGGGTATAGAATGTCATTGGTGATCTATACTAGGTACAGGAAAACTTAATCTTGCCCCTACCATTTTGAACTCAAATGTTTCCCATAAGTTAATTTTTAGTTCTGCTTTCCAGATTTATACTTTTCTGCTTAGTACAAGTCTATTTCTATTTTTTATTTCTAGTTTTTGGTAACTTGACTCTTTGATCACTTTAATCATATTATCATATCATTTTATTTTCATCATCACATATTTTAGGGAAGGAATCCATTTGTCTTAGTGTTTGAGTCTCATTTTTAACCTACTGGGGCATATTCCTTTTGAATGTGTAATTGCTCGAAAAGGGAGGTGAACCTTTTCCTAATTATCCTTTGGTGAAGGAGAACCCTTCATTTTGGTTTGGATTGTAAGCCTTTTGGCATGTTAAGTTTTTCCTAAGGTCATGTTGACCAAGTCTTAGAATCCACTTGGGATTTGAGGTCCTTCTAGGTCCTTAGGTCTAGGTAGAAGGTGAAAGTCCTTTTAAGTCTTTCTCTTAGCAATGATGTAATATGACGTCAGGTTGAAAATTTTTCATATTTGTTGTAAAAGTTGTCATATTTGTTGTAAAGTTGTCATATTTATTGAAAAGTTGTCATATTTGTTGTAAAAGTTGCTTAGCAACTTTTGCAACTTTTGAAAAGTTGCTTGGTGAATTAAGCCTTAAGACCTTAATCAGTGATTAAGTGCTCTAAACCTCTCCTAAGCCTAACCTAAGGTTATTTATGCAATCCTAGGCTCATATCTCGAGGGGGGAAGGAGTATTGTATGACAGGTTTATTCTGGAAGTGTGCACAGTCCTGGTTTTTGGATTGGATTTGTATGAACAGTGAATTAATGAAAGGAATGTTGAACTAGATCCAGTCTCATGATTGATGTTAAATGTTAGTGTGTGGATCTATATTCATCTTTTGCAACTATATTAGGATTTACTTTTCACTTAGTGGCTTGATTTTAATTCTTTAACAAGTCTTTGTTCACTGGTTTTCTACCAGGAGAGCTGAGAACATGAGGGTCTAGCTCACTATCCCACTGTCCAATTTGTACAGCCTTTTGGGGATAGTGATTAGACTCCATGTATGTAACATATATGGAATGAGGGGCCCTGGTGTGCATGAAAAGAAATTTTTCAATCTAGTCCTAAGCGAGCTATGGTGAGTCCGGCTAGGAAGGATTGAGAAGAGAAGAGGAATAGCTTGCAAAGGAGAGATGGAAGGTATGTTTTAGGAGTTGGAGGTCTTGTATATGTTCATTTTCAAGATATAGATGCAAGGAGGGAGAGTGATCAATCCATTTGATCACCTAAAGCTTAGAAACACTTCACTAAATCAAAGAAAGGCCTAAACCCTACCAAAAGAACCTATATTTGGTTAGGGGATTGTACAACCTAGGAGGGACCCAAAACCCCCAAAATCCTTGAGACATTAACTCATGTTGTGAGGATCCATAATTTATTTGCAAGGTCATTTGGAAGAAATAAGGAGGAATGCCCTATTTTCTCAGAGAGGAGGCCTAAATGGGCCCTTCCTTGTAGCCCTAAATTACAAAGGAAGTATGAGATCGGTAGAGAGGATTGATGAAGTGAAGGTTGAAACATTTTTTAAAACATTATTTAAGACACTTTCAAACACCTCCTAACCTCTACAAGTTCCCTAGTTCATTTGGAGGTGTTACACCCTTATTCTAGCTTAAGGGTCACTAGGTGCATGGAAGTGCTTAGTGCCAAGAATGTGTGTTTGTGTTGATTGATTAGTGTTGGTAGTTTGGTTGGGAATAGGACCAGGTATTGATCCACCATAGGAATAATATAGGTCATTGGTTTCAGTGGATACACCTGAGGGCCACTAGGTGAGCCCAAGAGTAAGGGCTTGTGACTAGCTCTTCCCAACCTCCCTATCAGATTGGTATCAGAGCCCAAAAAGTTTTTAGGATGACATAGTGCATGTCATATTGTGAATCTAGTGGGTATTAAATCATGGTGACCAATGTGGAGTTAGCAAAGAAGGTTGAGGACTAAGAATTAGATAATAGGATGCTGAGGGAGAAGATAGCCTAATTATAACAAACATTGGGTGAAGTACAATTAAAGGCTGAAGAAGTCAGTGAAAAACTAGATTGGAGAGAGGAAAAGGAGGAGATCCCTAAGGAGGACAAAAATCCAAAGCCAGACCCCATATTACTTGAAGAACCACTCTTAAAGGCATTGAAAGCCATGAATGAAAAAACTTTAGAGGGAATACCATTATTTAGTGGTAAGATGGAAGCAGATCTAGTCATGGACTAGATAGAGGGCATGGAAAATCACTTTGAATGTGATGGAATTAGTGAGGCACAAAAGGTAAGAGTGGCCAAATCTAGGCTTAGAGGCTCTGCCTTGACATGGTGGAAATTTGTTCAAACTGAAAGAGAGAAGGAGGGAAAGAATCCAATTCTATCTTGGAAGGGCATGGTGAGTAAGATCAGAGAATCCTACATGATAGATGATTATGAGATTCAATTACATAAAAAGAGATAGAGTTTGAGGCAAAAGGATCTAAATGTGAGTTCCTATACAGAGGAATTCCAAAAGCTTTGCATGAGATCCAATGTGGCAGAAGATGAGAGTGTCAAGGTAGCTAGATATTTGAATGGCTTGAAGTGGAGCATTCAAGAGGAGATGATTCTTCTCAGTCCCAAGACAATGCACCAATGTTACCAATTGGCTATCAAGATTGAAGAAAAAGGTAGAAGGAAGAAAGACCAAACCTCCGAGAGTAGAGGTAGAGGAAGGGATCAAAGGGGACATAGAGGAAGCTATCGAGATAGAGGAAATGAATATAGAGGTCAAGGAGAATCCAAGCCAGTAGAACATGGTGGAGAGTCATCTTCTAGAGGAAGTTTTGTTAGAGGTAGAGGCCACCAAGGTAGCTCAAATAGAGGTAGAAGTGCAGGTAGGAGCAGTTCATACTTTTCTACCATGAAGTGCTACTATTGTGGGCAATTGGGACATCCAGCTTATAGGTGCTCGGATAAACCATCTTCTTCAAATGTAGAGAAGAGAGTGGCCTACACACAAGAAGACACTTCAAGTGTCAAATCATTAGAGGTTAGCCATATTGAATTAGAAATGGGTGAGAATCTAATGTTTAGGAGAGTTCTCATTAGGCAACTAGCAAAAGAAGAACCAAGGTAGAGAATAGCACTCTTTAGAGTGAAATGTAAGGTCATGGGAAAGGTGTGCAAGGTGATTTTTGACTCTGGTTCAAAAGATAATATCATAGTAGAAGAGGCAGTGAAGAAACTTAATCTTCCCAAGGTACCTCACACCAATCCCTATAAAGTGACATGGCTAAACAAGGGACAAAGTGTATTATTCAATGAGAAAGCATAGATTGAGTTCTCTATTCAGGGTTACAAGGATAAACTATTGTTTGATGTACTCCCTATGGATGCATGCCACCTATTGCTAGGAAGGCCATGGTAGTTTGAAAGAGAAGCCATCTATAATGGCAAGGATAACACTGTCACCTACAAGAAGGATGGGAAAACTTTCAAACTTCAATCTTTACTAGAGGAAGAAGGGGAGTAGGCCAAGACTCTTGGGGTATTGTTGAGTAGTGGGAAGGAGATGATAAATGCACCCCAAGAAGAGGATAGTGAAGGATATGCCATAGTGGTAAAGCCAAAAAAAGAAGAGAAGTCCATTCAAGCACCACTACCAAGGGAGATCCAAGAGATACTTGGAAAGTACAAAGATATTGTGAGTGATGAAGCACATGCAACCCTGCCACCTAAGAGGTCCATAAGTCATCAAATTGACTTCATACCAGGAGCCTCAATGCCAAATAAGGAAACATACAAGCTTACATTGGAGCAGAACCAAGAGGTGGCTAGACAAGTCCAAGAATTGCTTGATCAAGGACTCGTCAAGAAGAGCATCAACACATGTGCAGTACCAGTGGTCTTAGCATCTAAGAAAGGTAGAAAATGGAGGCTTTGTACTGATTCAGGGGCCATTAACTAGATAAAAATTAGGTATAGGTTTTCCATACCTAGGATTGAGGATTTGATGGATTATTTGGGAGGTGCACAATTCTTCACCAAACTGGACCTCAAGAGTGGTTACCATCAAATTAGGATCAAGGATGGAGATGAGTGGAAGACAACCTTTAAGACTACTAAGGGGATGTATGAGTGGCTTCTAATGCCATTTGGGCTTACTAATGCCCCTAGCACATTCATGAGGTTGATGAATGAAGTGCTCAAGGACCACATAGGAAGATTTATGGTAATATATTTTGATGATATACTTATCTTTAGTAAGACAAAAGAGGAACACTTGGAACATTTGGAGACTGTACTCATGAGGCTGCATGAGGAGCAATTAGCAATCAATCTAGAGAAATGTGAATTTCTCAAATAAGAGTTAGTTTATTTGGGTTTTGTGGTATCCAAGGGTCAACTAAAAATGGACCCAAGCAATGTGGAAGCAATCAAAAATTGGCCTACACTAATCACAGGGATAGAAGTAAGGAGCTTCCATGGTCTTGCCCAATTTTATAGGAAGTTCATAAGGAACTTTAGTGGCATATGTGTACCAGTCCTAGATACCATAAAGGGTGGAATGAAGAATAAGTTCAGATGGACATCAGAAGCTAGCAAGGTATTTGAAGAGTTGAAGTAACAAGTAGCAACACAACCCATCCTCATACTACCTAGCTTTGATAAACTATTCACCTTGGAGTGTGATGCAAGTGGCATAGCAGTTGGAGGAGTGTTGAGCCAAGAAGGTAGTCCCATAGCCTTTTTTAGTGAGAAGCTTAATGAAGCTAAGAAGAAGTATTCAACATATGGCTTGGAGCTATATGAATTAGTCCACTCACTTAGGAAGTGGAGGCACTACCTCCTTCCTAAAGAATTTGTAGTGTTTACTGATAATCAGGAACTTAGCTACATAAACACAAAAGAAAAGTTGAGCAATAGGCACTTGAAATGGATGGAATACCTACAAACCTTCACCTTCACTATCAAACACAAGAAGGGACATTTGAACAAGGTAGCAGATGCACTAAGTGGGAGATTGCTAACAGTGCAAGAGATTCAATTGCAAAGCATTGGCATTGAGAGTTTCAAAGAGCTCTATGGTGAGGATGAAGACTTCTCTTAAGCATACAAGGTATGTTCTAAATTTGAAAACCATTTTCATAGTCCATTCTTTGAATACACTCTACAAAGTGGGCTATTATTCAAAGGGAATTAGCCATGTGTTCTCAAGGGCTCAATGAGAGAGAATCTCATTCAAGAAAAGCACAATGGGAGTTTGAGTGGACATTTTGGTATCAACAAGACAATGGAGTTGGTACAGAGATTTTACTATTGGCCCAAGTTGCCAACGGATATTAGAAGATATGTGGAGCAATGTGTGGTGTGTATGAAAGAAAAATGGGGAGCCAACAATGTAGGTTTGTATCAACCTTTTCCCATTCCAAATAGGCCATGGGAGTGCATAAGCATGGATTTTTTGGTAGGTCTCCCTAAAACCAAAACAGGGCTGGATAGTGTCTATGTAGTGGTGGATAGATTTAGTAAAATGAGTCATTTTATTCCTTGTAGGACCACCTGTGATGGAAGCTACATAGCTCATATTATTTTCAAATAAATTGTAAGGATACATGGTTTGCCTTTGAGCATTGTGTCTGATAGGGATGTAAATTTCATGAGTCACTTTTGGAAGACTCTATGGAGGAGACTAGGCACAAACCTATCTATTGGGTCAGCCTACCATCCCCAAATAGATGGGTAGACTGAGGTAATAAATAGGGTTTTAGGCAACCTACTAAGATGCCTTACTAAGGAGTATGGATATACATGGGACATGGTCCTTCCCCAAGCAGAGTATGCCTACAATGACAGCATAAACAGGACCACGGGAAGAAGCCCATTTGAAGTTGTGTATGGAATGCATCCAAGAGGGGTGTGTGAGCTCAGAGATCTAGGAGCTATGGAGAATAGGAGTGGACATGTAGAAGATTTCTTTCAGACCATGAAAGAGGTGTAGGAGCAGGTTAAGAAGACCATCATTGAAGAAACCCACAAGTTAAAGGCCAAGGTAGACATGTCAAGAAAGGACATACAATTTTTAGTTGGAGACCATGTCATGGTACATCTCAACAAATTAATATTGCAAAATGGAATGCCAACCAAACCACAGATGAAGAGGGTGGGGACTTGTAAGGTGTTAGCTAAATATGGAAAAAATGCCTACAAGATGGAACTCTCAGTAGATTTGAACATTTCACCAGTGTTTAATGTGGCAGACCTGATAAAATTCAAGGGGCCATTATCAAAAATCAATTAGAACAATGGAGAGATACTTGAAGACATCAGTGCTACAGTCCTACCTCCCATAGCCAAGCCACAAGCTGAGAGAGTTTTGGAATATAGAGTAAAGAAACAAACTAGGCAAAGGGTGTACATGGAGCACCTCATCAAATGGAAGGGACACCCTAAATTTGAAGCAACATGGATAGAAGAAGCTGACTTCAAGAAGTCTGGCATTGATAATTATATCCTCTCCTCCACTATGCCTTAAAGCTCTTTGTGGAGAGGGGGAGTATGGTGTAGGATCACCCTTCATTTTGGTTTGGATTGTAAACCTTTTGGCATGTTAGGTTTTTCCTAAGGTCATGTTGACCAAGTCTTAGAATCCACTTGGGATTTGAGGTCCTTCTAGATCTTTAGGTCTAGGTAGAAGGTGAAAGTCCTTTTAAGTATTTCTCTTACCAATGATTTAATATGATTTTAGGTTGAGGTCATGAGGTTTTGAGAATTAGATATAATTTTTAGAGCCTAGGTGTGTTCTAGGACTCCATGGTAGCTTCCTAAGTCCATTTGGAAGCCAAATTGAAAAGTTGTCATATTTTTTGTAAAAGTTGATTAGCAAATTTTGCAACTTTTGAAAAGTTTCTCAGTGAATTAAGCCTTAAGATCTCAATCAGTTCTTAACTGCTCTAAACCTCTCCTAAGCCTAACCCAAGGCTATTTATGCAATCATAGGCTCATATCTCGAGAGGGGAAGGAGTATTGTATGACATGTTTATTCTAGAAGTGTATAGAGTTTTGGTCTCATGATTAATGTTAAATGTTAGTGTGTGGATCTATATTCATCTTTTTCAATTAGATTAGGATTTACTTTTCACTTACTGGTTTGATTTTAATTCTTTAACAAGTCTTTGCTCACTGGTTTTCTACCAAGAGAGCTAAGAACATGAGGGTCTAGCTCACTATCTCATTGTCCAATTTGTATAGCCTTTTGGGGATAGTGAGTAGACTCTATGTATGTAACATATATGGAAGGAGGGGCCTTGGTGTGCATGCAACACATTTTTACAATCCATCCCTAGGCGAGATATGGTGAGCCCGGCTAGGAAGGATTGAGAAGAGAAGAGGAATAGCTTGCAGAGGAGAGATGGAAGGTGTGTTTTAGGAGTTTTAGGTCTTGGATATGTTCATTTCCAATATTTTGATACAAGTAGGGAGAGTGATCAATCCATTTGATCACCTAAAGCTTAGAAACATTTCACTGAATCAGAGAAAGGCCTAAACCCTACCAAAGCACCTATATTTGGTTAGGGGATTGTACGGCCTAGGAGGGACCCAAAACCCCAAAAATCCTTGAGAAATTGCCTCATGTTGTGAGGATCCATAATTTATTTTTAGGGTTATTTGGAAGAAATCAGGAGGACTGGCCTATTTTCTCGGAGAGGAGGCCTAATTGGGCCCTTCCTTGTAGCCCTAAATTACAAAGGAAATATGAGATAGGTAGAGACAATTGATGAAGTGAAGGTTGAAACATGTGTAAAAACATTATTTAAGACACTTTACAACACCTCCTAACCTTTTCAAGTTCCCTAGTTCATTTAGAGATGTTACACCCTTATTCTAGCTTAAGGGTCACTAGGTGCATGGAAGTGCTAGGTGCCAAGAATGTGTGTTTGTGTTGATTGATCAGTGTTGGTAGTTTGGTTGGGAATAGGACCAGGGGATTGAGCCACCATAGGCATCCTATAGGTCATTAGTGTCAGTGGATACACCTAAGGGTCACTAGGTGAACCCAAGAGCAAGGGCTTGTGACTAGCTCTTCCCAACCTCCCTAGCATCCTTATTTGCATTGCTTCCATTTTCCCATTATACATTTTGGTGAACCTAACTCCTCTTACATAGTTTTGATTTGGTATTTAGATCCTCTTTGTATAAGCTCCTTTATATGTATCATAGTATCAAACCTTTACATCATATATTTACTAAATTGTATGTGTAGGTTCACCCATTCTATATTTTGGTGAACCTGACTCAACATATTTCCATTCTAATTTTTGGTTTTATATCTTCTTTTTGTTCTTTAAAAATTTCATTACTTATGGAGTTTACTAAGTGATATTGGCATTTATAGCATATGTTGTTACATTTCTTCTTCCTTCTCTTTATCAATCACATGGAGTTAATCATGATTCCTTGTATTTCACGATGTTTGTATTCCTTCATGGTATTCTTACATCTAAAATTATGAGGTTATAAAATATATGTCTCCCTTATAAGGAATGTTTTAAATATCTTATTAATATTTCGTGAGATTTTATCATTAAAATTTTAACAAAATGGATGGAATATGTGGATGAAATAAGGGATTTTGTCAATGAAACTAAAGATAACACTAATGTCAATCATCCTAATCATATTCCTATAATGAATAGTAATCATGATGATATAGATTTAGCTCCTAATGATCCCATCATAGTGAGACCTAGATATCCTCTTCCTCAACCTACTCTAATGGATAGTCTTGGGGAAGCTAGTTTATGCAATTCCTTGGATGATCTTAAACAATGCTCCTTTTATCACCACATTATTCATAATCTCGATGTCCAACATTTTCTTGATGATTTTTCTCCAATAATATTAAGTAGTTAGAGAGATCATGATGATTCTTCTTCTTCTTCACCACCTAAAGATGATAATAATAGTGATAAGGCACCGGCTAGGGAGAATATTCCTCCTCCCATTCCTCTTTATACCACACATTTTCATAAATCTCAAGATGAATCTCCTTCACCCTCTATATTAAAGGATAATTATAATGTGGGTTATGATATTACTACTCAACAAGGTTATAATGGATTAGGACTTGGTATGAATGAACAAGGTATTAAGGTCCCTATTGGTTCTCCTACATAGAGTACTAGGTGTGGTCTAGGTTTCATTTCTCAAGATACCATTTTGGTTTCTTCATCTCAACTAAAACCTTTTCTTGACATTAGTTTACCAACACCATCTATTGTCTCATCACCTTTTGATGACCACTTGGCTTTGGCTAAAAGAATCTTTTGGAGAATTGGATATGATTCTTGAATCTAGTTTCCATATAGAAATTTTCCAAAGAATCAAAGGTCTCTAAATGATGAATTTATATGTCTTCTTCATCATAGTAATAGAAAATCTCTTGATGATTGTGTGTAATTTAAACAATTTGTGCAAGATTTGGTTGATAGATCTCTTCTTTGTTTAATAATGAATCTTCACTAGTAAATTTTAGCTTGTTTTTTGACGAGGATTAGTTGAATTTTGGATACCAATTGGTCGACCAAATGACCATAACTGTCGTCAAAGTTTTTTCATTGATTATACGACACACTAGACCATCGTCAAAATTTTGACGTCTATAGTGGTTGAATTATCGACTCACCCACCATCTAAATAATCTCTTCAACCTAGAAGAATTATCGATCATACCTTCCATCTCTACGACCAATGTCCATCGAAATTAGGATGACTTAGGGTCAAAAATTTTGTCGAGTGTATAGCATTCTCATTGAAATACCAAAGAATGTTTGTCTCTCTTTTGATGAAATTTGGTCAAAATAGTCATCAAATATATAACACTGTCATCGAAAGGACTATTATCGATCCGTTGAAAAAGAGACAAAAAAAATTTTAAAAAAAATTTAAATAAAATATATTATCAAATTAAGCATAGCAATATTATGCTTTAATTGTTTACGTAGTAATCATGTCCAATGTCATAATTTAATTAGGGCCAATAGAACAAGGGATGCAAGCGTCAAAGTTCCTGCCTTATATAATGTGTTTGGGGTAAGCTATGGTGAAATGAGAATATGGTTAAGTAGCATAGATTTTATGAAGATGTCTTTTGGTAGAGTGAGAAATTTTGACTATTGTTTAATAAGAAGGATCAAAACTATTAGTGCATTGAGAGCTTTATAAATAGATAGACCCACATCTATAGACAAATATAAATACATGTGTATACAATATTTAAGCATTGATATATCTTCCACTTGATAGTCCAAAGAAAATAAGATTGAATATGTAAAGTAGATTCCCAATAGAATTGAAAGGAATGATGAGAACAATCTCAGTCAATTGTAACTCAAGAGTTATCATAAAGTTAGAAACCCTTAAATCATTTAGTAGAATAATAGTGAATAACACAAAACTTAACTTAGAAAACCCTTCTGAGAAAAATGTTTCCAAACATTAGCACTGTTAAGAGTAACACTATTAAGATTGTATTCACAGTACCATATACATCTTTTTTTATAATAATTAGTTGGGGATATTTAAGGGGGTCCCCAAGTGATAATTTAAAAACAACAGTACATAAACATGGATGAAAAGCCATAGTAGATGTATGTAAGTATAAAGAGAACTAATAATAACCACAATGAAACAAAAAGCGCCAACATCATGAGGGCAAGGCAAACCCCCATGAACCAGTAAGAATTTGTATCCAAGTTGTCATGCACATTATTAGCAACATCTTTCCAAGTACTATCTACATCATCAAATACATCAATCAGTGAGACTGTAAGATCAGGTGTTGCCCAGATCGAGCAAAAAGGACCAGTGCCCCTTTCATAGATGAAGTGGTTTTGAGATCCTTTATTATAGAAAGCTACAAATAAAGTCATTTGTAAACAATATAAAATGGCATTGACATTCAAATTTTCCAACAACAATCTTAGATTATATTAATCAAGTAAATAGAACTACAAAAAGCTTCAAGGCATCATTATTGCATCCTATTTGCCTTTTATGGAACAAGAAAGAGAAAAGGACAAGACCAAAGTTTTGAAATGTAGAATAAACATAAGGGCACATAAGCTATAGGATTTTAGTAAATATTAGCATGTAAAATGAAGATATATGTTTTCAAGCATAAGCTAACATAGTAATCATAAATTGTGAAATAAAAAAGCATACCTCAATTGCAATGGTTGTGGGAGTAAGATGAGAGACATGCATATAGAGAGTTTTACAGTAGTTTTTCCAATGAAAGTAATCAATTTAGTTACTTGCAACAATCTTCATCTTGAAGTGGCAATATGAATTTTAGGACTTCAAAATATGTAAGTATTTTTAAAAATTTGTAACAAAAATAATTTAAAGGCATGGGAATATACTTCGTAGTGCTAACTTTTCATTAGAATTGCCATATGTTGCACCTCATTTCTCAATAAGTTCAATGAGTCATGTGAAAGCCTACAATAAAAAATTGATTCAAGAACATCATGTGTAAATTTCATAACACTACATGTTACTTGCAATTGAAAATAGATAGTTATTGTACATCAAATTGGAGTGACACTGACATAGACAAAAACTAACATTTACGAAAGGATCTTCTGTGTTATTTCTCCTACAATGTTTAGCAATCAGCATTGATGAATACTAGTTTTTCTCACTCTCTAAAAAAGTGTTGCTTTTCAAAATTGCAATAGGTAGAAATCAGGGTGTGGTGTAATTCAGGAAGCCTACTAATAAGAGTATTCAAGCTCTACGAAGAAATCATATAGTTTATCCAGAATTCTTGTCTGGAATGTGGAATCCTCAATTGACAGAAATCAAAATGTTTTAGTGTCTTCAATATGAGAATGATCTAGTCTTAAAATGAAATTATTTCAGTCTATTGTTGTCATGAATCTAGGATAGTTACATATAGGGAAACATGTACAACTTCGAAATGTTTAACTTGGAACTTTGAAGTTATTGTTCACAAAAAATAGCTTTTTTAAATATCAAGAGCCTAATTGTATATATGGTTATTTAAGTCATTATGAAACTCACATTCAACCTTTTTTCATTGTTGTAAATTGGCATAGATAGCTTCCTAGCTGACTAATTTGGCTCCTTTTCTACATCTTTTAATCTTAAGATCAAACCATGAGAACACCTACTACTGCAATAATTATCTTTAGAAAGTAGGGGATTTTCTTGACTAGATTTATAGTGTAGTGTTAGCTTGCATTTGATTTGTATTAATAATTATTTTGGTTGAGAAAGTTAATAATATGATGGGAGGAATATTGTGGTCATAACATCTAGCATTATCAGTCGAGTAACTTTGGCTATGAATTAATCTTGCAATAACTGATTTATATTTATTCTACTTGTTTATCTTGATTTAATTTTTCCTACAAATATGTTTATAACTCTCGGTTTCATAGAATTTGGCTGTCTACTTGGCACAAATACATGTTCTTATCTGACTTTAACTAAGAGAAATTTCTTTCTTAATTTTTCTATATTTTCACATGCAGATTATGCCTATTGTATCTCACTTTTCCATACTATAGTTTTCTATGCAAAAAATTGCATAATTTGAAATATTTTCTTTGATTACTCAAAATCACAATTTCATCAAATGCACCACATGTTTGTTTTGTATCATTTCCAAATATATAAGTATAGATAAGTTTTGGCAAATTACATGTAGCTAAAGCATTACTACTTTTTTCCTTTTTCAAATGAGAGTTTAATCTAAAGCAAGGTATGAAGTAGCAAATCGGTCAAAGAAAAGAAGGCTGAGAGAGATTTAGAGTCATGTTATAGTTGTTAAAATGTTCCCACTTTGGTTTCCTAATATTCCCTACAAACAAAGAAAGACAAAAATAGTTCATGATCTGATTGTTCAATAATTTATATAATATTTGGAAAGGGAAAAAAAAGAGCAAGCTGAAAATAATTTTGTATGATAAAAAATCTTTCTACTTTCTCACCTCTGCAAGGAGTTGTAAAGGTTCATATATGTCATCTTGTGGTGATTCATGGTCCCTGGTCTACTATGCTTTCCAAAACAAAATTTGAAGATCTTATTTGTCACCTTGCCTTGGACCAATTGGTACGCCTAATATATAATGCATGATATTTGTATAACAACAATATTAAATTACTAAAAAAATTTCATCTTTCACAAAAATCTAAAATATATTCAACAAGCTTTTAAATACTATGTAAATCCCTTAACAAAACCTGCTCAATAAGGGGATTGGTCCTTATTGTCTATGAGCCCTAATATATTCTTCCCATGTGCCAGGGTGCCTTATTCCTTATTTCATTAATATGGTTATGTACAAATAATCTTAAAGTAACAAATGACAATATCTGAATTAGTTAAATGTGTTTAATAAATTATCAAATCCCAAAGCCTAGTGACACAAAACTTTTCAGGTGAAGAAAAATCTAAAAATTTAAATGTCTGATATTTTTTGAAAAAAAGAGATAAAAAGTTAAAAACTGAAGTAGCATGCTCTGAAATGTATGTGTCACAAGAAGTAGCAGAAACTACAGTTAAGCGGACTACAATAGAGTATAAATGGCCTACAAATCAACATTCTAGAAAATCACTAAACACCCATTGGATCTAATGTAATTAATTTATAATTTTTTCAATCATATTAATACAAAAAATTTTGATGCCATAAGAGTTAAGTGACATCATAAAATTACCTACTGGTAAAATTACAAGAATCGTTGCCTGGAAAAGAAGAAAACAAAGTAAGCCCGTTAAGTTCATTTCTATGACACAAGAATCTTAAAACCTACGCAGAAAACCTTAATCTAAATAATTAAAAAAGAATAAAGAAAATCCCCAACTTACTGGGATCATTAGGAGTAATCATGGAAACCTCATTGGAAGAACAAGACTCAGTTTTCATGCCCATCTTGTGATAATAGCTGAGTTTTCTCCTGTTGGAGATTTTATGGTCCTGTGGCCATTCTAGAATCTCCTGAGTGGATTGTATTTTCAATGTTTTGAGGACCCTAAAATACTATAAGGAAGAAAAAAATTATTAGACTGTGAATGACAGCCAAAAGGTCATATATCTAATTGAAAGCCATGCTAAATTCTATTTAACCTATAGCTAAGAGAAAGAGTTAACAAAAACAAAAATCCTTGACATCTCATTGTGCAGGAGTTTGAAAGGGTTTGCTGATAACTTTCAAAAGCTAGTTAGATTGAAGAAGATGGACATGAGGGAGTGTTGTAAATTAAAAGGGTTTTGCAAAACCTTCACCAAACTCTCACCTTTGAATCATGTGATATGCAAAATGCACAATGAGTAGAAAATACAACTAGAGAATTTATTAAATATTGATGAACATAAATCTATAAATCTAATTTGATGAACATGGTGATGCAGATTGGTTGATGAACATGTTTAAGACGTAAAATATTTCTTAAAGTGAATGAGAAAAAATATGGAATAAGAAGTAGGTGTTTTTTACCATTGAATATACGTCATTGATTTAGTTTGAGCTTCACTTGGTTTCGAGAATAGTTTAATATTCTCTACTTAAAAAGGCAAACCACATGAAGGTGGAAGCTCATTTGGCCCCTCCCCCCCCCTAACATTACTCTAAATTCCCCATTATATGGCATCCAAATTTTGAGGAGCATTGGAAGGAGAGTGAGGAGGCATGTGGGATGGAGGAAATATGGATGGAGAGATGGAAGAAGATTGGAAGATATGAGATATTGGAATGTGCCTTTTTTTATCCTGACTAGGGATGTTTGGATGAAGGATGAAGGATTAAGTAGGATAAGATGGGGGCTGATATTTTGGGATATAAGGCCCCAAAATGGATCCAGTATGTAGAGGATATGAAATGGTAGATGTTGGGACATAGGGACCCAAAATGGATTTGGATGATGAAGGAGGAATATGATAGGTTGTTTTTGGTTGCAATGATGGAGGAGGAGGAATGACATTGTATTCTTTGGAGGGATGATGGGAAGATGCAATGGTGTTTTTAGAAGGATACTTGAATCTGGCTTTACCTATACCAACATTTTTGGAGGAAGTGCCTTCTTCGGATGTATGACCAATTCCACATGATCGTGGATGTTTCTTGTCCTGGATGGACTCCAAAGTTCCTTGTTCATGAACACCTAGGCCTTTTCCTTGATAATTTTATTTCTTGAGCATTTTATCCAAACAAGGATACTTCTGACTTGGGGAATAAGATAAATATCTAGTTTCAGGTTTTGTAATGGAAGATATGGAACTTATTGCTTCTGCTTCAAGTGGGATACCATTGACAAATGTAAGTGGACCAAGAGGATAGAGTGATGACAGTTGGATATTTTGGATGGGTGGATCATCAAGTGGAAATGATGGAATTTTGGGATCTTGACTGGGATTGGGAGATGGCAATAGATATTGGATTGGAGAAATTATGATGGTAGGATCTTAGATTGACAGAATTGGGATGATAGGATCTTGGATTTTGGGTGATGGAAGAAATAGAACATGCAATAGAGGAAGTGAAGGGATTGGATATTGATTTTTATCTATGGGTACTTCAACATGCTTTTGGACAAGATCTGGGCTGGATTGGACTGGTGTGGATAGAATGATGGGGGATGTATGGATGGATTCTTCAGATGGAGTGGATGGAAGGATGGAAGATTCTATGATTGTGATGGCTGGAAGAAGGAAGAACTCTTTAGATGTTATGGATGAAACAATGGGAGATTCTGTGACTTGATGGCAGGAAGAAGGAAGAACTCTTCAGATGGTATGGATGAAAGGATGGGAGATTTTGTGACTATGATGGTAGGAAGAAGGGTGAACTATGAGGCTCATCAAATGTGCTTTGGATAATGCTAGGAGGAGGAGATGTGGATGGAGATTGGATAGATTCAACAGATGGAAGAGACTTAATGATGCTAGGGATGGAAGAGGATCAATAAGTAGGATATATGGAAGAAGGATAATAGATGGGAGTGATGGAGGAGGAATGATGGATATAGGATGTGGATGGGAATCATCATTGATGGCTTCACATGAAGGATTGAGATGGCATGACTCTTCAACTTTAGGAGTGGGATTTTTTGTTAGCTTCCTTGTGAAATTCCTTGGAGGCTTTCGTGATGATGATAGATTAGAATGTGGAGGAGATGGAGAGCTAGGATAGTCCTCATATGAAAGTGGGGTGGAATATTTTGATCCTACTTGAGGGGATGATGGTGTCGAAGAGGAATTGGAGGATGGCATGACTAGATAGTTCACATAGGTAGGTTTAGAGGAAGCTTATGAACTTGATTGGCTATTTGGTGAGGTAGGGGTGATGGGTTGAGATATGGGATATGAAGTGGATTAAGGGATGCATTATTTGTGCAAAAGGGGATTCATGGTAATGTAGGTAAGAATGGAAGATGGAGAATTTAGATAGGATATAGTGGATGGTCGATCAAGATAGGATGGGTGATTAGGATAATGGATCATAACACTAGGATTTTGGATTTGAAAATGGGTTGGAGGATAAGCACATGATGGAGGATTTGGATAAGGGATGTAGCTAGTAGGGTTGCTGTGAAAAGATGGTGATTTGGATATGACCATAGAAAGAGATGGAGGTATGAAGGATTCATATAGAGGATATATAGGCTCAAGATAGGAAGAAGGTGTGGATGAATAGGATAATGGATTTCTCTTGTCAAAGGTAGGATAAGGAGAACTATTGGATATGAATGAAGGCATGGTAGAAGAGTTTGGAGGAATGATTGGATTCTAGGGGATGTTTGGAGCAATCTTGCTAAGGATCCTAAAATACTCATCATGATCAACAAGACTCTCATCATTATCAGCATAGGATGGAGGAATGATTGGATTCTAGAGGATGTTTGGATCAAGCCTTCTAAGGTTTTGAAAGTGCTCATCATGATCAACAAGACTTTCATCAGCATCAAGATAGGATGGAATAAGAGGAGAGATATAATAAACAAACTCATCATAAGAGTTTTGAGACACGCTGACTTGCGAATGAGTTGGATAGAGATGAAAGATTGAGATGGACTGGAAGACTAAGACTTAGATTGGGATGACTGACAAGATCAAAATAGGATTGGATTAGACTTAGGAATGGAGGAAAAAATGACTCTAGAGAAAGACAACAAGGGGATGAAGAATGACCAAGATGACTTTTCTAACCTAGGATGGTGACAAGACTAGATGCAAGATGATGAAAGACCATGATTAGGAGACTAGGATGATAAGATTTTGAAAGCTTGGATGACTTCTAGATTTTGGAGGATTTTGACGGACATGGAAAAAGGATTTGGTGTGTAGAACTCTTCATTTGTGTATGTTTCAATAGATGTTTTGCACTGAGTTTTAAACTTTGAAAAATACATCAAGCAGAACTATATAGGAGACATGCTAGTATCAAAATCTTTTCCCATAGCTTGATATCCCAAAAAGGAATACAGATGGTGAGTAATCTAAAGGTGATCTAGGAAACCAATTTGATCGATCCTTGTACAAAGATTTTGATACCTTCGGGAGTAGATCAAGAAGGTTCTAATTAACATGTATTTAGTTTGATTTGTGGTGTCCTCCCAATCATTTTTTACATGTGTGACTCACTTAAGAGCCTAGTTGACCATGCCAAAATAGTAGGGATATTCACCTACCTTGGGCTACCATCAACATGCATCACCTAAGCTTGAGGGGATGAAGTGAGAGTTTTCTCAACGCTTTATTTCTATACCAGATGGGGAAGTACCAGTTTGAAGTCATTCTCCAAAGAGGAAGTGCTTTTCTCCTTGGAAAAGCTTCTCTAAAAGTAAAAAGAAGCAAACTCATCTGAGTTCAACCTTTTTTATGTCACTTAGCTAAAAAGGATTTGCAAAATTAAAGACTCGTAGAAAACACATCAGAAAGGAGTTCTTTGCCAAATTGATTCATTGATTTTGAAATGAAAGCTTGAAAACACATGTTCAAGATTTTGATTTTTTCATTCCTTTTGAAGACAAACAAAGCTTTTGAAAGAGATTGCAAGTTTTTTCACTTTGGCATTCAAGATTGAGTTTTTGCTTTCTTTAGGAACTTGATTTTGAACTTTTGAAATGGAATGAACTTTGCTTTGTTTTCTCTTTAGGGAATTCAAGATTTTTTTGTTTTTATGGATTTAAATAAAATGACTTTTTGAGTTGATTTTGATTTCTTTTCTTTAGAGTCATTCAAGATTTGGTGCTATAATTTAGTTTTAGACCCAAAAAGAGGTTCCTAGAGTGATTTATGCATGAAACTTTTGAAAGAATCCAATATTTTGAAAAAGGAATTTTGTTTTAAACAAGAAAAAAGCATTAGGATTTAATTAGGAACATTTAGCATAGCTTAGGATTGTTTAGGAACCAATTAGGAATGAGATGCAGTTTTGCTCCTAGATTGCATGAAATTTGAAAGTACTTTGTGATATTGCAAATGAAGTTCATTTTAGCTTAGAACAATGAATTGATTTGGATTTAGGAACATTTAGGATTAATTATGGTTTATTATTAACTAATTAGGATTGATATGCAAATTTATAGTTTCTTCTATGCACCCAAAATTTGGTGTCCTTAGCTTGCATGAAAACCCCAAAAACACTTAGATTTGAAAGCATGAAGTTCTTTTTACCCAAATGAAAGACATTAGGGATGAGTTTGATTATTTTATAATTGATTAGGAATTATTAGTTTTGTTTAGGATTGATTAGGAAGCAATTAGGAAATATTTATAGTTTTTTAGACTTAAGGCACTCAAGAGTAAATAGATGTTCATTTTAAGCCCAATAAACGAAGTGTTTTGATTCCTAAATATGAAAAATGATTTATTAGACTTAAGGCCTTAGTTTTTTATTTATTTATTTCTCTCCAATGAGTACCTACAAAATATGGGGTTAAAAACTAGAAATTTGCAGTCAAGAGGCACCAAGAGGCCCTAGAAAACACTAAAAACCAACTTAAACCATGTTTGAGGCCTTACACATGCCCCTTGTTTTCCATAAAAGTAAATAGGGATGGGTATTTGGGGTATTTTACTCATAAAAGTTAGGATAAGGTCTCATATGAGTCATTATGACTCCTAGTATGAGTAAACAGGGCCATAGAGCCTAAAATAGGCCTAAAATGCTTACAAAAACCACATACGAGTAATGTGTGGCCCCAGTACAATCCAAGAAGTTTTATCATATGATAAAATATTAAAGTGAGTTTAATCCTATGATAATCCACCAAGAATAGGATGAGAATTGTCAAAAAGTGAGTGTTTTGCTTGGAAAACCCTAAAAAATACAATTGTGAAGGCTTGTGGGGTCCCATCGGGCATTCCAAAATGTGTTAAGAGAAAACCTAACCTAATAAAAATAAGATTATACACTCAAAAATTATTTTAAGAGAATATTACTAACATATAGTAAAAGCAATTTGCTAAGACACTTCAAATAGAGCTCAATGGGAGCACCCTGTCACCGTTCGATTTTCTCTTGATTTAGGGATGTGGGTGTGCTCTCAAAAAACTTGGATCATGTCCCTCATGAATATTAGGAAGGATTGGGATGAATTAGAGACCATGATTACCCCATATTGTCACAAAATCAAGTATAGAACACTTGATTTGCCCTTAGAGCTTCAAGGAGCCTAATAGAGCTAAAATGCAGATTAAGCTACAAATGCTTATTCCAAGATTTATTTTAAGACAAATGAAGTGTGATGTGATGATAATGCTATGAAAAACAATTAAATAAACTATGTTTAATCCATTATGCTAAGATAGGATATGTTATGAAAGTTTGAAAGATAAATGAAATCTAACAGTTAGGATAAATGCTAAGATGATCTAGGTAAAAATGCTCACAATAACAATGCATGAATGATATGAACTAAGCTAATACTTTTATCTTAGAAGGGGGAGTATTTATATGATTTTCCTAAGGGCTTGGGTTAGGAAAGAGAGTTAGGGTCAGAGTCAGGGTTTGGGGTAGAGTCTGAGGTATGGTTAGGGGTAAGGTTAGATGGATGAGGGTTAAGGGATGCTCACACATGTGTGAGAAACAATAGGGAAGTGTGCCTAGGGAACCAAGATGGAAGAAGGGTCATGAGATTTATTTATGAGGCTGTAAGAACCTTAATGAGGATGTAAGAAGCCATTAATGAGTCTGTAAAGCTCATTAATGAGGGGGTTTGACCAAAAGCCAAAGGTTGAGGGTTTAGACTAAAAAGGGTAGGAATCACCTTCTAATCAGGTTTAGGAATGGTTTAAGAAAGTTTAGGAGGGTTTAGGGACCTCTATAATATTCTAGGGTTTAGGGCTTTAAATAAATGTTTAAAATTTATTTAGGGTTTGTGACATTATTTATCAAATAATGATTCAATAAATAGGGGGAAAATCATTTAAATTTGATTTAAATGCTTTTGGCTAGGGTTTATTAATTAAATGTCTTTAATTAAAATAGGAGAGGAGATAATGACAATAAAAAACTAATTAATTAATTAATTATTATTTATTAACAAATGATGATGTCATTAGGGGTTTTTTGCAAAATAAAATATTTTTATTTTGGCAAAGGATTTTTAGGTGTCTACACATATAAATCTTCTACATAATAAAACTAAAGTACATCATCTCATAAAATAATAAACAAATACATCTAAACCATAAGGTATACATGATAACCCACATCCACTACACAAGTCGCAAGGTATGTAAATACAACTAAGTGAAAAGTACAAATAAAATAAAGAATAGAAACAAATCTCCAAGGATGAAAGAATAAGAATAAACTACATCAAGGATCATCCAACACTAGTACATGATCTTCAAAGTCTCAAATGGTAAGAGAATCACTACCTCCCAACCTCATGGAAACCTATGGTTCCACTCTAATTGTGCTAAGGAGATAACATCAAACCCTACTTGGATAATAATACTAAAACCAATCACTAGGTAGTACTAAACAAGAGATCCTAAAAGCTTCCTATCTCAAAGGTACAACTCAAAACTTGAAGGTACACATACTAATACAGAGGCAACCAACACACGTAGGAAACCTAAGATGAAATTAGGAAAGTGTCATCACATATGTCAACCCCTTTGAACAATCTCACTGGACTCTGAATCCCAAGTTTGATCATATGCTAACTATGAAATCATCTCATGTAGACAAGGATAACCGATCATGTTACAACTCACTATCACTACAAGATGAGAAAGCATTGTCTCCCACTCCCATCCTTAGTCTATACTAGCACTCAAGGCATGAGGGAGGAATCTATTATCTTATTAATTCATTTTAAAGCCCTATTTAATGTATTATATTAACACTTATTTAAGTAACTTACTAAGGATACCTAGGTAACCACTTCTGGGCTCTGACACCTCCAAAGAAAGCTACATCCCCTCTAACACCTAGCTAACCTACCTTAAGCTCATAAGTCTCAAAAATTTCTCGTAGACCATTGTGAATCATAAAATTCAAGATCTAGCTCCAAAATGTCACAAGAACACACATAACCAACTTCCATCACATATACATCATAACATGATCAAGAACTTCCATAAGTTTGGGTTATAAAAAAAATGAATACCATTACAGTATGCAAGACAAACAAACATAACACAATTTCATAACCCCGCCTCTAGTAACAATCCTTAAAAGGATGACTTAAAAGATTCCCTCTTAATAAAACCCACAATAATAGAAGGAAAATATTCACAAGAATTTATTAATAATAAACTAATAAGAAATTCTTGCTCTCTTCACAACCTAATATCATTCTTCTTCAAGAAACAAAGCTTTCTTTCGATGCTTACAGCAAAGATTTTCATAAGTGGTCTTTCTGGGAATCGGTTCATGTTCCCTCACTGGGAGCTTCAGGGGGTTTGATGACATTATGGAATCCTAAGTCTGTTAAGGGTCATCTTTTACATTTTAATTCAAATTGGAAGATTCTAAAATTTGAATGGTTTGATTTTAAGTTTGTCCTTTTCAATATTTATGGTCCATTTTCTCCCAGTGATAAAAATTTTATTTGGAATTCACTTACTAATTTTATTCAACATTATGATGATTCTTTTCTAGTTTTCAAAGGGGATTTCAATGCTATCATTTCCTCTAATGAGAAAAAAGGAGGTAATCTAACTGCTCATAGAATTATGGAGGATTTTTCTCAATTTATATCAAACAATGCTTTGTCAGATGTCCTTCCTCCCCATGGGTTCTTTACTTGGACTAATAGGAGATCTCATGCTCAGATTGCTTAGAGATTAGATAGATATCTTATTTCACATGACCTTAGGCTTCACAATTTCTCTTTAAATTCTATGATTCTTCCAAATGTTGAGTCTGACCATTTCCTTATTTTGCTCGACATAATTAGTAATGATGTTGGGTTTTTTCATAAGCCTTCTTTCAAATTTGAACAAATGTGGTTTACTCACCCACAATTTCATGATCTTCTTTGTCAATGGTGGGTTTTGGCTCCTTTCTAAAAGGTAATCAAATATTTCAATTTTATAAGAAGTTGCAATTTGTCAAATCTAAAATTAAAATTTGGAACAAAGATTTATTTAAAAATGTTTTTCATGAGAAAGTTGAGGTAGAATATCAACTCAATAATATTAATGATCACATTATTAAATTTGGGATGGACTCAGACTTAATTGCTAGATAGGAATCTTTGCAATCTTATTGGGAACTTTTATGTTCTAGAGAAGAAATTTATTGGAGACAAAAGTCCCATGAACGTTGGCTTAAAGATGGGGACAAGAACACTAAATTTTTTCATTCCTCTGCCAAGATTACAAGGGCTCCTTATATTGTTTCGTATCAAATCTTTGGTCTCAGGATCTTTCCTTTCTAATGTAGAGAAGATTAGCATTGAAGGGCCTTTTTTTTAAAAAAAATTATTGGCCCCAAAAGTCCCTTCTGTTGTAAATTAACATAATATGGACTTTCTTCTCAATAATATCCCTTGTCTTATTTCTCAATTAGATAATGATTTCCTTATGCATTCCTTTACATTAGATGAATTACATTCTATTGTTTTTTCTATGGCCTCAAATAAATTATCGGGCCCTGATGGTTTTACTCTTCTTTTTTTTAGAAATGATGCGATGTAGTTAGTTTTGATTTGATTCTTTCTATGGAAGAATCTAGGAGAGAAGGGTTTGTCTTAAAAAAAAATTAACGTTACTCATATTTCTCTTATCCCTAAGGTTAATATTCCTCAATCGTTTTCCGATTTCAGGCCTATTTCCTTATGCAATTCAATTTATAAAATTTTCACAAAAGCTATTTACCTGATAATTAAGGCTTTAATCCATCTTATTATTTCCCCTTAGCAAGGTAAAATTGTTCTAGGTAGGGAAACTTCTGATGGGGCCCTAATTTCTGATGAGGTTATGCATTCTATCAAATCTCATAATATTCCTTCTTTTATTATTAAGTTTTATATGATTAAAGGTTATGACAAAGTAAATTGGGCTTTTTGGGTTAAAGTCCTTCGTAAGTTTGGTTTTTCAGACAAGTGGTGTAAAGAGATTAGAAGTTGTATTTTTGGAGCGTCATTTTTAGTTATTATTAATGGTTCTCCTTCAGGTTTTTTCTCTGCTACTCAAGGTGTTCAGTAGGGGGATCATCTTTCCCCTTTCCTGTTCATTATTACGGCAGAAGCTCTTAGTAGGACAATTCAAGCTCATCATTGTATGGGTCTTTGGAAAGGAGTGCACATTTCCAATACTCAAATTATGGTTATTCACAATATTTTTGCAAATGATACTTTTTTGTTTGGTACTTCTATTATCCAGGAGGCCTCTTCCTTCCATAGGTGGCCTACAATATATTCTATCTTCCTACATACCATCCATCCGCTCCATAGGCATTGGATCTCTTGTCGAGGTCTATCGTTGTATCTGCCACTAGGCCTATTATTATATGCATGAGTATTTGGTATGATTAATCTATTAATATACTTGTCCCCTATAGGGTAAGTAGGAAGCCCATATAAGTCACAAACTAAATCACATCTTTATTTTAAATAACCATGTGAACCCTGATATGTAGGATCCGAGTAGCTTCAATGTTGATTAGAAAAATTCATGTAGCTTCTAGATATGTAGAGGGTTCATGTTTCTAATTAGGCATGAATAAAATTTTGGGAAAGATCTTCCACTCACCTCCATACTCCTTGTTGACAGGGTCAATATAAGAATCTGGCAATACCCAAACTATTCCCGGCAGCCCTGGAAGACCATTCCAATAAATATTTAATCAGATTGAAAAAGTGTCCTTTACTTGCATCTTGCGAATAAGGTATAAGGAAACTCCAAATGGGAGTAGATAAAAGCACCAACATCATTAAAAACCTGCATTCATTCATTCAATATCTAACAGGACTTTATAAGGTGTGTTCCATTCATATATTAAAAAAGTACTAGCTTTATCTTTAAAAGTAGACATATAAAAGAAATAAAACACAACTCTAAATTATTTGTGAATGTTTTAGATGAGATTACCTTTGTTAATTAAATAAAGAATGTTTTTCCCAACACAATTTTTCTAAAACCAAAAATAACTAAAAAAACACAATTTTGTATATATATAAACAAATAAATGTGTATATTTCAGAATGAAAAATCCATACCTTTCATTTTTTATGATGTATCCTCTAAAATTTGAGCTTGAAAACCTGTATAAGTCATAGTAGACAATGCATAGATTTTGTTTGTTGCCTCCTCCTCACTATTGAACATTTAAAAGTAACAATTATGGATATGTTTTCCATGACAGAAAGCCTAGTTGTGTGTTCTTTTTAAACATGATGATTCTTTTCTAGTTTTTGGAGGGGATTTCAATGCTATCATTTCCTCGAATAAGAAACAAGGAGGTAATCTGACTACTCCTAGAATTATGAAGGAATTTTATCAATTTATATCAGACAATGCTTTGTTAGATGTCCTTCCTACAGTGGGGTCTTTACCTTGACTAATAGATCCCATTCTCAGATTTCTTCAAGATTAGATAGATTTCTTATTTCATATGACCTTAGGCTTCAAAATTTCTCTTTAAATTCTATGATTCTTCCAAATGCTAAGTTTGACCATTTCCTTATTTTGCTCGACATAATTAGTAATGATGTTTGGTTTTTTCATAAGCCTTCTTTCAAATTTGAATAAATGTGGTTTACCCACCCACATTTTCATGCTCTTCTTTGGCAATGGTGGGTTGTGGCTCCTTTCTAAAAGGCAATCGAATGTTTCAATTTTATAAGAAGTTGCAGTTTGTCGAATCTAAAATTAAAATTTGGAACAAAGATGTCTTTAAAAATGTTTTTCATGAGAAAGTTGAGGTAGAATATCAACTCAATAATATTAATGATCACATTATTAAATTTGGGATAGACTTGGACTTAATTGCTAGAAAAAAATCTTTGCAATCTTATTGAGAACTTTTATGTTCTAGAGAAGAAATTTATTGGAGACAAAAGTCCCATGAACTTTGGCTTAAAGATGGGGATAAGAACACTAAATTTTTTCATTCCTCTGCCAAGATTACAAGGGGTGCTTCTTCTATTTTTCATATCAAATTGTCAGTCTCGAGATCTTTCCTTTCTAATACAAAGCATATTAGTGTTGAAGGGCCTTTGGTTTTTTAAAAAATTATTGGCCCCAAAAGCACCTTCTGTTGTACATTGGAGGAATTACATTCTATTGTTTTTTCTATGGCCTCAGATAAATCTTCGGGCCCTAATGGTTTTACTGTTTTTCTTTTTTTTTTCAGAAATGATGGGATGTAGTTAGTTTTGATTTGCTTCTTTCTCTAAAAGAATCTAGGAGAGAAGGGTTTGTCTAAAAAAAATGAATGTTACTCATATTTCTCTTATCCCTAAGGTTAATGATCCTCAATCCTTTACTGATTTGAGGCCTATTTCTTTATGTAATTTAGTTTATAAATTTTTCACAAAATCTATTTACCTGAGACTTAAGGCTTTAATCCCTCTTATTATTTCCCCTCAACAAGGTGGATTTGTTCCAGGTAGGGAAACTTATTATGGGGCCCTGATTTCTCATGAGGTTACGCATTCTATTGAATCTCTTAATATTCCTTCTTTTATTATTAAGTTT
Source organism: Chamaecyparis obtusa (assembly GCA_027943335.1). Classification (NCBI taxonomy): domain Eukaryota; kingdom Viridiplantae; phylum Streptophyta; class Pinopsida; order Cupressales; family Cupressaceae; genus Chamaecyparis; species Chamaecyparis obtusa. Next base: position 1,619,724 of record BSBK01002728.1, on the reverse strand, counting down.
GATATGATGAAAGCTTATGAAAAAGTAAATTGGGTTTTTTTGGTTAAAGTCCTTCGTAAGTTTGGTTTTTTAGACAAGTGGTGTAATTGGATTAGAAGTTGTATTTCTGGAGCCTCATTTTTAGTTATTATTAATGGTTATCCTTCAATTTTTTTCTCTTCTACTTAGGGTGTTCGGTAGGGGGATCCTCTTTCCCCTTTCATGTTCATTATTATGGAAGAAGCTCTTAGTAGGAAAATTAAAGCTCATCATTTTATAGGTCTTTTGAAAGGAGTGCACATTCCCAATACTCAAATTAAGGTTATTCAAAATCTTTTTGTAGATGATACTTTGTTGTTTGGTACTTCTATTATCTGGGAGGCCTCTTGCTTCCATAGGTGGCTTGTAATTTGTTCTATCTCCCTCCATACCATCCCTCTTCTCCGAGGTCTATCATTGTATCTACCACTAGGCTTGTTATTATACACCAGAATATCTAGTATGATTACTCCATTAATATACTTTTCCCCTATAGGTTAAGTAGGAATCCCATATAAGTCACAAACTAAATAAAATATTCATTTTAAATAACCGTGTGAACCCTAATATGTAGGATCTGAGTAGCTACAATGTTGATCAGAAAAATTCATGTTGCTTCTAGATATGTAGAGGGTTCATGTTTCTAATTAGGCATGAATAAAATTTTGGGAAAGATCTTCCACTCACCTCCATACTCCTTGTTGACAGGGTCAATATAAGAATCCGCCAATACCCAAACTCCTCCAGGAAGCCCTAGAAAACCATTCCAATAAATATTTAATCAGATTGAAAAAGTGTCCTTTACTTGCATCTTGCGAATAAGGTATAAGGAAACACTAAATTGGAATATAGAAAAGCACTGACATCATTAAAAATCTTCATTCATTTATTCAATATTTAGCAGGACTTTATAAGATGTGTTCCATTTATATAATTAAAAAGTACTAGCTTTATATTAAAAAGTAGACATATACAAGAAATAAAACACAACTCAAAATCATTTGTGAATGTTTCAGGTGAGATTACCTTTGTTAATTAAATAAAGAGTGTTTTTCCCAACTTAATTTCTCTAACAACAAAAACAGCTAAAAGAACAAAATTTTGTATATATATAAACAAATAAGTGTGTAGATTTTAGAATGAAAAATTCATACCTTTCATTTTTTTTGATGTATCCTCTAAAACTTGAGCTTGAAAACCTATATAAGTCGTAGTAGACAATACATAGATTGTCACTTTTGCCTCCTCCTCGCTATTGAGCATTTAAAACTAACAAAACTAATAATTGTGGATATGTTCATGACAAAGAAGTCCAGTTGTGTGTGTTTTTTAAACATGAAACTCCCAATCAGATATATTTTCCCAAAAACCCCATTTTAATAAAAATAAAAAACAAAGGGATAAAATAATAATGCAATAGATAGTTATATTTATTCATTTAACTTCAATGATAATTAATCTAGCTAAATACCTCTTAATGGGTTGAGGTGGGTTCAACATAACTAAAATATTAGTGAATGATGTAAGCCAAATACTCGATGGTTGAAAGTAAATTCTAATGGTGATTTTAAGGGAAATTTTGGGCCTTTCCAGGTAGGATTTATTGCAAGAGATCATGATGGAAACATAGTGGCAATGGGTACTAAGAGATTGCAACATGGAACAAATAACATGGTAGGGGCTCAAGCATCCTCGTATGCAGACAATGGCTAAATATCTATCGGCTACGAAGGTGCATTTAGAAGGTGATTATCAATATATTGTGAATGCTTTGAAGAAGGGTGGGGCCTTGGCTTGGCCTTTGAATAAATATATAAAACCCATTGTTAATATTTTGAATTCATTTAGTGAATTTAAATTTTCATGTTTTTTTAGATCGAGCAATGACTTGGCAAATTTGTTCTCTAAATGAGTAGTTGAGTTAAATGTGGATGATAATGAGGATGTGTGGGAAGATTTTTCAAATCCAAATTTATTGGAAGAGATCCCTTTTACGCTACCACTCCATTTTAGCAATACTTGATATCATTTCTTTGCCCGATCTTGAGGTGTTGATTTATTTTTTATAATTCCAGAGTATGGTTTTTTGCTAGACACTTCCCGCCTTTCTTTTAATATCATAGATTTGGGGTTTTTTTACTTTTTTTATTACCTTCGCACTGGTGTAAAGTGCTTTGATAGTAATAGAAGAAAAATTTATGGTGGTAACGAACAAATAACAACTTTCCTTCTTTGGGAAAATTTTAGAAAAATATTTGAAGGGAATTTTTATGTTCCAAGATCCTTCATTTCTTCAAATTGTTGATATTTTACTAGGAGAAGAGTTCATGAATGTAGAACAATGTTAAGTTACATTAATGCAAATATAGTCTCAATGTTTTTTTCTTAGGCTCCTGAGTTGGGGATGGTTGAAGATACAACTTGGGCCATGAAAAGTGTGTTGAGGAGGAATGGCACTATGGGTTAACTACAATGGTGGCTTCAACCATTTCTAACAGAGGATAGAGACAGAGGGTGATAAGAGGGAAAAATTTTAATGAGGGTGATATTTTCCCTTTTGTAATTTGGAGTGCAAAGTCCAATAGGAAAGAGAGAATGGTGGAAGGAGCAGTTGGATGGGTAGCATTGAAAGATTTCCTTTGTGAGCAAGAGGAGTTGGCCTCAACTAATCAAGTGGTGGACAACAAAAAGCATTGGGATTTTACACTTCAAAACTATTGGGTGAATGGCGTTATTCAACATTTATAGTGCAAACAACCTCCTACAACTAGGTGATTGCTTTCAAGTTTTCTTCTGCCATGTTTTGTAGCTTCTTTTTCAAGTTTTACTAATTTTTGGAGTCGGTGTAATATTGATGGTAGTTTGTCACAGTGGGTTTCAGTTTTTAGTATTGTTTTGGTCTCTAGCTTATGCCTGGTTTTCTTGGTTCTTTGGTTAGAGTTTAGATTTTTTTATACTATCTCCTTGATATTTCTCCAATATGGAGGTCTTTGCTGTAGCTTTTTGGCATATTTCTTGTTAGCATAAGCTATATGCTTACATAGAATTAACCTCTACGATGTACCTATATTTAATATTAATATAAATATAAATCATTACCTGGTCTAATTTTCCTAGGTAAAGAATGTCATTGGCATTATGTCCCACAGGATTTTGGCCCAAATTTGTCCCATGGGTCTATGCTAGAGTTTTGGAGGGAAACCCAGTCCTATGGTTGACCTGATTAATTCTAACTCCCTAAAATGATGTGAGAAGTATATAAACCCCCTTTCTCTTCTCATGTTGGAATCTAGTATCCATTTTTAACATTTTATGGTCAAGATATCATAAGTTTAGCCACTATTGTCAATCAAGATATTAAGTTCAAGGAAGCAAATCAAGAAAATCAAGAGTCATCAAGTTTCAAGAATTCATTCCTTTCAAGAAGTCAAGGTGTCTTCTTCCATATATCTAGATTCTTCCCCCCATTGGAGGCCAATAAAAGGAGTTTTCTATCAAGGAGGGAGATCTACATTCATCCAATCTCATTCAAGTCTACTCTCTCTTCTCCTCAATCGCATATTGTGGGTAACTACAACATCTATTCCATAAGGTTATGTCTTTTATGATTTCCTTTTGGGTTCTTTTGTTTAGTCAAATCTATTACATCAACATATTTGATCTTACTCAAATGAGCATTTGCATTATCAAGGTATGATATACTTCATTTTCTAGATCTAGCCTCTACCGCATGAAAACATGATTTACATAATTTCATTTCATTTCAAGGTCGATTCCTAAATAGGGTTTGACTGAGGAAATCTCCTTTATTCAACCTTCTCCCTATTTTGTGTGTGTAGGAACAAGTTATAGAGCTCCCGAATTGGGATCGAGAAGACCAAACATAGACAAAAGAACCCTAAAAGTTTCAATTAAGGTTGTAGGGTACAAAATGTCATTGGTGATTTGTACCTAGGTACATGACAACTTTCATCTTGCCCATGCCATTTTCAACTCAAAATTTTCCCACAAGTCAGTTTTTAGCTCTGCTTTTCAGATTTGTACTTTTCTGCTCAGTACTAGTCTATTTCTATTTGTTATTTCTAGTTTTTTGTAACTTCCCTATTTGATCACTTTAATCATATTATCATTTCATTTCCTTTTCATCATCACATATTTTAGGGAAGGAATCCTTTTGTCTTACTTAGTGTTTGAGTCTCATTTTTAACCTCGTGGGGCATATTCCTTTTGAATGTGTAATTTCTCAAAAAGGGAGGTGAAACTTTTCCTAATTATCCTTATTTGCATTGCTTCCCTTTTCCTATTATAGATTTTAGTAAACCTAACTCCTCTTACATAGTTTTGATTTGGTATTTAGATCCTCTTTGTATAATATCCTTTGTATGAATTATAGTAGCAAATATTTACATCATATATTTACTAAATTGTATGTGTAGGTTCACCCATTATATATTTTGGGGAACTCGACTCGCAATATTTCCATTCTAATTTTGGGTGTTATATCTTCTTTTTGTGATTGAAAAATTTCATTACTTATGGAGTTTACTAAGTTAGATTAGCGTGTGATAACCTATTTTGTTAGATTTCTTCTTTCTTCTATTTATTAATCACATGGAGTGAATCATGATTCCTTGTATTTCATGATATTTGTATTCCTTCATGGTATTCTTACATCTGCAATTAATAGGTTATCAAATATATGTCTCCCTTATAAGGCATGTTTTAAATCTCTTATCAATATTTCATGAGTTTTTATCATTAAAATTTTAACAACATGCATGGAATATGTGGATGAAATAAGGGATTTTGTTAATGAACCTAAAGATAACACTAATGTCAATCATCCTAATCATATTCCTATAATGAATAGTAATCATGATGATATAGATTTAGCTCCTAATGTTCCCATCATAGTGAGACCTAGATCTCCTCTTCCTCAACCTACTCTAATGGATAGTCTTGGGGAAGCTAGTTTATGAAATTCCTTGGATGATCTTAAATAATGCTCCTTTTATCACCACATTATTCATAATCTCAATGTCCAACATTTTCTTGATGATTTTTCTCCAATAATATTAAGTAGACAGAGAGATCATGATGATTCTTCTTCTTCTTCACCACCTAAAGATGGTAATAATAGTGATAAGGCATCTCCTATGGAGAATATTCCTCCTCCCATTCCTCTTTATACCACACATTTTCATAAATCTCAAGATGAATCTCCTTCACCCTTTATATTAAAGGCTAATTATAATGTGGGTTATGATATTACTACTCAAAAAGGTTACAATGGATTAGGACTTGGTATGAATGAACAAGGTATTAAGGTCCCTATTGGTTCTCCTACACAGAGTACTAGGTGTGGCCTAGGTTTCCCTTCTTGAGATACCATTTTGGTTTCTTCATCTCAACTAAAACCTCTGCTTGACATTCTTTTACCAACACCATTTTTTGTCTCATCACCTTTTGATGACCACTCGGATTTGGCTAAAAGAACATTTTGAGAATTGGATATGATTCTCGAATCCAATTTCCATATAGAAATTTTCTAAAGAATCAAAGGCCTTTAAATGGTGAATTTCTATCTTTTCTTCATCATAGTATTGAACACTCTCCCAATGATTGTATTTAATTTAGACAATTTGTGCAAGATTTGGTTGATAGATCTCTTCTTTGTTTAACAATGAATCTTTTACATTTTCTTGATATCAAATACATACTGCATGACTTCACAATTGGATTAATAACTAGGTGAAAACACTTAGCTCAGGGATTGGACATCCTATCTGAACAAATATAAGAGTGTTTTTCCCAACACAATTTCTCTAACAAAAAAAACAACTCAAAAAACATAATTTTGTATATATATAAACAAATAAGTGTGTAGATTTCAAAATGAAAAATCCATACCTTTCATTTTTTCTAATGCATCCTCTGAAATTTGAGCTTGAAAATTCGTATAAGTTGTAGTAAACAATCCATAGATTCTCTTTTTTTCCTCCTCCTCACTATTGAACATTTTAAAGTAAAAATTGTGGATATGTTTTCCATGATAGAAAAGCCCAGTTGTGTGTGTTTTTTAAACATGAAGCTCCCAATCAAATATATTTTCCTAAAAACCCCATTTTAATAAAAATAAAAAAAACAAAGGGATAAAATAGTGCAAATTGTTACCTACCAACAACTTTGGCTAGACTCTTAATAAACTTATCGATCTTTTCTTCTCGTGTGGGTAGTGGATTAGGAAAATCTATGGTAATAATCCAGTGCTCATAATTGCAGCCTTCGAACAGAATCTCAGTGTCTCCTCTAAAAAAAATTTCATACCTCCCCGTGTCTATGGAAGAGCAGAGTGGTCATGAGTTCGAAACCATGTGACACATGACTGTGTATTGAGATGGTGTTAACAAGAGGTTGAACCCTATGATTGATAACAAACCAGTGGCTCTTTAGGGGTATAATTACCATAACAAGAAGAAATTGAGGAGGAAAGTGAATTTGTTGTGTAGAATGCTCTGGCCAAATGCAGGTCGTGACAAAGACAAATGACTATGTTTGCCATCTATGAAAGTGAACACTAGGGTTTAAGGAGTTAAAGGTTTTTATGTCAAGGTTTAAGAATAGAAAGCCCTTCGAGGATGTTATGTTTAAATGCTATTGATCTAGAAGCTTCGATCAAGGATTTAGGGTTTTCTCGGCATTTTATATTTTTGGCAAGGTCATCCAAATTTATGTTTAATTAGGTTGGGTTTTCAAGATAGAAATTTAAAACACTTTTTTATTTTTATCATTACAAATGAAACATAAGAAAGGAGTAATGTAATAGATAGTTATATTTATTCATTTTACTTCAATGTTAATTAATCTAACTAAATGCCTCCTAATGGGTTGAGGTGGGTTCAACATAACTAAAATATTAGCGAATGATGTAAGCCAAATACTCAATGGTTGAAATTAAATTCTAATGGTGATTTTAAGGGCAATTTTGGGCCTTTCAAGGTAGTATTTGTTATGGAGATCATGATGGAAACATAATGGAAAAGGGTATTAAGAAATTTCAATATTGAATAAATAACATGGTAGAGGCCTAAGCGGCCTTGTATGCAGACAATGGCTAAAAATCTATCAGCTAGGAAGGTGCATTTAGAAGGTGATTGGAAAATTATTGTGAATGCTTTGAAGAAGGGTGGGGCCTTGGCTTGGCCTTTGAATAAATATATTAAACCCACTATTAATATTTTGAATTCATTTTGTGAATTTAAAATTTCATGTTTTTTTTAGATCGAGCAATGAGTTGGCAAATTAGTTCTCTAAATGAGTAGTTGAGTTAAATGTGAATGTAGATGAGAAGGTGTGGGAAGATTTTGAAAATCCACATTTATTGGAAGAGAGCCCTTATATGCTACCACTCCATTTTAGCAATACTTGATATCATTTCTTTGCCTAGTCTTGAGGTGTTGATTTATTTTTTATAATTCCAGAGTATGGTTTTTTGCTAGACACTTCCTGCATTTCTTTTAATATCATAGATTTGGGGTTGTTTTACTTTTGTGTTTACCTTTGCACTGGTGTAAAGCCCATTGATAATAATAGAAGCAAAATTTATGGTGGTAACAAACAAACAACAACTTGCCTTCTTTGGGAAAATTTAGAAAAACATTTGAAAGGAATTTTTAAGTTCCAAGATCCTTCATTTCTTCAAATTGTTGATATTTTACTAGGAGAAGAGTTCATGAATGTAGAACAATGTTAAGTTACATTAATGCAAATATAGTCTCAATGTTTTTTGCTTGGGGTCCTGAGTTGGGGATGGTTAAAGCTACAACTTGGGTCATGAAAAGTGTGTTGAGGAGGAATCACACTATGGGTTAACTATAATGGTGGCTTCATCCATTCCTAATAGAGGAACAGGACAAAGGAGGGTGACAGGAGGGAAAATTTTTAATGAGGGTGATATTTACCCTTTTGTAATTTGGAGTGCAAAGTCCAATGGGAAAGAGAGATTGGTGGAAGGAGCAGTTGGATGGGTAGCATAGAAAGATTTCCTTTGTAAGCAAGAGGAGCTAGCCTCAACTAATCAAGTGGTGGACAACAAAAAGTATTGGGCTTTTATACTTCAAAACTATTGGGTGAATAACCCTATTCAACATTTCTAGTGCAAACAACCTCCTACAACTGGGTGATTACTTTCAAGTTTTCTTCTGCCATGTTTTGTAGCTTCTTTTTCAAGTTTCAGTAATTTTTGGAGTCGATGTAATATTGATGGTAGTTTTGTCAAAGTGGGTTTCATTTTTTAGTATTGTTTTGGTCTCTAGCTTATGCCTAGTTTTCTTGGTTCTTTGGTTATAGTTTATATTTTTTTATACTATCTCCTTGTTATTTCTCCAATATGGAAGTCTTTGCAATAGCTTTTTGGCATATTTCTTGTTAGCATAAGCTATATGCTTACATAGAATTAACCTCTACGATGTACCTATATTTAATATTAATATAAATATAAATCATTACTGAGCAAAAAATAAATTAATCTAGCTAAATATATTATGTTTTCATTATTGTTATGTTTATATATTTTTCCAACATCTTTTATGTTCTATGTTATCAAGTTTATATTTTTTAATATAACCATAATAATATTTGATATATTGAATATAGCACTATATTTTCTAAGCATAATATAAATTGATACATCTTTAATTAATACTATAATATAATACTTTCTTATAATATCTCTGTATACGATAGTTATATAAAATATTGTATAGTCTTAACTTGTAAGCACCTAATTTGTGTATAATTTAAGAATTATTTTGGGCCCACTTTAGTACTTTTTCTATGGTTGGACCTCATATGGCACTTAATGAGTACCTAAATTCAGATGTGGGTCCTCCCTACCTTTCAATCTTTCTTAAACTCAAGGTTGGACCTTATTTTGAGGTATGTTCTCTTTTCCATCCAATCAAATAACTCATTTTTTGACATAGGCCCTATAGCCCTATTTGTGGCCTTCATGATCTTCCCTAACCTTGGAATGAGTTGTATTCAAATATCTCGCACATACCATATTCCATTGGCACCCAATTCAAACTCGAGCTCAGTTTCCTAGGTAAAGAATGTCATTGGCATTATGTCCCCTAGGATTTTGGCCCAAATTTGTCCCAGAGGTCAATGCTAGAGTTTTGGAGGGAAACCCAGTCCTAGTATGGTAGGCCTGCTTAATTCTATCTCCCTAAAATGATATGAGAAGTATATAAACTTGTTAAAATAATAATAACAAAATATAGAGTTAGGAAATTGTTTAATCAATGAGCAAGGAATAGGAAACAATACCATGAATTAGTGCAAGAACTAGGAGCATTCACCAAAACACAAGCAACAAGGAGACAAGTTTTTTAAGGGGGAAAAGCATAAAAAAAACCCTGTGATATTAATGAATGTGGCAACAAAATGCCTGAGAAAGAGAGAGAGAGAGAGTGAGAGCAAAGCTCATACAATGATAATGAAGAAGAAGAAGAAGAAGAATCTCATGTGATGAGAGAAAGAGCCATCTCTTAATAGAGATGTGAGAAAGGAGTTACATTGTAACTCCCATTTCTGTGTATGCCACATTTCACTAGTGTGTGAGACAAGTGTAGGATTCCTCATAAGGAGGAATATCTATTTTCCTTAATAAAGGAAATCACAAATATTACATGTCCTCTCACTTGGACTAGAGGATGAATACATTAGGATACCTTGGTTTATCCTTTAAATACAAATATACCAAGGAAAGATTAAATTCTAACACCCCCCTTTAATCTTTACTTAGGGTAATTACATCAATAGGTATCAAACCCAAATGTTTACAATGAATTTGAGATGTTTCTTTGGAAAGAGTCTTCACTAGGATGTCTTTGGCTTGATCATCTTGCATGTCTTCAACTTGTGCTTCGAAGCTTGAATGGTACATAGGACTTTTGGCAAAGTGAATAGCATGTTGAGGAGAGCCCAAATCTTTAAGAGACCATTGAAATTCTTGAGATGTATTTGTACATCCTAAATGTTCATTTTCCATAGAAAATAGAGATGAAGATGGATCAACACTTGAGCTTGCAATAAGGCAAAAAACACTAGTAGAGTGCCCATCATTGGGATCACCTAGTGCTGAATCAATAATACTTTGGAAAAAATCATATTGTGAATCATGGGTCATAGAATCATAAATGCAATCTTCAGTTGCATAAACCAAATTTATAATGTATTCATCATAATATGAAGCATTAATATGAGAGTTAATATAAGCATCATTATCATTAACCTCTACAACAATCATAGGATTAGTACTATCATCATGAATTTCATCTTGAGTAATAAACATATCTTGCAAAGTATCATTAAGAAAGGTAGATATAATTTCCTCTTCTTGGTCAAACATATCAACATGAGAGCAAGGAGGAGAAAATAGAATATTACCATCATTAGCAACCTGTAACAAGTTATCTCTATGAGGAAAATAGGAAGCGAGGGGATCATCCCAAAAACAAACATCATCACATGGGTCATCCCAAATAGGAAAATCACTTAAAGGATACATAATGTCACAGTGTAGTGTAGAGTTTTGATTTGCTTGATTAATAAGGGGAACATGTTTCTCATAAGTTTGAAATGTGTTTTCTAAGACATGCCAAGCCTGATGAGCTGCAGTACACTCTGAGATAAGATGATATAAATTTGGATTTAATGAGAATCCGATTAGACCAAACGCTTCCTCATCTTTCAACTGCCAGGAATCCTGGTTAGCCTAAGGAGTGGTGGATGTCAGTTTCAGATTTGGTGAAGACACAATATCATAAAGGTGTTAAGATTTTAGGAAATCAGACATGTGAGGCCTCCAAACAGTATAATTAGAACTATTGAGTTTAAATTTTGGCATTGACATAGACATGATGAAACAAACTTACAATTGAAATTGAACAGAAAGATATATATATTTTTTTAAATTACCTTAAATGCTTAAAAACAAGAAAATAGAAGTGGAAAAAGAATAAGATAAGAGGGAAATAAATAGATAATATGAACAATGATAATTAGTTAAATTGGATTAGTTGACTCAAATAATTAGATGCAAAAAAAATTTAAGCTTAAAGACTATGATAAAATTGATAAACTTGAATAAATTAAATGTTAATTCAATAAAATGATTAAAATATATATACTAAGAATGTAAATGTAAAACAGAATGATAAACACAGCTTAGATAGAACTCCAAAAAAAAATTTGTAGATTTGAAGATTTTTTTAAAAGGTAATTTAAATGTTATTGATAATTACAATAATCAAATTGAAGTGTGAATATCAAATGTATGAATAAACAAGGTGGAAAAAATAATCCTTAATTGAATTAAACTTTTTAAAGAACATTCATTCTCAAACTATTTAAATGTTATTGAGATGAAACATAACATAAAATTTGTTAAAAAAAACTTTGTTAATTTAAAAAATTAAACAAATATGATTAAAGAACAACCAAAGAATCTTAGGATAAGTGAGATAACTAATGATAGAGCTGAATAAAGAAAAGAATATAATAGAAAATTATTAGTGTTGCAAGAGACCTGCAAAAACTGAGAAATATGTTATAAAAATAGATGTAATAATAACTTGAAATGAACTAAATAAACTGCAACAAAATTATTAAAATGCAGAGATTTGACTGTTTTAGAAATATAGTCCTAGTTCTGGGGTCATATCTCCCAAATGAAGTGTTGGATCTAGCTAAATTTCAAATATGTTTTGCAAATCCTAATTATCTACAACTTCACTGAAGTGATTGACGAGATTATTAATATTTTAAAATTTATTAAACACTGAGTGAAGGTCTATAAAACTGTCTTCGAAATGACAGTCACAGTATTGTTTAAATAGTTTGCAAGGAAGAAAATATATAATAATAGAGACATAAATATTAGTGAATATTAATTAAAAATAGAGATAGAGATCAAATGTAAGAGATAATATATCTAGAGCAAAGATCTAGTGTCAAGATGAAATATCAAAGATGTTGAGAATGAAAGCTAACCAAATGTTGAAAACTAGTATAAAAAACTAGAGATAAATAAACCTACACATCAAACAGTTAGAAGAGCGATAGATGGATTTAAGAGAACCTGAATATATAAAAAAAAAAATTGAAATATACAGATCTAAATATAAACTATAACCCTGCAAATGAGAAAGTTAGAAAGAATGGATGAGAAGCATGAAAAAGAAAACCCTTGCAGTTGCCCGATAGAGGGTGAGGTTAGTACTTTAAAAAAAACTTGAAATAGATATGAATAGACTTAGATTTGCAAAAACAATGAAGGAAATCCCTGCAAACAAGAGTTAGATCAACAAAAAAATTGATTTCTTCTCCTCAACGGAGAAATCTTTCAACTATTCCTGCATGCACTATCAGATTAGTCAAAAATATATATACTAGCAATAAACTCTCTCAAGAGTCTCCGATATTGGAGTGCTCCAAGATATGGTAGCTCTTTCACCTATACACTCAATAATGGATTAAACCAACCTGCTCTGATACCATGTTAAAATAATAATAACAAAATATAGAGTTAGGAAATTGTTTAATCAATGAGCAAGGAATAGGAAACAATACCATGAATTAGTGCAAGAACTAGGAGCATTCACCAAAACACAAGCAACAAGGAGACAAATTTTTTAAGGGGGAAAAGCATAAAAAAAACCCCTATGATATTAATGAATGTGGCAATAAAATGCCTAAGAAAGAGAGAGAGTGAGTGAGAGCAAAGCTCATACAATGATAATGAAGAAGAAGAAGAAGAAGAATCTCATGTGATGAGAGAAAGAGAGTCATCTCTTAATAGAGATGTGAGAAAGGAGTTACATTGTAACTCCCATTTCTGTGTATGCCACATTTCACTAGTGTGTGAGACAAGTGTAGGATTCCTCATAAGGAGGAATATCCATTTTCCTTAATAAAGGAAATTATAAATATTACATGTCCTCCCACTTGGACTAGAGGAAAAATACATTAGGATACCTTAGTTTATCTTTTAAATACAAATATACCAAGGAAGATTAAATTCTAACAAAACCCCCTTTCTCTCCTCATGTTGGAATCCAGTATCTATTGTTATCATTTCATGGTCAAGAAATCACAAGTGTAGCCAGTATTGTCAATCAAGCTATCAAGTGCAAGGAAGAAAATCAAGTAAATCAAGAGTCGTCAAGTTTCAAGAATTAATTCCTTTCAAGAAGACAAGGTGTCTTCTTCCATATATCTAGATTCTTCCCCCCATTGTAGGCCAATAAAAGGAGTTTTCTATCAAGGAGGGAGATCTACATTCATCTAATCTCATTCAATTCTACTCTCTCTTCTCCTCAATCAAATATTGTGGTGAACTACAACATCTATTCCATAACATTTTGTCTTTCATGGTTTCCTTTTAGGTTCTCGTGTTTAGTCAAATCTATTAAATCAACATATTTGATCTTATTCAAATGAACATTTGCATTATCAAGGTATGATATAATTTATTTTCTAGATCTAGCCTCTACCACATGAAAAAAAGATTTACTTCATTTCATTTCATTTCAAGGTCGATTCCTAAATAGTGGTTTGACTGAGGAAAACTCCTTTATTCAACCTGATCCCTATTTTTTGTGTGTAGGAACAAGTTATAGAGCTACTGAATCAGGATCAAGAAGACTAGACATATACCAAAGAACCCTAAAAGTTTCAATTAAGGTTGTAGGGTACAAAACATCATTGGTGATATGTACCTAGGTACAAGACAACTTTCATCTTGCCCCTGATTTCAACAGCTAGATAGATAACAAGCTCTTCATCATTTTTCTTAGGTGTTACAACAACATTTATTACTTCCAAGGTTAGCAACTACCTTCTTAATTGATCTAATCTAATTTGATTTTGTCTTAGATCATCTACTTTTTCATTCTCTCTTTATTTTCTGATGGCAATTTTCTTCTAGATTCTTCTCTCCAAATTGTATACTTCTTCCAAAATATCCTCAAAGTCTGTGACAGTTATTTCATATTCGTAAGTTTCAACAATAAATCTATCTTTTTTATCTCTTGAGGCATGGGGGCTTTTAGAAGGTTAATATCCCTAGGTAGGAGGTGCATTCTTGCCTTCTCCATCTCTACATTTACTTCTTGGTCTCCTAATTTTCTCCTGAGACTCATTATTTATCACCTTTTTGGTATTATGTGCTCTCTCTTCTCCTTTTGAATGAGTGGAATAGTAATCATCATATACACCGAACCCTAAGTCCACAGCCTCTTCATATTCAGAAATGTTTCCTTCATGTCTAGGGTGGATTAGTTCATTTTCTTTGGTATTTCTCTTTTTTCTCCAAGTTTGAGATATATTTTTATCAACTCTTTCTTTTCTTGGATGACCAACTATAGAGGTACTTGGAATCTCACCTTCTAATTTATCTTCAGGATGATATCTTGTTGTAGCATTAGTGGGGATTTCTTATTTTCTTGTTTCCTCTAAGGTATACTTGTCTTCCCAAGATTTGAACATTTCATCACTTGGCCAAGGAAAAGAAACAACCTCATCCTTCTTTTCTATCAAAATGTCCTCGTGATGACGGGTGCTCCCCTTAATACCACAAACACATAACAGACATAGAGAAACAACAACAATAATATGCAGGAACAGAAAATTGGCTTCTTATTATCTCCACAAATGTGGAATTACAAACTTTCAGAATTACAATATGCAAAGCCACATGGGCATTCCCTTACTATATTCTGTAGGACAAAGCCTTGAACTATTACCCAGATCTACTACCCAGAACTATTCTGAACTGCCTAAGACAATAATACAGCCTTCCTTATATACGCAATTTTCCACCGCCTGGGAAGGTTCCAGAATTTTTAGACAATAAGGCCGACCAAACTTAGAATTATTTTATTTTACATTTTATTACATCATAGTCGGCTCAAGATAACCTTTGAAACCCGAACAGAAATTTTGAAGAAAATTATTTTTCACCATTTCAGGTGGCCCAACTTCCGAAGACCATAAGTCATCACCAGTTGACCCGATCGGCTATTATAACCCCATTTCGGAAATGCCACGAAGCACTCTACAGGCTTGACCCACGCAAGTGCCCGTCACTCAAATTTTTGACCTCATCCGGGGCCTCTAAAGCCTTCAAAACTGAGTTCAAAGTTTATGTACCCTGCTGCCAATACCGAAAATCTTCAATATCTTTCAACATACACTTGATCTGGCAATGAAAATTTACTGGCAGACTTATATGACCAAAATGAACCTCCAAGAAAGAAATAAGATCATTTTGAGAACATGCAAAAATTACCAAAAATAGTAACTTTCCATAAATAGCAGCTCTGCACTAAAATAGCCCTTATTGAATATAAAAATAGAAATATTTTTGGGTGATGCAAGATTGTTCTTACACCTAAGATGCTCCTGCATCAGACACCCAGGGTAATTTGAGAAGTGACCCTGTCACGACTCAGGTGTGCAGAGGAAAACCAAGACGGTTAACCTCCTCCTTTGTTAGCCACGATGAATCTTCTACAGGTCATCCTTTC
The DNA here is from genome assembly GCA_027943335.1 of Chamaecyparis obtusa. Lineage (NCBI taxonomy): Eukaryota > Viridiplantae > Streptophyta > Pinopsida > Cupressales > Cupressaceae > Chamaecyparis > Chamaecyparis obtusa. Next base: position 1,604,113 of record BSBK01002728.1, on the reverse strand, counting down.
CATTTGACCAAATACTCTTCATATGTCCTATTCCTTGTGCTTCTACCAACACGACTGTCCAGTATGTCTTCGATCTCCTTAGTGTCTGAACGAGTTGCTGGAATACTCCACTGTGCTATTGTGATCTCATCTTCAACACCTCCTTCATGATACTCTGTCAGATCTGAAATGTTAAACACTGGTGAAATATTCAGCTCATTAGGCAATTCTACCTCATATGCATTTCCTGAATCATGCTTCTTCAATATCTTACATGGCCCAAACTTCTTCATTTTTAGCTTGTTATATGTACCAACTGGAAACCGCTCCTTCCGCAAATGAACCATGACTTCATCACCAACCTGAAATTCCTTATACCTCCTTTTCTCATCTACCTTAGCCTTATACTGCGCGTTCATCTTGGTAATATGCTTCCTCACCTCCCCATAGATGTTCTTCAAATGTTCTGCAAAATCCTCAGCCTCAGCACTACTTATTTCTCCTTTATCTATCTTTCTCAACTCAGATGCATTTCTTGGACTACTTCCATATATAATCTAGAATGGTGATTTACCAGTGCTCCTGTTGACAGAATTATTGTATGCAAATTCTGCCTGTGGTAAAATCAAATCCCATCCTGTTGGCTTATCCCCAACCAAACATCTCAGCAAATTTCCCAAACTCCTATTCACCACCTCTGTCTATCCATCAGTCTGTGGATGATGTGATGAACTGAACTTCAAATCTGTCTTCAACTTTTTCCACAATGTACGCCAGAAATATCCAACAAACTTAGTGTCCCGATCTGAAACTATGGTCTTTGGAAAACCATGAAGTCTCACTACTTCTCTGAAAAACAATTCTGCTATATGAACAGCATCATTAGTCTTCTTGCAGGGAATGAAATGTGCCATCTTTGAAAATCTGTCAACTACTACAAAAATTGAATCATGTCCCCGCTGTGTCCTCGGTAAACCAAGAACAAAGTCCATACTGATATCCTCCCAAGGCTTCTCTGGTATAGGTAATGGCTGATACAACCCTGTATTTTTCTTCACTCCTTTCGCCATCTGACATACTCTGCAACTCTGCACAAACTTCTTCACATCTTGCTGCAATTGTGGCCAATAATAATTCTCACCAACCAAAGTAAGGGTTTTATCACGACCAAAATGTCCAGCCAATCCTCCACTATGCTTCTCCTTGATAAGATTCTCCCTCATAGAACTTCGTGGAATGCACAACTGACTCCCTCTGAATAGCATATCATCTTGGATGATAAAATCCAACCATTTTGTCCTGTCTAGAGTAACAGGTTCTGTACAAGCTTTCCAAGCTTCACCAAAATCGGGATCCTCTGGATACAAATTCTTGAGTTCCTTGAACCCAACCACTTCAATCTGCATTTATGTCAGCAATATTTGCCTTCTGCTAAGAGCATCTGCAACCCTATTAGACTTTCCACTCCTGTGTTTCAAAACAAATGTATAACTCTGCAAAAACTCAACCCATTTCAAATGCCTCTAATTCAACTTTTCTTGACTATTCAAATATTGCAAAGCTTGATGATCAGTATACAAAACAAACTCCTTAGGAAGTAGATAATGTCTCCACTTCTTTAATGCCTGAACTATAGCATAAAATTTTTGATCATAAACAGAATATTTCCTCTTGGCATCATTTAACTTCTCACTAAAATAAGCAACAGGTTTACCTTCTTGGCTCATAACAGCTCCTATTGCAGTACCACTAGCATCACAATCTACTTGAAACACCTTATTAAAATCTGGAAGTGCTAAAACAGGTTCTTCTGTAACTTTTTGTTTCAACAATTGAAAACTCTTTTCTACCCCATTTGTCCACTTAAACTCTTTTCTATCCCCTCTCATTGTTTCAGTCAAGGGTCCACAAATACTACTAAAATTTCTGATAAACTTTCTGTAAAAGCTAGCTAGACCATGAAAAGATCTTACCTCAGTAGCACTCTTTGGAGTAGGCCATTCAAGAATAGCCTGTACCTTCTCTGGGTCCATTTTTAGACCTTCTCCCGAAACTACAAACCCCAAATACACTAACTCCTTCTTCACAAAACTGCACTTCTTCAAATTAATCAACAATTTCTCTTCTCTCAACTTCTCAAATACCATATGAATATGCATCATATGCTCATCCAATGTCTTACTAAAGATCAAAATATCATCTAGGTAAACAATGACAAACTTACCCAAAAAAATTTTTAGAACCTCGTTCATGAGCCACATGAAACTGCTCGGTGCATTGGTTAGCCCAAAAGGCATGACTAACCACTCATATAGTCCTTCATTTATCTTGAAGGCAGTCTTCCATTCATCTCCTTCTCTGATCTGAATCTGATGATATCCACTTTTCAGATCTATCTTTGAGAAATACACAGCTCCACTCAAACAGTCCATAATATCATCCATTCGTGGCAATGGAAACCTATACTTGATTGTGATCTTGTTTATTTCTCTAGAATCTATACACATCCTCCATTCTTCATTCTTCTTTAGTGCTAATACCGCTGGTACAACACAGGGACTCAGACTCTCATGGATCAATCCTTTCTGTAACAACTCATGTACTTGTCTATTCAACTCCTCACTTTCTGCAGGTGTCATTCTGTGTGCTGCCTTATTCGGAAAACTCGCTCCTGGGATCAAGTCCATCTGATGACTGATCTTCCTGACTGGTGGTAATCCATCAGGCACGTTATCGGATACAATATCCTGAAATTCATTCAACAAATCTGCAACTTCTACAAGAACATCTTCTACTTTCTCTTTACCAGCTTTTGGAATTAAAGTAAAACATACATGCTCATGCCTCATACCATCTAGGAAATTTCTTCCATCAACAAAAGTTATCCTTGCATTACCACATACCTTTTCTTCAGTCTCCTTCAATGGTTTTAGCTTATGTCGTACTCCATCCTTTCTCAGGGAATAGGTATTCGCATGACCATCATGTATAGCACATCTGTCAAACTGCCATGGTCTACCCAACAACATATGACATGCATCCATAGATATGATATCACACAATACCTCATCTTGGTATCCGCCAATCTTGAACTTCACTAGGCATTGTTCATTGACCATGACCTTGTGGTCATTCTCTACCCAGGCAATCCGATATGGATGTGGGTGTTTCTATCTCTTGAGCTTCAACTTTGTCACCATCTCTTCTGACACCAAATTGTTAGTGCTTCCACTATCAATAATCACATCACAACATTTACCTTCACACTTGCACCTGGTGCGAAACAGGCTCCTCCTTTGCTCAGGTTCATTCTCACCACTCAACAGGACTTTTCTGTTAATTAACGTTTCTCCTTTTTCAGTATCTTCAGAATTTGATGATCTGGCATCTTCATCTACATGTGCAACTCTGGCCTGGCCTTCATTTCTCCTGTCTGTTCTACCTTAGCACTGAGGACATTCAAATGCCCTATGACCTTCTTCTCCACAGTGAAAACATGTTCCACGGTAGCCACCTCTTCCAAATCCTTGTCCCCTTCCTCTTCCTCTCGGATCTCTATTATTCTGATCCTAGAAGTGATTGGAATTATTTTTTCACTGATTTTGACTTCTACTGGCCTCATCCTTCTTTTTTGGATCTTCATTTCGGCCATCATATGACCGTCAACCAGATCGTCCACCGCGACCTCTTCCATTTTGTCTGCTCTCAAACTTCTTGTTCAGCTTTTCCTCTACCTTTAGGGCAAATTGGTATGCCTCCTCAATACTGTTCATTCGAACTAGATTCAACTCCTCCTGAATGCTTGGCCTTACCCATTAAGGTATCGGGCAACTTTCTCCTTATCAGCTTCTGCATGGCCTGTTCTGATGAGAAGTCGGTAGAACTCCTCTGTATACTCCTGAACAGATCTTCCTGCTTGCTTCAAACTCTGCATTTTCTTCAGTAGGTCAAGCTCATAATCAACAGGAATGAACTGTCGCTTCAATTTTTCCACCCTCCGATCCCATCTTGTGATTTTATCTTTCCCTCTTCTATTTCGCTCCAACTGAATTTCTTGCCACCAGATCTTCGCATGACCTTTCAATCTGGCCTTCGCAAATTTGACCCTATCAGGATCGTCAACATCTTCGTACTCAAAATATTCCTCACATTCATTGATCCAGTCGATCAATTCCTCTGGGTTAAGATTTTCAGAAAATGTAGGAACCTCAATCTTAGGTCTTTTCCCAATTTTGGAAATCACCCAAAAAAGTCTTTCTTCCTCTGGTTCACAATTTCAACTTCTCCTTCTTGATATTCTTCTTAGGCTTCATCCTCGCTTTCATCTCTGACATTAAGATTCATTCCTCTGTGAATCTTTTCTTGTAATGCTCGCACTTGTCTCTGCAGCTCTCTAACCTCAGGTGTTACAACACCAGCTCTTCCACCACGTTCCCTTCGTGGAGGTATTTTCACGATGCGCGCTGAAACGCTAGCCACAGTCCTGGTGCAAACTGCCTCACAGTCAGTGATCTGTTTACACACTCAAGAACTCCTGCTCTGATGCCACTTGATGAAAGGTGCTCCCCTTAATACCACAAACACATAACAGACATAGAGAAACAACAACAATAATATGCAGGAACAGAAAATTAGCTTCTTATTATCTTCACAAATGTGGAATTACAAACTTTCAGAATTACAATATGCAAAGCCACATGGGCATTCCCTTACAATATTTTGTAGGACAAAGTCTCAAACTATTACCCAGATCTACTACCCAGAACTATTCTGAACTGCCTAAGACAATAATACAGCCTTCCTTATATAGGCAATTTTCCACCACCTGGGAAGGTTCCAAAATTTTTAGCCAATAAGGCCGACCAAACTTAGAATTATTTTATTTTACATTTTATTACATCATAGTCGGCTCAAGATAACCTTTGAAACCCGAACAGAAATTTTGAAGAAAATTATTTTTCACCATTTCAGGTGGCCCAACTTCCGAAGACCATAAGTCATCACCAGTTGACATGATCAGCTATTATAAACCCATTTCGGAAACGCCACGAAGCGCTCTACAGGCTTGACCTGTGCAAGCGCCCGTCACTCAAATTTTCAACCTCATCCGGGGCCTCTAAAGCCTTCAAAACTGAGTTCAAAGTTTCTGTACCCTGCTGCCAATACCGAAAATCTTCAATATCTTTCAACATACACTTGATCTGGCAATGAAAATTTACTGGCAGACTTATATGACCAAAATGAACCTCCAAGAAAGAAATCAGATCATTCTGAGCACATGCAAAAATTACCAAAAATAGTAACTTTCCATAAATAGCAGCTCTGCACTAAAATAGCCCTTATTGAATATAAAAATAGAAATATTTTTGGGTGATGCAAGATTGTTCTTACACCTAGGATGCTCCTGCATCAGACACCCAGGGTAATTTGAGAAGTGACCCTGTCACGACTTAGGTGTGCAGAGGAAAACCAAGATGGTTAACCTCCTCCTTTGTTAGCCACGATGAATCTTCTACAGGTCATCCTTTCCATTTGACCAAATACTCTTCATATGTCCTATTCCTTGTGCTTCTACCAACATGACTGTCCAGTATGTCTTCGATCTCCTTAGTGTCTGAACGAGTTGCTGGAATCCTCCAGTGTGCTGTTGTGATCTCATCTTCAACACCTCCTTCATGATACTCTGTCAGATCTGAAATGTTAAACACTGGTGAAATATTCAGCTCACTAGGCAATTTTACCTCATATGCATTTCCTGAATCATGCTTCTTCAATATCTTACATGGCCCAAACTTCTTCATTTTCAGCTTGTTATATGTACCAACTGGAAACTGCTCCTTCCGCAAATGAACCATGACTTCATCACCAACCTGAAATTCCTTATACCTCCTTTTCTCATCTGCCTTAGCCTTATACTACACGTTCATCTTGGTAATATGCTTCCTCACCTCCCCATGGATGTTCTTCAAATGTTCTGCAAAATCTTCAGCCTCAGCACTACTTATTTCTCCTTTATCTACCTTTCTCAACTCAGATGCATTTCTTGGACTACTTCCATATATAATCTGGAATGGTGATTTACCAGTGCTCCTGTTGACAGAATTATTGTATGCAAATTCTGCCTGTGGTAAAATCAAATCCCATCCTGCTGGCTTATCCCCAACCAAACATCTCAGCAAATTTCCCAAACTCCTATTCACCACCTCTGTCTGTCCATCAGTCTGTGGATGATGTGATGAACTGAACTTCAAATCTATCTTCAACTTCTTCCACAATGTATGCCAGAAATATCCAACAAACTTAGTGTCCCGATCTGAAACTATGGTCTTTGGCAAACCATGAAGTCTCACTACTTCTCTGAAAAATAATTCTGCTATATGAACAGCATCATTAGTCTTCTTGCAGGGAATGAAATGTGCCATCTTCGAAAATCTGTCAACTACTACAAAAATTGAATCATGTCCCCACTGTGTCCTCGGTAAACCAAGAACAAAGTCCATACTGATATCCTCCCAAGGCTTCTCTGGTATAGGTAATGGCTGATACAACCCTATATTTTGTTTCACTCCTTTCGCCATCTGACATACTCTGCAACTCTACACAAACTGCTTCACATCTTGCTGCAATTATGGCCAATAATAATTCTCACCAACCAAAGCAAGGGTTTTATCATGACCAAAATGTCCAGCCAATCCTCCACTATGCTTCTCCTTGATGAGATTCTCCCTCATAGAACTTCGTGGAATGCACAACTGACTCCCTCTGAATAGCATATCATCTTGGATGATAAAATCCAACCATTTTGTCCTGTCTAGAATAACAGGTTGTGTACAAGCTTTCCAAGCTTCACCAAAATCGGGATCCTCTAGATATAAATTCTTGAGTTCCTTGAACCCAACCACTTCAATCTGCATTTCTGTCAGCAATAGTTGCCTTCTGCTAAGAGCATCTGCAACCCTATTAGACTTTCGACTCCTGTGTTTCAAAACAAATGTATAACTCTGCAAAAACTCAACCCATTTCAAATGCCTCTGATTCAACTTTCCTTGACTATTCAAATATTGCAAAGCTTGATGATCAGTATACAAAACAAACTCCTTAGGAAGTAGATAATGTCTCCACTTCTTTAATGCCTGAACTATAGCATAAAATTCTTGATCATAAACAGAATATTTTCTCTTGGCATCATTTAACTTCTCACTAAAATAAACAACAGGTTTACCTTCTTGGCTCATAACAGCTCCTATTGCAGTACCACTAGCATCACAATCTACTTGAAACACCTTATTAAAGTCTGGAAGTGCTAAAACAAGTTCTTCTGTAACTTTTTGTTTCAACAATTGAAAACTCTTTTCTACCCCATTTGTCCACTTAAACTCTTTTCTATCCCCTCTCATTGTTTCAGTCAAGGGTCCACAAATACTACTAAAATTTCTGATAAACTTTCTGTAAAAGCTAGCTAGACCATGAAAAGATCTTACCTCAGTAGCACTCTTTGGAGTAGGCCATTCAAGAATAGCCTGTACCTTCTCTGGGTCCATTTTTAGACCTTCTCCCGAAACTACAAACCCTAAATACACTAACTCCTTCTTCACAAAACTACACTTCTTCAAATTAATCAGCAATTTCTCTTCTCTCAACTTCTCAAATACCATACGAATATGCATCATATGCTCATCCAATGTCTTACTAAAGATCAAAATATCATCTAGGTAAACAATGACAAACTTACCCAGAAATTCTTTCAGAACCTCGTTCATGAGCCGCATGAAAGTGCTCAGTGCATTGGTTAGCCCAAAAGGCATGACTAACCACTCATATATTCCTTCCTTTGTCTTGAAGGTAGTCTTCCATTCATCTCCTTCTCTGATCCGAATCTGATGATATCCACTTTTCAGATCTATCTTTGAGAAATACACAGCTCCACTCAAACAGTCCATAATATCATCCATTCATGGCAATGGAAACCTATACTTGATTGTGATCTTGTTTATTGCCCTAGAATCTGTACACATCCTCCATTCTCCATTCTTCTTTGGTGCTAATACCACTGGTACAGCACAGGGACTCAGACTCTCATGGATCAATCCTTTCTGTAACAACTCATGTACTTGTCTATTCAACTCCTCACTTTCTGCAGGTGTCATTCTGTGTGCTGCCTTATTCGGAAAACTCGCTCCTGGGATCAAGTCCATCTGATGACTGATCTTCCTGACTGGTGGTAATCCATCAGGCATGTTATCGGATACAATATCCTCAAACTCATTCAACAAATCTACAACTTCTACAAGAACATCTTCTACTTTCTCTTTACCAGCTTTTGGAATTAAAGCAAAACATACATGCTCATGCCTCATACCATCTAGGAAATTTCTTCCATCAACAAAAGTTATCCTTGCATTACCACATTCCTTTTCTTCAGTCTCCTTCAATGGTTTTAGCTTATGTCGCACTCCATCCTTTGTCAGGGAATAGGTATTCGCACGACCATCATGTACAGCACATCTGTCAAACTGCCATGGTCTACCCAACAACATATGACATGCATCCATAGATATGATATCACACAATACCTCATCTTGGTATCCTCCAATCTTGAACTTCACTAGGCATTATTCATTGACCATGACCTTGTGGTCATCCTGTACCCAAGCAATCCGATATGGATGTGGGTGTTTCTGTCTCTTGAGCTTCAACTTTGTCACCATCTCTTCTGACACCAAATTGTCAGTGCTTCCACTATCAATAATCACATCACAATATTTACCTTCACACTTGCACCTGGTGCGAAACAGGCTCCTCCTTTGCTCAGGTTCATTCTCACCACTCAACAGGACTCTTCTGTTAATCAACGTTTCTCCTCTTTCAGCATCTTCAGAATTTGATGATCTGGCATCTTCATCTACATGTGCAACTCTGGCCTGGCTTTCCTTTCTCCTGTCTGTTCTGCCTTGGCACTGAGGACATTCAAATGCCCTATGACCTTCTTCTCCACAGTGAAAACATGTTCCACGGAAGCCACCTCTTCCAGATCCTTGTCCCCTTCCTCTTCCTCTCTAATCCCTATTATTTTGATCCTGGAAACGATTGGAATTATTTCCTCGCTGATTTTGACTGCTACTGGCCTCATCCTTCTTTTTCGGATCTTCATTTCGGCCACCATATGACCGTCCACCAGATCATCCACCGCGACCTCTTCCGTTTTGTCTGCTCTCGAACTTCTTGTTCAGCTTTTCCTCTACCTTTAGGGAAAATTGGTATGCCTCCTCAATACTATTCATTTGAACCAGATTCAACTCCTCCTGAACGCTTGGCCTTACCCATTAAGGTATCGGGCAACTTTCTCCTTATCAGCTTCTGCATGGCTTGTTCTGATGAGAAGTCAATAGAACTCCTCTGTATACTCCTGAACAGATCTTCCTACTTGCTTCAAACTCTTCATTTTCTTCAGTAGGTCAAGCTCATAATCAATAGGAATAAACTGTCGCTTCAATTTTTCCACCATCCGATCCCATCTTGTGATTTTATCTTTCCCTCTTCTATTTCGCTCCAACTAAATTTCTTGCCACCAGATCTTCGCATGACTTTTCAATCTGGCCTTCGCAAATTTGACCCTATCAGGATCGTCAACATCTTCGTACTCAAAATATTCTTCACATTCATTGATCCAGTCGATCAATTCTTCTGGGTTAAGATTTCCAGAAAATGTAGGAACCTCAATCTTAGGTCTTTTTCCAATCTTGGAAATCGCCCGAAAAAGTCTTTCTTCCTCCTGGTTCACAATTTCAACTTCTCCTTCTTGATATTCTTCTTCGGCTTCATCCTCGCTTTCATCTCTGACATTAAGATTCATTCCTCTACGAATCTCTTCTTGTAATGCTCACACTTGTCTCTGCAGCTCTCTAACCTCAGGTGTTACAACACCAGCTCTTCCGCCACATTCCCTTCGTGGAGGCATTTTCGCAATGCGCACTGAAACCCTAGCCACGGTCCTGGTGCAAACTGCCTCACAGTCGGTGATTTGTTTACACACTCAAGAACTCCTGCTCTGATGCCACTTGATGAAGGGTGCTCCCCTTAATACCACAAACACATAACAGACATAGAGAAACAACAACAATAATATGCAGAAACAGAAAATTGGCTTCTTATTATCTCCACAAATGTGAAATTACAAACTTTCAGAATTACAATATGCAAAGCCACATGGGCATTCCCTTACAATATTCTGTAGGACAAAGCCTCGAACTATTACCCAAATCTACTACCCAGAACTATTCTGAACTGCCTAAGACAATAATACAGCCTTCCTTATATAAGCAATTTTCCACCGCCTGGGAAGGTTCCAAAATTTTTAGCCAATAAGGCCTACCAAACTTACAATTATTTTATTTTACATTTTATTACATCATAGTCGGCTCAAGATAACCTTTGAAACCCAAACAGAAATTTTGAAGAAAATTATTTTTCGCCATTTCAGGTGGCCCAACTTCCGAAGACCATAAGTCATCACCAATCGACCCGATCGGCTATTATAACCCCATTTCGGAAATGCCACGAAGCGCTCTACAGGCTTGACCCGTGCAAGCGCCCATCACTCAAATTTTCGACCTCATCCGGGGCCTCTAAAGCCTTCAAAACTGAGTTCAAAGTTTATGTACCCTGCTGCCAATACCGAAAATCTTCAATATCTTTCAACATACACTTGATCTGGCAATGAAACTTTACTGGCAGACTTATATGACCAAAATGAACCTCCAAGAAAGAAATCAGATTATTCTGAGCACATGCAAAAATTACCAAAAATAGTAACTTTCCATAAATAGCAGCTCTGTACTAAAATAGCCCTTATTGAATATAAAAATAGAAATATTTTTGGGTGATGCAAGATTGTTCTTACACCTAGGATGCTCCTACATCAGACACCCAGGGTAATTTGAGAAGTGACCCTGTCACGACTCAGGTGTGCAGAGGAAAACCAAGACGGTTAACCTCCTCCTTTGTTAGCCATGATGAATCTTCTACAGGTCATCTTTTCTATTTGACCAAATACTCTTCATATGTCCTATTCCTTGTGCTTCTACCAACATGACTGTCCAGTATGTCTTCGATCTCCTTAGTGTCTGAACGAGTTGCTGGAATACTCCACTGTGCTATTGTGATCTCATCTTCAACACCTCCTTCATGATACTCTGTCAGATCTGAAATGTTAAACACTGGTGAAATATTCAGCTCACTAGGCAATTCTACCTCATATGCATTTCCTGAATCATGCTTCTTCAATATCTTACATGGCCCAAACTTCTTCATTTTCAGATTGTTATATGTACCAACTGGAAACCGCTCCTTTCGCAAATGAACCATGACTTCATCACCAACCTGAAATTCCTTATACCTCCTTTTCTCATCTGCCTTAGCCTTATACTGCACGTTCATCTTGGTAATATGCTTCCTCACCTCCCCATGGATGTTCTTCAAATGTTCTGCAAAATCCTCAGCCTCAGCACTACTTATTTCTCCTTTATCTATCTTTCTCAACTCAGATGCATTTCTTGGACTACTTCCATATATAATCTAGAATGGTGATTTACCAGTGCTCCTGTTGACAGAATTATTGTATGTAAATTCTGCCTGTGGTAAAATCAAATCCCATCCTGTTGGCTTATCCCCAACCAAACATCTCAGCAAATTTCCCAAACTCCTATTCACCACCTCTGTCTGTCCATCAGTCTGTGGATGATGTGATAAACTGAACTTCAAATCTGTCTTCAACTTCTTCCACAATGTACACCAGAAATATCCAACAAACTTAGTGTCCCGATCTGAAACTATGGTCTTTGGAAAACCATGAAGTCTCACTACTTCTCTAAAAAACAATTCTGCTATATGAACAGCATGATTAGTCTTCTTGCAGGGAATGAAATGTGCCATCTTCAAAAATCTGTCAACTACTACAAAAATTGAATCATGTCCCCGTTGTGTCCTCGGTAAACCAAGAACAAAGTCCATACTGATATCCTCCCAAGGCTTCTCTGGTATAGGTAATGGCTGATACAACCCTGTATTCTGCTTCACTCCTTTCGCCATCTGACATACTCTACAACTCTGCACAAACTTCTTCACATCTTGCTGCAATTGTGGCCAATAATAATTCTCACCAACCAAAGCAAGGGTTTTATCACGACCAAAATGTCCAGCCAATCCTCCACTATGCTTCTCCTTGATCAGATTCTCCCTCATAGAACTTCGTAGAATGCACAACTGACTCCCTCTGAATAGCATATCATCTTGGATGATAAAATCCAACCATTTTGTCCTGTCTAGAGTAACAGGTTCTGTACAAGCTTTCCAAGCTTCACCAAAATCGGGATCTTCTGGATACAAATTCTTGAGTTCCTTGAACCCAACCACTTCAATCTGCATTTCTGTCAGCAATAGTTGCCTTCTGCTAAGAGCATCTGCAACCCTATTAGACTTTCTACTCCTGTGTTTCAAAATAAATGTATAACTCTGCAAAAACTCAACCCATTTCAAATGCCTCTGATTCAACTTTCCTTGACTATTCAAATATTGCAAAGCTTGATGATCAGTATACAAAACAAACTCCTTAGGAAGTAGATAATGTCTCCACTTCTTTAATGCCTGAACTATAGCATAAAATTTTTGATCATAAACAGAATATTTTCTCTTGGCATCATTTAACTTCTCACTGAAATAAGCAACAGGTTTACCTTCTTGGCTCATAACAGCTCCTATTGCAGTACCACTAGCATCACAATCTACTTGAAACACCTTATTAAAATCTGGAAGTGCTAAAATAGGTTCTTCTGTAACTTTTTGTTTCAACAATTGAAAACTCTTTTCTGCCCCATTTGTCCACTTAAACTCTTTTCTATCCCCTCTCATTGTTTCATTCAAGGGTCCACAAATACTACTAAAATTTCTGATAAACTTTCTGTAAAAGCTAGCTAGACCATGAAAAGATCTTACCTCAGTAGCAGTCTTTGGAGTAGGCCATTCAAGAATAGCATGTACCTTCTTTGGGTCCATTTTTAGACCTTCTCCCGAAACTACAGACCCCAAATACACTAACTCCTTCTTCACAAAACTACACTTCTTCAAATTAATCAGCAATTTCTCTTCTCTCAACTTTTCAAATACCATAGGAATATGCATCATATGCTCATCCAATGTCTTACTAAAGATCAAAATATCATCTAGGTAAACAATGACAAACTTACCCAGAAATTCTTTCAGAACCTCGTTCATGAGCCGCATGAAAGTGCTCGGTGCATTGGTTAGCCCAAAAGGCATGACTAACCACTCATATAGTCCTTCCTTTGTATTGAAGGCAGTCTTCCATTCATCTCCTTCTCTGATCCGAATTTGATGATATCCACTTTTCAGATCTATCTTTGAGAAATACACAGCTCCACTCAAACAGTCCATAATATCATCCATTCGTGGCAATGGAAACCTATACTTGATTGTGATCTTGTTTATTGCCCTAGAATCTGTACACATCTTCCATTCTCCATTCTTCTTTGGTGCTAATATCACTGGTACAGCATAGGGACTCAGACTCTCACGGATCAATCCTTTCTATAACAACTCATGTACTTGTCTATTCAACTCCTCACTTTCTGCAGGTGTCATTTTGTGTGCTGCCTTATTCGGCAAACTCACTCCTGGGATCAAGTCCATCTGATGACTGATCTTCCTGACTGGTGGTAATCCATCAGGCATGTTATCAGATACAATATCCTGAAACTCATTCAACAAATCTGCAACTTCTACAGGAACATCTTCTACTTTCTCTTTACCAGCTTTTGGAATTAAAGCAAAACATACATGCTCATGCCTCATACCATCTAGGAAATTTCTTCCATCAACAAAAGTTATCCTTGCATTACCACATACCTTTTCTTCAGTCTCCTTCAATGGTTTTAGCTTATGTCGCACTCCATCCTTGGTCAAGGAATAGGTATTCGCACGACCATCATGTACAGCACATCTGTCAAACTGCCATGGTCTACCCAACAACATATGACATGCATCCGTAGATATGATATCACACAATACCTCATCTTGGTATCCGCCAATCTTGAACTTCACTAGGCATTGTTCATTGACCATGACCTTGTGGTCATCCTGTACCCAGGCAATCCGATATGGATGTGGGTGTTTCTGTCTCTTGAGCTTCAACTTTTTCACCATCTCTTTTGACACCAAAATGAACCTCCAAGAAAGAAATCAGATCATTCTGAGCACATGCAAAAATTACCAAAAATAGTAACTTTCCATAAATAGCAGCTCTCCACTAAAATAGCCCTTATTGAATATAAAAACAGAAATATTTTTGGGTGATGCAAGATTGTTCTTACACCCAGGATGCTCCTGCATCACCTCGTCAATTTTAACCAATTGAACCTCTTTTCCTAGGAACCCAAAGTGTGACCTGACATTTTCAATAGACGTACTCAACTCTTTGGACAAAAATAATATTGCTGTCCATATTAAAAATACTACGCATCCTTATTGAAAGCTTATCATCCATTTTTCCAAGCCATTTCCTTTTGTCCCTTAGCTCACCATTTTTCCTAAAAATATTGGAAAACAATTTAAAACAAGACTTGGAATATTTTCTTTTTAATACTAATGCTTTCCTCTGAATATTCTCTCTCCTAGCTGAAAACTCCAACAAGCCTTTAACCAACTTGTGAGTATTCTTTATTGTTGCATCAACATCATTTTCACTCTTTCACAAAGAATAAAATAATTTCAATTTATTCTGCCTCAAAATCCACTTGTCCAAAATTGGTTCCACAGTGGCCTTTTCCCCCTCAAAAGAATTCAAAATTTCTAGTAACTTCTCTCCACTCATGTAGATATTCCCTAGTTCAATGCCCTTAATGAATTTCAAAATTGTTTCCCTAAGCTTCTCCTCATATTCCATATCAATTTCCAATTTTCCTTCTCTAAAGAGTTGTCTTTCACCTTTTAATCTCTTTCCTTTTTCAATCAGTGCTCTTATGTGGTCCTCCAACATTTCCCTTTCAATAAATAATTATTCTTGAGTAAAAGGAGGCAAAGGGGGAGGAGGGTATTCAATAATGGGGCTTGAGGAAGTGGGCCTAGTAGGAGAATAAGAAATCTGTAACTGTACAGGCATTTGAACTTGTAATTGCCCTCCTAAATGTCTCTTAAATTCAGAAATTATCATGTACTTTTCACTTACCTCTTTCTTTAATTCACCATAAGCCTTTAGGATAGTCTCTGATTTAATTATGAACTCTTCTTTTTTCTTAGCTTCCTTTTCTGTCACTTTCATACTGAGTTTGGAAGTTTCCAATGCTAATTCTGAGGACTCAACTCTTGAGGTCTCAGTAACTCTTTTTACCAGTAGGCTGCCAAAATGATCACTCCTAACAAATTGCTTTCCCTTATTTCCTTCTTCCTTCCTTAATGACCACATAACCATATCTTGGTGATCATCACTGAAAGTGACTCCCTTAATGGCTTTCTCAACTTCTTCTCTCATTTTATGCACTAGTTTGGTCTGCTTCCTAACTGCATCTAAGATAATTGCATCAGCAATGCCCCATTCTGGAAGGATAAGTACCCCTACATTTTTTATTAATTCTCTTCCTTTCTCTAGGGTAACTTTCTCAAACCTTTCAAGTATTTCTTTCTTGACCTCATCCTCAATAATGGCAAGATCCTTCTCTAGGTGTTCTTCCTGCCACTTCTCACAGGTCTCCTTAAACTAACTTAAGTGAGTCCACCAAAGGAAATACACAAAATATCTAGCCTTAACAAATGCATCACCAGAAAGGAACTCATCACATGCATGCTTAGTTATAGGATCTAATTCCTTACCTATTAGTTCACCAACATTCAAATCCATCTCCATAGCTTTGGGTGGCTCAGGCATTCCTTCATTAATTTCCTCATAAGTCACACAATTTTGACATAGGCTCCCCATTCTCTACAAGTGTTCTAATACCACCTGTTGACCCATAATTTTCAAAGGAGATTGGGAGGGAGAATAGATACCCTTACTATGTTGTGGCCTCTCTTCTATTTTCTACCTCTTTGGGGGAGGTGGGGACTTAGGATCAAAATCAATAGGTCTATTTTTTGGTGAAGTGGGAGGCGCCTCTATTTGTACATGCATTTCAACTCCCATAGAAGAGGAAGGGATACTCTCTTCTCCCTGACCCTCTTGATGTATGTCAAACCTAAGCACTACCATACTATATTTATTTTTCTTTTGTACAACATATCTACCAAGAGGAACCATTCTTGCACATGTTGGTTTTCTCAAGACAAACTTAGCCTTTTCTGGCTTTGATTGTACTACCATGTCCTTCTTCTAGTTTAGGGTCTATATTATGCCCTCAAAATGGCTCATAAGGGCCTCAATCTTCTTTTCAAAGGGCTTAAAATCCCTCAAAGGATCATACTCCTTGACAAAATATTGCACCAAGTCTAGGGTTTTTCTATACACTAGCCACTTTTCCTTCCTAACCTTCTTCTCTTGTAGATCAAATACATTTCTAATTATATCTTCAAGAAAGTGGGAAATATGGTCCATGGAAACACACCTAGTCGTCCTCTTGAACATATAAGTATAGAATCCCTCACAATTTGCAGACCTTGCAACTGATGTAGTCATATGGTAAGGTTCCAAAACCTTACCCAAGTGTGTTCGTCTACCCTTTGTGATCACAAATTGATGTGCAATGGTGATGGTTGGAAAAATGGAACCCCTGCCTTCCCTTATGAGTGCCATATCCTGTAAACCTCCAATCTGCCTTAGGACCTCTATTATGTCAACCTTTAATATTACTTGGTATGGAAAAATAAAAGGAGTGCCTCTAAAACCATACACTTTGAACACAATTGAAACATGGTACAGTATGACATCTCCCCAATTTTGCATTATTTTGATGTCATTGGACAAATAATTTGGCCTTATAAAAGCTAACAATGCCCTTGGGATCCTTGGATTTTATAAGAACAACAAGGCCCTAAGTCTAGATGCAAAGTATCTGTCAAAAGTCATAAAACTGACCTCATTCTTATCCCATGTCATATTCAAATTCCATAATTAAACTGGCATCTCCTTAGCATCCTTTTCTTTCATCAAGTCCATGTCCTTTGCAAAATAATCAGAACCTTTATAAAGGAACATGTGCATTAATAGGGAATACCATCCAAAAGGCCTGCCTACCTTAGACTTATGAATACCCATTAGTCCATTATGAATCAAATCAACAAGGAAAGGGGAAAATTCAAATGTTACTGCCAGATATGGGTGTAGGATCTAAGCCATCATGAACATATAATGTATTGGCATTTCTATTTCTGAATCTTCACAAAAAAATTGACATAAAGACCAATACATACCCTTTTCTTTTAGATTAAAATGATCCACTTTGATGGGCTCTTATGTATTTGGTCCTACCATATTCAACCCTCCTACCCTATCAAAAAAATCTCTTAAAGGACCACTTCTAAGGTAGTCCCTTTGTGGCTTGTAAACTTCTCTGAGTTCATCAAAATCTATTCTTTCTAGGGCATCAGAAGGCTCACTTAATCGAAAGACCTCTCTAATCTCATCAATAGTAATAATAACTAGAGGATTTCTATTCAAATCCCTAACCACTCTTTCTATAGGGTCATAATTCTTAGCCACCTGGAGTAAGATATATGTATCTATAAAAAAATTAGGGACTACCACTTTCCCTACATCAAATTTCTAGACATTACTGCTAGGGGAAAAATCATGTCTTTGTCCAAACCCTACTCTGAATAACACCAACCTAGACACACCAATATTTTCATCCCTCATGTAGTTACCCTTATCAAACAAACCATCTACAATTGTAGGATGAGGTTTCTTGGGTTCAAGCTCTTTCAACTTGGATGAATCATTGGTAGAATGGTCAAGTTGTTCAAGAAAATCATCACAGACAACCCTCTCCTGGTAATCAACCTTTCCTTTGAACTCTCTTCATGGTGCCATCTTAAAACTTAGGTTTTAATAATAAATCTTAACTAGAATCACACAAAAAACCCTCTTCTCCAAACCCTAACAATAAAATTCGTAGATGAAAGATGACAGAAACACAACAATTCTTAGAATTACTCACCCGGTAAAAATTTGCCAAAAAACACAAGATGCTCTACAATTTTGCTCCACCAATCACTCTGAAAATTATGTATCTTTTGTAATTTGGAATGAGCACCTTATTGGTCTATATTCAAGAGAAATTTTTTAATAACTCTTAGACAGAATGGCCGCATTCTTTGCAATTACTTCATCGACATTCAAACCTATAACTCAACGAGAAAAAAATGGAACCTTTTGCACCAAAGATAGAAGTTTAAAATAGGATAGTTGATCCTAACTTGAAACATATCAGATGGTCATTGCGATCCCTTGATTAGTAACTTCTGATCAACTTTTCATATAGGCTTTACGCCCTTCATCCGATTAGATTAGATCTGATGGAAAATAGACTATAACTCCTTTGGCCCCACTAACTTACTCAGGTTCCATGATCATCATTGGATTGAGTTAATCCAATAGCTACCTTTATTCCATCTGATTCTAACCCCACTCACTTTTATTAACCTAGAAGATCAGACAATGAGCGTGATCCCATAATAACTATTCAGCTTTTTACTTTTGATAAAGGCATCACGACAACCGTTAGATTAAGAGAGACATGTGAAAACATTACCTTAGTTATTAGACCCACTAACTTCATCCCTCTAAGCATCAGACGGCTGGTGTGATCCCATAATAGGTAAATGTTGATTAACTTTTGATTAAGGCATTACGCCAACTGTAAGATTAAGATAAACCTACCAAGACTTTTACTTGCCTTTATCCTCCGGTCCCACTGAAGTCACTTTTTATTAACTAGAAGATTAGATGGTTGGTGTGATCCCACGATAGGTAAATGTTGATCAATTTTTTATCAAGGCATTACGCCAACTGTACAATTAAAAAAGATATGATAATACCTTAATCACCTAAAATGTGTACCTAGGATAACATGCATTTTTTGATTGATTTAATCAGATGGAAAATAGAATGCCTAAAATATTTGGTCCCACTTACTTTAATCTTCATCCATCTATGATCAGATGACTAGCACAATCCCGCAAAGGGTAATCCTGCATCAACCTTTTATTGTGGGATCATGCACATTGTTAGATTAAAGGATACTTTGACAAGGTTTAATATATGCTGAGACTTAGGAAAAATTAAAACCATCGAGACTTAGGACTTAGGAAAAATTAAATGGGCCCGCTAGGTAAAAAGAACTTAAGGGACTTGGCCCTGCCCAACAGAAATTAGAAAATGTGCAGAAAAGGTGACTTAAGTGGATGGAAAAGTAATGAGGAAATAGAATGAGGGTAGGGTTTTTTACTTAAACATGATTTTTTGAAACCCTTTCCATGGATAAACCCTATTTATTCATACATTGAAGGAGGACACAACAATTTTCAAAGGATTTTCTAGAGGAAAGAAGACCATTTTCATCAGATTTTTTCATTTACAGGAATATGGGCTAACAAGTTCCATCAAATTATTTTTGAAATAGGGTATCTCCAAGAATTACGTAATAGGATGTGTGGCGAATGAAGCTTTTCTCTTGGTTAGGCATAAGGGTGAGGGGAATGGTCTTATCATGAAGGTAGGAAAGGATTTCCTGATACCAAGGTGATTCGAGACCAACAATTTCACACACCATCTCATAATCTGGCTAGTCATAGGTAGGGACCATAAGATTCTTGACAATAAATTCACATCGTGTACTTGTCTTTGGCATGGATATCAAGCAAGAAATGGTAGCCATAGCATCAACTGCTTTGTTGTTTTTTCTAGGGATCTACTGGAAAATTATGCTATCAAAATGTTGCTTAAGATCTTTGACCATGTGTCGGTAAGGAAGAAACTTATCATCCTTTCTATGAAATTCATCATTTACTTGCTTGATAACCAAATGAGAGTCACCAAAAATAACCAAACTTGTGATCTTCCATATGATAGCTTGGTGAAGCCCTATGACCAAGGCCTCATATTTTGTTATGTTATTTGTACAGGAAAATGTCAATTTGTATGATTTAGGGATGAAATCCCCTTATGGTGTAACAAACAAAATACCTTGCCCCTGATCCTTTCTAAGTGAAATATCCATCAAAGTAGAGCTTCCACTGAATGCTAGGGGTGACAATCATGATAGTTTCATTTGGTAAATCTATGACAATAGGATGATCTCCTAGAATAGGAGCCTCTACAAGTTGATCATTGATTTCTTTCCCTTTAATTTATTTTCATTCAGTGTACACAATATCAACTTCACTAAGTATCATGACCCATTTTGTTGTGTGTCCTGTTAGAATATATTTAGATAACAAATACTTAAGAGGGTCAATCTTTGATATCAACTGTACCTTATGATTAAGCATGTAATGATGTAACTTTTGCATACAAAAGACTACAACCAAAAAAGATCTTTCAATATCTGTATATTTGATCTCATAACCTACTAAAGTTCTACTAAGATAGTATATAGCACACTCTTTTCCATTGTCATATAATTGTGCTAGGAGAGCATCTACTACTACTATAGTTGTTGAAATGTAGAGTATCAAATGCCTACCTAGAAAAGGTGGGGCCAACACTGGTGGATTATCTTGATATAACTTGATTTATTCAAAATCCTTTTGACATAAGGAAATCCAAAATGAAATTGATATCTTTTCTTAGCAGGTGAGAGAAAGGATGCACCTTGTCTGCCAACTATGACACGAATGTCCAGATGGATTGAAGTCTCCCTTGCAAGCCCCATAATTATTTTAAAGTTTTAGAGGTGGCATCTCCAATATGGCTTTGATGCAAGGAAGGATGGGGAGGGGAGCCAAAGGCATACCCTAACTAGATCCACCTTGCAAAACAACACGCGGAAGCAACAACACCCAAAAGTGAGAGAGAGAATGCAAATATCTTTCATATATTATCTTCAATTGATTCATACATGTTAGGTTGTAAGGCCTTCCTGGTTTAGGCTAGATATTACAATCAAGTACAGGAGTCCTCCAACATGCGAGGATCTACCAACAATCTCTAATCTTCTATCTTATATCCCCTACCAAAAACTTCCTCCCTAATCTCTAACCAAACAACTTCATTTATACAAGAGGCTACCAAATCAATTCAGCCTTCACATCCACCATCAATGGAAGGAATGACCAGATCTAGGTCCACATGCTTCCCAACGATAGATACCAACATTAAATCTGTGACCCAAATTAATTGCACAAGTCAACCTCAACAGGAATACAAAATAAACAACTTGGTAAGCAAGGATAACTGAGTCCCAGATAAGCATCACCGAGCACCAGGGAAATAACTAAGTGCGAGAGAGATAACTAACTAACACTGGTAAGAAAAGGAAACTAAGCAACATCGAACCAACTCGGTCAAAGAAGGAATCGAGCAACATAGAGAAAACACAAACATCTTTTTGGTAACACAGGATTGCCAAGGACCCGAGATGCTCTTGCATCAGACCCCTGGGGTTATTTGAAAATGATTCTCCAAATCATGAAATAGGTATGATTTGAGTTGCATCCAGCTTAGATTTTTAAATCCAAGAACTATCTTCAATCGTTCTATTCTTCCACTTTTCCAGATATTCCATATATTGTTTTCCTCTTATACTTCTGCCAATTCTTTGCTCTAAATTATGCTCAACTTCTTCCATCTATTTCTTAGGATAATACATCGATATTGTCATGTCTTCATCCAACTCATGATACTCATACAAATCAGAAATGTTGAAAATAGGTGATATATCCATGTCACCAGGTAACTCAATCTCATATGCATTTCCACTGTCAAATTTCCTCAGTATCTTGCAAGGTCCAAACTTCTTCATTTTCAGCTTTCCATATGTTCCAATAGGAAATCTACCTTTCTTCAAATGAACCATCACTTCATCACCAAAATCAAAAGTCTTATGTCTTCTTGATCTATTAGCTCTATCTTTGTATTTTTGATTACTCATTTCCAGCTTATGTTTCACATCTTCATGCAATGTCTTCATGTACTCAACAAACTTTACTCCTTCAGCACTTCTCTTTCTTTCATCAACAATATCCCTCAAATATGATATACCTCTCGATTGTATGCCATTTACAATCTCAAAAGGTGTTTTTCTAGGACTCTTATTCACTAAATTATTGTATGCAAGCTCTGCTCGTGCTAACACAGAATCCCAATTACTTGGTGTGTCTCCAACTAAACATCTCAAAAGATTACCCAGGCTTCTATTCACAACTTTTGTCTGTCCATCGGTTTGTGGGTGAAATGTAGAACTATATTTCAACTCGGTGCCAAACTTTCTCCAAAGGGTCTTCCAAAATTATCCAACAAATTTACTGTCTCAGTCAAAGATAATACTCCTCAGTAATCTATGTAAGCTGACAATTTCCTTAAAGAAAAGATATGTTATATGTATTGCATCTGATGTCTTTCTACAAGGTATAAAATGTTCCATTTTAGAAAATCTATCAACAACAATGAATATAGAATCATTGCCTCTTACTGTCTTCAGTAAGCCAAGAACAAAATCTATATTGATTTCAATCCAAGGTTTCTCAGGAACAGAAATCGGTGTGTACAATTTAGTATTATGACTTACTCCTTTTGCAACTTGACAAATTCCACAACTTTTCACAAATTTTTTAACATCTTTATACAACTATGGCCAAAAGTATTTCTCCTTAAGAAAATTCAATGTTTTATCAACACCAAAATGTCTAGCCAAACCACTACTATGTTTCTCTTTTATCAAATTAGCTCTCATTGGTCCTCTCGATATACACAACTGAATATCTTTAAACAACATACCTTCTTGATTAAAATATTCTTCCCATTTAGTACTCAGTTTATCTTGAATAGGTGTTCTGCACTTTCTCCATGACTCAGAAAAATCGGGATCAAATTCATAAGAATTTCTCATGTCATGAAAGCCAAGAACTTCAATTTTTATCTTAGTCATTAAAGATCTCCTTCTACTTAATGCATCATCAACTCGATTAGTGACTCCACTCTTATGCTTTATCACAAATGTATAACATTGCAAATACTCAACCCATTTCATATATCTCTAATTCAACTTATTCTAACTACCCAAATACTGTAAAGCCTTATGATCGGTATACAACACAAATTCACTCGGTATCAAATAATGTCTCCATTTCTTAAGTTCTTGAACAATATCATAGAATTCTTGATCATACACAAAATATTTCCTTTTTGCATCACTCAACTTTTCACTAAAGAAAGCAACAGGTTTACTTTCTTGACTCAACACAACTCCACTTGCATCACATTCCACTTGAAATACCTTATTGAAATTAGGCAATGCCAAATAGGCAATTCAACAACCATCTTCTTCAGAGTTTCAAAACTTTTATCAGCGCCATGTGTCCACTTGAATTCTCTTTTATCTCCTCTCATAGTCTCAGTCATAGCATTACAAATTGAACTAAACATCATAATGAACTTTCGATAAAAACTGCCAAACCATGAAATGATCTTACCTCACTAGAATTCTCAGGTGTAGGCTAATTCAAAATAGCTTCAACCTTTTTAGAATCCATCTTCAAACTATTAGCTGAAATCACAAATCCCAAATACAAAATTGCCTCTTTCATGAATGAACACTTTTTCATATTTATTAGCAATTTTTCTTCTTTCAACCTCTGCAATACTTGTTTAACATGAAACAAATGTTCTTCTCTAGTATTAATGAATATCATAATATCATCCAGGTATACAATCATAAACTTACCCAAGAATTTCTTCAAAACTTCATTCATCAACCTCATAAAAGTACTTGGTGCATTAGTTAAACCAAAAGGCATAACCAACCACTCATACAATCCTTCTTTTGTCTTGAAAGCAGTCTTCCACTTATCACCTTCTATGATTCTAATATGATGATACCCACTTTTCAAATCAATTTTGGTAAAATACTTTTCTCCAATCAAACTGTCCATTATGCCATCCATTCTCGATATAGGAAACCTATATTTCACTGTTATCTTGTTGATTTCTCTGGAATCAGTAAACATTCACCATTCTCCATTCTTCTTAGGTGCCAATATAGAAGGTACTGCACAAGGACTCAAACTTTCTCTGATCAAACCTTTCTCCAACAATTATTGAATCTATCAGTTCAATTCCTGATTCTCGGTAGGTGTCAACCGACGTGGTGCCTTATTCGGTAAACTAGCTCTAGGGATTAGATCCATGCAATGATCAATGCTTCTCTTTGACAGAAAACTATCAGGTACATTATTATAAATGATATCTTTGTACTCGGTGAACAACTTATCAATCTCCTTAGGGACAATATCCTATGTTTTCTTACTTAGTTTGTTAGGAATCACAAAAAAACATACATCATTCTTCTTCAAATCCTTAACAAACTTTCTTCCTTTCACTAAGCAAACTTTCATAGATGTGCAAACATTACTAACAGGTTCTTCCATTAAAGGTAACAAGATTTGTCTTCTTCCATCAACACAAATAGTATATTTATGCAATATCCCATCATATATAGCATGTCTATCATATTTCCAAGGTCTACCCAACAAAATATGACAACAATCCATAGGCATGATATCACATAACTATTAGGAATGGGAACACTGAGAGGGGGGGGGGTGAATCAATGCTCACTATATCTTTACAATTTCTTAACTCTTGAATCTTAACTTGATTTCTTAAGTACTGATATGAACATCAATGTAAACAAGATAGATAATCACAACACATAACACCAATATGGTTATAGGGAAACTGAAATAGGTAAAAACCCCGATGGGAATTGATACCCACTAAGAACTACACTAGTGTTTTACGATCCTTGTTAGAAGATCTACAACCCTGTTAGGAGTTGTTCTTTACAATGCTTTTAGTATAGTGACCTGGTCAAAGGTTGGACCCTATTAAGAGTCTTTTACAATAACCCTATTAGGGGTGGGGACACACTATCCTAGAGCTCACTTCTCAAGTGGTGAAGGCTACAACCTTCTGATCTCAAATACATACTATATCTATTGGATGAACTGGTGTTGTGACACTGCTTGTCTGATCAGTTCCTTTTGTGTGCTGATGCTTTAGCCCCTTGTAAAGATCTAACTTATTCTATCTTCACTTTGCATGTCTCTTCTCTATTTATCTTATCTCTATATCCACTTCCATGCTTTATTACAAAGGCACATCTTATATTTATATGCGCTAACAAAATAATTAACTAGGTTGGCCTATAACCGATTACATACAATGCTTCCAAGTGAATTGGCTCAAGCGTGTTTAAAAAAAAATATTTTTATATGTCTACAACCTAATTACAATAGGCGCATAGCCTTTACAAAACATTATTATAACCGCTAATCAAAATACTAATAGTCGGCTACATACTTTGTTTTGTTCTGGCGTTCACTATCTGTACCACTTCAACTGACTGTATCTTCATCATACTATCTCATCTGATCATGCACTCTTAAACATAGCTTGAATACACACTTTCCATCTTAACTTCAAGGGCGCATACCATAACTTGGTCATACGCACATATGTTGATGTTCTGATCTTCGGTGCTCTTCTAATTGTCTAGTCTTCTATACTTAGTCATATTATGACCTTATGATAATGTGCGCTGACTCCAAAACTCTATATGACTTTGTTGTCATAATGACAACACTATATCTAGTCATATACAATAGTATAGTCAACTTTCCAACAATCTCCCCCTTCATCATTAATGGCAACAAAGGAATATGGAGAAGTTACTAATTGTACCCTTATACAAAATTCTTTAATATATACTCTAACTTATATCTCCCTTATACTCTATACTATACTTCTTCTTTACATCATATATAGTACTCCATATTCTACATACAATACTCCCCCTTTGACATTAATGACAAAGGTGCTCAAAAAAGTGTATCTACAAGTACTTACAAAGAAAGTACATCCAGATAAGCAATCTGCAAGTTCTAGATCTCTTGTTTCCAAAATGCTATTTGTGCATTGATAGTCTGTAGATGGGTGCATAAGGCATATGTCAGCTTCTCCATATTTTCCAAGTCTGTACTTGGACCTTGATCATATGTAACCATAGTGGCATCGATCTCCTTGATGTTCTAATTAAGTACATCTAGAGAGGGCGCAAGAGAATTCCTAAGCTGTGTTTGCCTTGCCCTTATCTTAGACATCTCTTTCTCAGCCTTTTCTATTTTTTCTATTTTCCCCTAGTACACATTGTTGCACATGTTCACATTGGTGGAGGGATCTTCCATTGATTTTCTTAAATTATCAATCATTGCTTCTGCCTCCTAGATTTTCTTATATAGATCTGCAGTTAGTTTATCTTGGTTCATGCATTCTACAATGATCTTCCTTCCCTTAGCTATGAACTCCTTCAAGGATTCTTGACCTACCTTTAATGAACTAAGATCAAGTGCAAAGTTTCCAACTAGCTCACTCAATCTCTTCTTCATATATTTCTCTTCTGCAACTTGGGATGCAGATTCTTCCAAGCTAGAAAAGTTTGTCTTGAAGTTTGTAAGAATGGTGCTAAAATCATCAGCTGAATGAACCTTAGAAACTTTCTTGTCTAAAGGTAGAAAGTTGTTCAAAATGTTGATTGATTCAACAAACAGAGGGTTCCTCATCACTTGATTCTCTTTTTCTTTCTCCATAGCAAGGACACTGATCTTAATCAGGTCTTCTTCTCCCCAAGAGTCCAAGATAATAAAGTCTGGTGTCAAACTTGACAATAATGATGCTGAGGGTATGGGAGTGATAAGAGTGCTATCCATCACTTATGTCTTTATCTTTATAGGCATTTCAACAGATGGCTCATCTATTGGTTCACTGTCTTTCCCTTTCTCCTCTTCTACCTTTTCTTTTTCTTTTTCTATCTCTTTTTTTGTCTCCTTTTCTTCTTCTTCACCTGTTAGATCCTCTATTAACACTTCTTCTTGTAGCCTAGGTGAATTGTCACTACATGGAATTTCAACCTCTTGTGTGCTCACAAAGGCTTCCTCAAATTTATCCAAGTCTTTATCTATGGCTTCCATTGCTATCTCTACATTATCAATAAAGATTGTGTCATCTTTTTGTGTCTCGTTCATGGGCACAGACTTCACTACCTCTATAGGTGTTACCACTGTAGGCGCTGAATCCTGAGGACCTTTTACTGGTACATTGGTGGTCTCTGAATCCTTGGCTTCCTTAGAGGTCACTTTAGTTGTGGGAGTAGTAGGTGGGTACATGTGCCTATCTAGAAAGAATTTCTCAAAAGCTTTCTTTGTCTCTTTAGCTACCAACTCATAGTTCTTATCCATTATGTACAGTGTTCTCAACTTTTTTTTGAGGTGCGGCTTCACCAAATCTAACAATAATGTTTTCTCTTCTAAAGAACATACAAGGAGCCTTTCATCTAGAATATTTTCTCTTATTCTTAGATCCTCCTCAATGGCCTATCTTTTCAAGAATTCCAAGATATTGCACACATTGTCCGGAATTATTGTCTTAAGTTCTAAGACT
Organism: Chamaecyparis obtusa; assembly: GCA_027943335.1. NCBI lineage: Eukaryota > Viridiplantae > Streptophyta > Pinopsida > Cupressales > Cupressaceae > Chamaecyparis > Chamaecyparis obtusa. The sequence continues at coordinate 1,576,479 of BSBK01002728.1, read as the reverse complement.
ATCTTCTTGAACTTGAGCATGTGTTTAATTATCATTCCATGAATTTTTTATTTATCAATCTCACTGTATTTCTCATTGAATTTCCTTATTTTATCAATTATGCCTTCCTCAATAATCCTTATTTTCAACACTTGAAGACTAGGTCTGAAACCTACCTGCAGAGGTGCTTAAGTGTTCTTTTTCTGACTTTTGGTTGTCCGTGAGGATGGGTGGCTTGCACCAGTCTCCTTCTTCCTCTTGGTCATTGTCTTATACTTAGGAGGTGATGTTAGATCAATTGTATCTTTGGGTGCAAGAGGGATAACATATGTTTTACCCTGTTTATCCTTTGGATCATCAGTCTTCTCAATCTTGACTTTATTCATTTTAGGATAATCATTTTTAGCTTCCACTGTGGATGCGCTCTCAATCTCCAAGGATATCTTTTCTTCTCTTGCTTTTTCAAGATCTACCTGTGTTACACCATGAATTCTAAGTATCTCAGATGTAATCTTAAAGGCTTTCCTCTTATCTGTTGCACTGTTCAGAACTGCATCAACTTCCCTTGTCTTTTCTTCATAAGTTCCCCATCTAGGTTCATTAGGGTCCTTAGGTGCTGAAATTAGTAATTGTGCATAAGCTTCCAAGATTAGTTCTTCTACCTCATAACCAAGTGGATGGATCCACTTTTTTCTAGGCTCAATTGCTTCCATACATGTTATGTCAATTTCTACCATAAAACAAATATTGTCTTTGTATTTCTCAACAATACTTTCCGGTATCCTATACCTCATCTACATTTTGATTCTAAATGTCTTCAATTCTAGCTCCATGTAATCCTTCAATGTTCTCTCAGTAGATGCCTTAAGAGATATTTGAGGCATTGTAGGCATACTTTTGTCTAAGTACAAATTTGAGACCTTTCCAAGTATATGGAAGTACATGTAAATGATTAGAGACCCAAACCTAAATATTTTGGTATTATCATGCTTGATGGATCTAATGTTATCAATCAATTATGTGCGCAAGATATCACACATATTGAACTCTCCATTTTCTCTAACAAGTCTGATTGCTGCAAGAATAGTGGTTGTGGACACACTATTCACCCTGTTGGTGTACTGAAACTTGTAACCTAGTATCATAGACAGCAATTTGATGTCTTTCTCTTCAATAGGCTCAATTCTCATGTCGCGCCTATCACTTCTAGACTTACATGCCTATTTAACTAATTTTCTCACATCCTTGCCCATTGGAAGAATGGCGCCTATCTTAGAGAGGCCTGTCATTTCATGAATGAGTTCTCTTGTGATTCTAACTGGCACTTCACCTATCCAAAATAGGTCATCATGAACCCTACTTAGTAATATCTTGATCCACTCATATTCACAAAACTCATATGCCATAGCATACTCAACAATGGGATGGTTTTCCAAATGTGCGAACTCATCTAGGAATGTTTTGTCTGGTTTCATGATGGACTTAAGGTGTGACCTTATCCTATCAAGTCCAACTGGTTCCTTTTTAAAATATATATATGCACAAATATCTTCAACATGCATTACACCCATAGGGGTTCTTGAAAATGCACCTTCTAGGTCATCTAGGGTTGACTTAAAAGGGTGCCTCTTAAAAACATATCTCTTTCTCTCAGAAACATCAAAGACAACTGGTGTAGCCATGACTTACTTGGTTAACACTCAAAATAGGATTCCAAAGAGTTTTGAATCATCATGTCAGACTAGGGCTTCACTACTGATCAATCACACTTCTTCACTGGTAAATCAAGCTCCAACACTTCACAATCCAACTGCTATGGCTCCTGTGGTTTCCAATCGCTCAAACTTGAATGCAATGAGTGATCTATAAGTTTTCATAGACCATAAAGTAAATTTACACCATTGATGCTTACCATGTAAACTAGAATTTGACTGAGAATTTCCAACTTCCATCCTGCAATCATTCAGGCAGTGTGCTCTTTCACATAGCATCAAATAGTCTCCAAAATGTTAAATCCAAAGGTGCATACTCTAAGGGTGAGTATACTAGACGCGTAGGGATCTAGAGATAAATTAGCTCCCCCTATGACCTTGAGGGTCATTCATCCAAATGTAGAGGGTGCATCCATTACGGATGCATCCAATACATACTCATCAACCTTATCCTTCTTTGCCTCTATCCAAATAAAGCTCGCATCTTCTGTAGCTTTCACAAACTTGACTTCTCCTTCTTCATTCAATATTGATATTGTTGGCTTTTTAGGGCTTTCCTAACTTTGTGTTCTTGATCTACAAAACTTTGAGATGTGTCCAGCCTTGTTACAAGAGTGACAAATAACTAGAGGCCTTAAATTCCTCTGTGCATTGATATGGGTTACCATTTTACACTGTCTAACTGAGTGACCATTATAATTACATATCTGACATGTAATACTCTGAGAACTTCTTGCATTTGGTTGATTTTGATTTCTTTGATTATGCTGAGTCTTGTTCTTCTAAATTATTCTACAATTCATATCTCTATGACCAAATTTATTGCATGAATAATAGTAACCATTAAAAGGTCTTACCTCTTTACAATCCCTTGCTATATGTCCATGCTTTTTACATGCATAACAAGTTTGGTCTACTGGCTTGCGCTCATCCTTAAATGGTTTGAAATTTTCTTTAGTCTAATTTCCAATTTTCTTAGCATTTGTAGTGTCTTATGGTGCTTTCATCTTTGCTCGCATGTCATCAATCTGATTTTGTGCTTCATTGAATCCAATACCGCTAGTATCTCCTTTAAGCTTTTGTGCATATAACTGTGACTCTATCAAATCCTTGGTTGTGTGTAATTTTTCAATGTGGTTCTTTGCCTCAATTAATTTAGATTCCATCTATTTCTTGATGTTCTCTAACTCCAAGATTTTCATGTTTTCTTGTCTTAGTTCTTCATCTAACTGCTTGTTTTCTTTGACCTATTCTTCATAGGCTTCTTGATTGTTGAGTAGCTTTTTGTCCAATTCTTCAATATGATCTTTTAGAGATGTATTTTCATCATTTATCTTTTCAACCATTTTTCCCAAATCACTTGTGGAACAATCTTTCAAGTCTTTTCTCAATCTTTTGATGACTACTTGAGAATCATTGATTTTTTCTTTTAGTTCTTCAATTTCTTTTTCAAATCTATCAAGGTCTTCAAGAGAAGCTTCAAGATTATTTTTCAGATGTTTCATTTCTCCCTTATCCATGATATCCTCAAGTGGTTAAACTTTTCTTCAGAGGACCAAATTCTGATACTAATTGTTAGGAATGGGAACATTGAGAGGGGGGGGGGTGAATCAATGTTCACTATATCTTTACAATTTCTTAACTCTTGAATCTTAACTTGATTACTTAAGTACTGATATGAACATTAATGTAAATAAGATAAACAATCAAAACATATAACACCAATATGGTTATGGGAAAACCCAAATAGGTAAAAACCCCGGTGGGAATTGACACCCACTAAGAACTGCACTAGTGTTTTATGATCCTTGTTAGAAGATCTACAACCCTGTAAGGAGTTGTTCTTTACAATGCTTTTAGTACAGTGACCTAGTATAAGGTCAAACCCTATTAGGAGTCTTTTACAATAACCTTGTTAGGGGTGGGGACACACTATCCTATACCTCACTGCTCAAGTAGTGAAGGCTACAACCTTCTGATCTCAGATACACACTATATCTACTGGATGAATTGGTGTTGTGACACTACTTGTCTGATTAGTTCCTTTTGTGCACTGATGCTTTAGCCCCTTGTAAAGCTCTAACTTATTCTATCTTTACTTCTCATGTCTTTGCTCTAGTTATCTTATCTCTATATCCACTTACATGCATTATTACAAAGGTGCATCTTATATTTATATGCGCTAACAAAAAAATTAACTAGGTCGGCCTATAACCGATTACATACAATTCTTCCAAGTGAATTGGTTCAAGAGTGTTTACAAAAAAAGATTTTTACATGTCTACAACCTAATTACAATAGGTACATAGCCTTTACAAAACATTATTATAACTCCTAATCAAAATACTAACAATCGGTTGCATACTATGTACTGTTTTGGCATTCACTATTTGTACCACTTCAACTGACTGTATATTCATCATAATGTCTCATCTGATCATGTGCTCTTAGACATAGCATGAATACACACTTACCAACTTAACTTCAAGGGTGCATACCATAACTCGGTCATACGCACGTGTGTTGATGCTCTGATCTTCTAGTGCTTTGCTAACTATCTAGTCTTCTATACTTAGTCATATTCCGACCTTATGATAATGTGCGCTGACTCCAAAAGACTTTATTTCCATAATGACAACACTATATTTAGTCATATACAATAGTATAGTCAACTTGCCAACAATAACACCTTATCATAGTACTTTCCAATTTTCAAATTCACATTTTATTGTTCACTTACCAAGAGTGTATGCTCATCTTTGATCCATGAAATCTGATAGGGCTTCAGATGTTCCAACCTTTTCAACTATAACTTTGTGACCATTTCCTCAAATGCCAGATTCTCTGAGCTACCACTATCAATGATTACCTTCCAAACTTTGTCAGAGACTCTATATCTAGTCTTGAACAAACTTTTCCTTACCGAATCTTCCATATTACTTTCACTCCAAAGTGTTCTCCTTACCATCAAGTTATTTTCCTTCTCAGGTTCATTCGGTGACTCTTCTTACACCAAAGCATTTCTACTATTATCAACCTTCTTACTTGCATGTGTACACTCAAATGATCTATGTCCTTCTTCTCCACAATTGTAACTAGTTCCCCATAAATGACCTCTTTTATAACCACCTCAGTAGTTACTGCCTCTGTCTCTAGATGAACTTTCACCTTTCCACTCGGTCTTGCCTTTATCCAGAGTTGTCTTTTTAGGTTTAGATCTACTATTTTCACCATAAGATCTACCTCTTCCTCTAGGGAATCTACCACCTCTACTTCTTTTTCTTTTCTCATGCCTCTTGTTCAATTTCTCCTCAGCTTTCAATGCAAATTGATAAGCCTCTTCAATGTTCTCCAATTTGATCAAACTGATTTCTTCTTGAATGGGAAATATTAAACCATTTAGGTATCTGGCAATTATTTCCACATCATCTTCATCATATCCAAATCTGATATCTAATCTATAGAATTCCTTAGTATACTCTTTTATCGAGCTATCTTTCTACCTCAAACTTTGCATTCGCCTAACTAGGTTAGTCTAATAATCACAAGGTAAGAACCTTCCTTTTAATTTATTCACCATTTTATTCCATACCTTGATTTTGTCTTTGCCTTTCCTCTTTCTATCCAACTTCAGATGTTCCCACCATAAGGATGCACGACTCTTCAACTTTGTGCTTGCAATTTTCACCTTCTTTTCCTCAAGTACATTTCCATATTCAAAGTAATTTTCCATCTCAATGATCCAGTCCACCAATTCATAAGAATCTAATTTTCCACTATACTTTGGAGGATTAAAGTGTGGTGTAGACTTTAAATTTTTCAAAGCCTTCAAGAATCTTTCCTCACCTTGATACATCACAGGTGAAGGTTCTACATCAACTTGTTCTACCTCAATTTCATCATCACTAACATCTTTAAGATGTCTTCCTCTTCTCTGAGTTCTCTCAACAACTTTTAGTCTAGCAGCAAGTTGTCTCAACATGTCTGCCAATCCTAGATCCACATCTCACCTCTCATGAACCATCTTGAAACCCTCTGCAATTGTAGGTTAGATCACAATTTGCTACCCCATAATAAATCAACTAGGTTTTGACAAGAAGGAACCCTCAAACCTAGATTTGCAAACCTAGATCCAGATCTAACCTTTCTCTGATGCCACTTGATGCAAGGAAGGATGGGGAGATGGGCTAAAGGCACACCCTAACCAGATCCACCTTGAAAAACAACACGTGGAAGCAAAAACACCCAAAAGCGAGAGAGAGAGAATGTAGATATCTTTCATATATTATCTTCAATTGATTAATACATGTTGGGCTATAAGGCATTCCAGGTTTAGGCTAGATATTACAATCAAGTACAGGAGTCCTCCAACATGCGAGGATCTACCAACAATCTCTAATTTTCCATCTTCTATCCCCTACCAAAACCTTCCTCCCTAAACTCTAACAAAATAACTACATTTATATAAGAGGCTACCGAATCAAGTCGATCTTCAGATCCACCATCAATGGAAGGAATGAACAAATCTAGGTCCATACACTTCCCAACGATAGACTGCTTGAGAATCACTGACTTTTTCTTTTAGTTCTTTAATTTCTTTTCCAGAAATGTCAAGGTCTTCAAGAGAAGCTTCAAGATTATTTTTCAAATGTTTCATTTCTCCCTTATCCATGATATCCTCAAGTGGTTAAACTTTTCTTTAGAGGACCAAAGCTCTAATACCAATTGTTAGGAATGGGAACACTAAGAGGGGGAGGGGGGTGAATAAGTGTTCACTATATCTTTACAATTTCTTAACTCTTGAATCTTAACTTGATTGCTTAAGTACTGATATGAACATCAATTTAAACAAGATAAACAATCACAACACATAACACCAATATTTTTATGGGGAAACCCAAATAGGTAAAAACCCCGATGGGAATTGACACCTACAAAGAACTGCACTGGTGTTTTATGTTCCTTGTTAGAAGATCTGCAACCCTATTAGGAGTTTTTCTTTACAATGCTTTTAGTACAGTGACCTGGTCAAAGGTCAGACCCTATTAGGAGTCTTTTAAAATAACCCTATTAGGGGTGGGGACACATTTTCCTAGAGCTCACTACTCAAGTGGTGAAGGATACAACCTTCTGATCTTAGATACACACAATATCTGCTGGATGAACTGGTGTTGTGACACTGCTAGTCTGATTAGTTCCTTTTTTGCACTGATGCTTTAGCCCCTTGTAAAGCTCAAACTTATTCTATCTTCACTTCACATGTCTCTGCTCTACTTATCTTATCTGTATATCCACTTCCATGCTTTATTACAAAGGTGCATCTTATATTTATATGCGCTAACAAAACAATTAACTAGGTCGGCCTATAACTGATTACATACAACACTTCCAAGTGAATTAGCTCAAGAGTGTTTACAAAAAAAGATGTTTAAATGTCTACAACCTAATTACAATAGGTGCATAGCCTTTACAAAACATTATTATAACCACTAATAAAAATACTAGCAATCAGTTGCATACTTTGTTTTGTTCTGGCGTTCACCGTTTGTACCACTTCAACTGACAGTATCTTCATCATACTATCTCATTTGATAATGTGCTCTTAGACATAGCATGAATACACACTTACCAACTTAACTTCAAGGGCACATACCATAACTTGGTCATATGCATGTGCGTTGATGCTCTGATCTTCTGGTGCTCTGCTAACTGTCTAGTCTTCTATACTTAGTCATACTCCAACCTTATGATAATGTGCGCTAACTCCAAAACTCTATATGACTTTGTTACCATAATGACAACACTATATCTAGTCATATACAATAGTATAGTCAACTTTCCAACAATAATACCTGAATAGGGTTAAAATGGAAACATAGTAATATACCTCACATTCAACACCTATTCATTTGAAATTGGAATTTGGAATTGAAATTGCATAAGTAAATCTGAAAATACTTGAAAATCAATTAGGCCAAGATACATACCTCATCATAAAAATGATTCATAAATACCTATTTTTTGAAGTCTGTGCACACTTTCAGAAAAGTCCAAAACTTGTCTTGGACTGGAAATGTTGAGACGAAGAAAACCCAGAAATCTTTCTCCAAAATAGCTCAGCTCGGGTTTGACCCTCATAAAAGGTCAAATACCACATTCTTTATTTTAAGTTTGATTCAAATTATGTTCGCAGATCTCAGAAGTTCGGCAAAAAGGGTACTCAGATATGTCCTCTGATCCTTAAAACAACAACTGTAGATATCTAAAAAGGGGAGTTTTGGGGTGGCTATATAGGGTTTTGCCTTAGTCAAACCCTCATTTTGGTGGTCTCCACCTCCATGAATAGCCGATTGAAATAGAATGTGTGTGTGTGTGTGTGTATTGAAAGTGTAATGCCAAGATCTAATCCTCTAGATCAAAACCCTAGCATGAATATGTATGAAATAACAATGCATAGATTTGAATGAGATAGAAAAGCATACCACGCCCCCAAGGCTAAAGTACTTCTACCAAACTCACAATCCGTAATTGCTACTCCATGATTGAATGCTTGAAAGTTGATAATGGTGGATCAAGGAAGAAAGGATCTCTCTTACTCCAAATATGAGTTCACAAAGATGCTTGATGTCAATAATGGCTTGATCTTCTATGTCTTCCTCTTGCTAACTTGCACCTTCACTATTCCTTCCTTGCTTGAATTCTTGCTTGCACTTGAGATCTTGCAATTGCTTGAGATGAGATGTGAAAACTTGATGTGAAAATGAGAGAGGAAGGCCTCCTTTTATAGTGATCTAGGGCACACTCCTCTAGAGGGGCCACCTTGGAGAATTAAATCCTAATTAGGTCCTAAAATTTAGAAAATATACCTAGATTAAATGCAATTAAAGGATTTACCATCCCGAAACCCAAAATGGCCAACCCAGAGGGGGGAAAATAAATCTCCCGAAAGCTCGAAGCCCAGAAATTCTGGAAATTGGAATTTTGGAGGAAGGGGTCAAAGTCAAGGTTGGACCTGACCTAGTCAGGGTTGAGGTTGACCCTGACCTAGTCAGGGTCGAGCTCAACCCTGACCTAGTCAGGTTCTAACTCGACCCTAACCCTAGTTCCAGTTTGACTCAGAACCAAGTCAGGAGGTCCCGGGTATGCCCAGAAACCTAGAACTGATGCCAAAATAAGATAGAATGTCAGTGATAGACATAAAATCCTATGATTATTGTGATGAAGGCTAGGAGGACCTATTTCAAAATCTCCCTAGAGAATAGAGCCATGGAAGAGGGAAATTAAGGAGAATCCTTGGGATCCTAACCCTAATTTCACCTAGAATGAAGAAGATGAGTGCAAAATGCATCCTAAATGCATGTCTATCATGATAAATGTAATAAAAGAGGGTGCTAAACCTATCAAGATGGAAGTGCTTCCATTTTGAGATGATACATTTAGCCCCCACTTTAGCTTAGTTATGACACTACGTGAATATGCAAGCTAAAGTAAGAAAACATCATAGTAAATAAAAAGGATATAGGTAAGTCCTCGATGTAAATATCCTTCAAAAAATTGTTAAAACCTGCAACACACAAGGTTGATGAAAATCTATAAATCACCTAAAGATTACTATATGATAATTTGAGAAGTGTATAGAGCCCCTTATGCCCCCCCTATTTCGGCTTTCTACTTCGAAAGGGTGAAACAAGGTGATAAGAAAAACTGTATATACTGGATATGCAAAGTGTTGAAAAGGCCTTTCCTAAACCAATTAGAATGATTCCTAACCTTCCTAAACTAGTTCAATGAGTTAAGTATCTTAATCATGATTCCAATGCCACTAACGGCACTAAAAACAGAGTTACCGAACTCAAGTTATGATAAAAAGAGTGGATGTTTGTCCAAATGCATAAGAAAGAAATTTTGAGTTTTTACCCTAAGAAAACCCTAATTTGAATTTATAAAAGAGATGAATAGTAATACTTACTCATTCTTACCATTTGTAGATTTGAAATGAGAAAGCAAGATGTCGAGAAGAGAGGAGCTACGAGCGACACGCCTGGAGTCTCTGAGACACAGCTTAGCTATCGGACGGCCACTACCCGAGGTGAGTTGTGGCTTTATCCACCTTTGTGTTTTTCAAATTCCTATTTTGGATAGGTCAGGTCAATTTTTCCCCCTTTAGGTCAACCCTAACCCATTTAGGTCGACATTGACCCACCTAGGTTGACTTTAACCCATAAAAGTCAACATTGCCCAAGGGTTTTTTTGTCATGTTTTGAGATGAGGTCAACCTTGACCCAAAAAGGTCGACCCTGACCCAATAAAGTTGACATTGACCCAGTAAGGTTGACATTAACCTAACTAAGGTCAACTTTGACCTAGTTCAGTTATATTTGTAGATTTGATGATGTAAATTATTGATATGATGTTTTTTTGTGCTTACAGGACCTAGTCTACTTTCGAGAACATCCTTATGGGGATTTGATAGTGAATGTCAAGGAGAGACTATCCGAGTTGGATGATGAGGGGATGTAGTTACTAAGGGATGTAGGACTGTACTAGGTATTAGTCCTCCCATAGATTAGACTACACCGAGCCATGCTGTCGGCTCTGATAGAGAGATGGGATGAGGATACCTACTCCTTCCATCTTCTATGTGGGGAGATCATAGTGACTTTAGAGGATGTGTATAGGATTATGCGGCTTCCAGTCTGAGGGGAGACTGTCAGACCTAAAACACAATGTGGTTGTGAGGAGATCCATGCAGACTTAGAGTACTGTACAGTTGTGTGTCCACTGATGCGGAGCTAATCAAATTAGATCCCACTATCTATCGTACTAGCAAGCCTTACACCTTTAATACAGAAGGTGATGTTGTGCATCGTATCCTTGGTTGTGTTACCCAACTCAAAGGGTACCATATTTTGTTCACCTCTGACACATCTCATACAGAAGATGGAGAGAGAGAGGACTGTGTTCTCATGGGGTCGCAGCATGCTAGCTCAGCTATACCATGAGTTGAGTCAGTAAGTGAGGTATTGGTAAGAGAGTTTATCGACATGCATAGTTCTACAGATATGGATCTTTGAGCATTTCACATTTACATGTCCAGAGGGAGTGCTAGTGATGGTATATGCGAGGACAATGAGAGCTTTTGCATATCCTTTGAGGGATGTTTGGTAGTTTGGGGATATGCTCTATTGGAGAGTACATCTAGACCGCATTGCTAGCACCGATGCGATATGGAGACCCTACTACCAGATGACAGAGTGGCCTGATACACCAGTCTAGATGAGACATTAATAGTAGTGAAAGCTGCTAGAGGGTCATCAAAGTCATATAGTGATGCCCTACTATTATGATTGGGTGAAGAGGAAATTTGGCCTCTTACAGGGAGTCCATAAGGTAGTACCTTGCTATGTACATCCGACAAGATACTATCAGAGACCTGGTGCCATACACTGACCATCAATAGAAAACATTGAGGATAGTGATACATAGGAGATAGAGGATAGAGAGGTACCATCAGATGTAGCCTATGAAGGTGTGAGTTGAGATTACATCAAGTACTAGAGTTTGGAGGGGACCCGTCCTATCTTTCCCAAGGATTATCCCACAGGTGATCTAGGCTTTACAAAAGGGACACACCGGGATAATGGAGCCACCAAGGAGGATGAGGATATTAGAGATGAGGAGGAGTACATCTCTAAGGGAGATCCCATGGAGGAGGAGAGAGCAGAGGAGAGATCTGAGGACATGCCCCCAACTGGTGATACTGGTACAGATATACCTATTACACGCGCATCACCATTGAGATCACGATGGCCCCCATAGCCCCATACAAGGACACCACCATCAAGGCCTAGACATAGCGAGTGTGGAGAGAGTAGTCACTCCATGCCCCCACCATCTAGGCACTTTAGTGACGTCCAGGAGGGAGACCTAGGTATAAATTTGATTGAAAAAAATTATTTGAATATATGATTTGATTTGACATAGATAGGATACTAGACTGATAGAAGTTTGTCTGTCTATAGCTAGCATAGCAGAGTGGAGGAGCTTTGTATCTGAGGTTCTCAAGGATAACATTATATCCTACCGACTACCAGCCGATGAGTGAGAGTCTTCCATTGGTCATAGGGATCCTGATAGACATGTCGACATCTTTGTATGTATCCAGCGAGAGCTGAGGATGTGCAAAGAAAGAGAGGAGAAGATGATGGCAGAGATATAGAGTCTTCATGAGTGTGTACAAGGTATGAGCATATCCAAGAGCCATACACAGACACACAAATCTTCATCTTCTTACCACAGGGTAGAGAGATCTGGGAGTCACCGGCCAGCAGAGCGTCATAGTGATAGATGTAGTGATAGATAGGGCCATTGGCCTCATATGTATCAAAATTTTGAAAAATTAAATTTGTGATGAATGAAAAACTTTCTCTACTGATCAGTTCTATGTTTGATTACTATGCTTTCATCAATATAAAACTTAATAGAAAGAAAGATAGAAAGAAAGTGCATAAACATATTCAATATGTAATTTTTACTAAAACTACATAACCTATAAAAGAAATCTTTATAAGGAATACATAAATGCACATGGAACAAATGAGATTAAGGGAAATAACATTTAAGATGCATAATATTAATGGGTTCCTTAAAAGAAACACCATCCATATCAGCAAGTTTGTAAGCACCTGAACCAAACTTTTCAATAATAACAAAAGGTCCAAGCCAATTAGGGCTAAATTTTCCTTTTTTGCCCGGTAAAGCATTCACATTTCGTTGATTCTCATAAAGAACTAAATCACCAATCACAAATGTTCACTCAATTACCTTATGATTGTATTGTTTCTGAAGAGATTTATGATAAGCTTTTATATAATGTTCTAATGCATGTATTCATTGTTCATCTAACATTTCTAATTCTTGTAAGTGTTGTTCATGAAAAGTATCTTTATCAATTATCCCATGAAATGAAACATGTAAAGAAGGTATTTCTAGTTCCAAAGGCATAATAGCATTAGTACCATAGACAAGATTATAAGGAGAAGTACATGTGGTGGTATGAACACTAGTCCTATAAGCCCATAAAGCATAAGTTAATTGAGTATGCCAATCTTTGGCATGCTTATTAACTATTTTTCTCAAGATTTGTTCAATAATTTTATTTGAAGCTTCAGCTTGTCCATTAGATTGAGGATAATAAGGAGTTGAAAATCTATGTTGAATCCTATATTTCTCCAAAAATTTTGCAACTTCCTTATTTTTAAAAGATGTTCCATTGTCTGTAATTATCGTCAAAGGAATACCAAATCTTGTAATGATATTATTAAGGATAAAATCACAAATAACATTCATCATTGTTGAATGAAGAGGGATAGCTTCAACCCACTTCGTGAAGTAATCCGTAGCGGTGAGAATGTAAGTATGTCCTTAAGAAGAAGTTGGTGAGATTTTTCCAATAAGGTCAAAATCCCATACACTAAAAGGCCATGGAGAAACTTGATTACGAAGCTCATGAGTAGGAGCATGAATCAAATTACTATGTTGTTGACATTGAGGACATTTCTTAACAAACATGAAAGAATCATGTTCCATGGTTTTCCAATAATATCTCATTCGAAGCAATTTATTAACCAGGGATTTTCCACCAAAATGTCCTCCACATGAACTAGAATGAACCTCTACTAAAGCTACAGGAATTTTAGTTCTATTAAGACATCTTAATAATAATCCTTCATAAGAGTGTTTGTAAAGTGTATCTCCTAAACTGATGTACCGTGCTGCAAGTTTTTGAATACGATTACGCATGTTCCTTGTTGTTGATTCAGGAAACGTACCATCCTTCAAAAAATGAAAAATGTGTGAATACCATTCATCCGAATGCAAATTGAAACAATCAAAAGTGATCTTATCAGAAATTGTAGGGCATTTAAGAGTTTGTATAGTAAATTGAAAGTTTTCCACATTTTTCTCAAGACAAACCAAGGAAGCTGCCCTAGCCATAGCATCTGCATGTCGATTATCCTTCCTAGGTATTTGAATTGTATAAGAGGGGAATTGTGAAAGCACATCAAGAGCTAAATCTCTATATTGTGTCATTTTAGCATTTTTAGTTTGATATCCTCCTTTAATCTGTTCAACTATCAGTTGCGAATCACCATATATTTGTAAATGTTGGATATTGAGGGATGAAGCTGCTCGTAGTCCAGCTATAAGGGCTTCATACTCCGCAATATTATTAGTACAAGGAAAGGTTAATTTATATGATAAAGGGATGGGTTTTTTTGTAGGGGGAATCAAGATGATACCCACACCAAAACTTGTTTTACACTTAGACCCATCAAAATATAATTCCCAAATATCATCCTGTTGAATAGTTAGAATATTATCATCAGGAAATTCTACAAAAGTAGAATTTTCATCTAGACAAGGACTAGGAGCCTCGGCTAGATAATTTGTCAATGCTTGTCCCTTAATAGATTTTTGAGAAATAAAATTAAGATCAAATTCGGTGAGCAACATAACCCATTTTACTAATCGACCAGAAAGATCAGTTTGTGAGAACATATGTTTCAAAGGATCAAACTTGACAATCACATTAACTTCAGCATTTATAAGATAATGCCTAAGTTTCTGACATGCATAAACTATAGCTAGACATTGTCTTTCTAAATCTATATATCGTGTTTCATAATCAATTAAAGTCTGACTAATGTAATACATGGGTTTTTCTTTACCATTATCATCAATTTGAGCTAACAACGCACTCATAGCCCATGGAGTCGCTGAAGTGTATAATTGAAATGGTTTATCAAAATTTGTTGGTTGCAAAATAGGAGGATTCACAAGATACTTCTTAAATTGCTCAAAAGTTTGTTTACACTCCTCATTCCAAGAGAAAGTGGTATCCTTTCTAAGCAAGGAAGTAAAAGGAATAGTTCGGTTGGCTAAATTAGAAATAAAGCGATGAATAGCTTGTATTTTTCCTTGTAAACTTCATAACTGAGAAATATTCTTAGGAGGAGGCATATTAACAATAGCGTCAATCTTTTCAGTATCTACTTTGATGCCTCGCTTAGAGATTATAAATCCTAATAATTTACCAGAATCAACTCCAAAGACACACTTCTTAGGATTCAATCTCATATTATAACTTCTAATTCTTTCAAATATCTGTCGTAAAATAGTAACATGATCTTCTCTTTGTATATAATTTTGCCAAGATGTCATCCACATAATCTTCAAGAATCTTATGAATGTAATCATGAAAAATCAGAGTCATAGCCCGTTGATAAGTTGCTCCCACATTTTTTAATCCAAAAGGCATCATGACCCAACAAAAGGTTCCCCAAGGTGTTATAAATGCAGTCTTAAATTGATCTTGAGGGGGGATAAAGATTTGATTATATCCCAAAAAACCATCCATAAAAGATAACAAGGCATGACCCGCTGTTGAATCCACAATCATATCAATATTAGGTAGCAAGAAATCATCTTTCAAGGATGCCTTATTTAAATCTCTAAAATCAGTGCACATCCTTATCTTATTTTCTCCTTTTGACATAGGCACAATGTTTGAAATCCAATCTGAGTAATCAATAGAATGGATAAATCTAGAATCCAATAGTTTTTCAATTCCACCTTTGACTAACAAAGCAATTCATGGATTCATCTTTTGAATTTTCTATTTCACCAGTTTCATATTCGGTTTTAAAAAAATGCTATGAGTAACAATTTTAGAATCGATACTTGGCATATCAAAATATGTCCAAGAAAAGATATCCTTAAATTCGAGCAAAAGGGAAGCCAACTGATCACGTTCATCCTGATTCAAACATTTCCCAATCTTTATCATCCTTTCAAAATCATTTTCATCCACTTGAATATCAATAGTCTCAATGATTAACAAATCACTTCTTATCGGAGACTCCGTTGGTAAAGGAAGAATATCTTGTTTGTCAGGTTCTCCAAAATAAGCATCCATTTTTAAGCAATAAGGCTTTCCTCATTTGTGATGAAATTTAGGTAGATCCTCATAAACCCCTATAAATTCCATTATGGCTTCATCCTTAGGAAAAATATCCAAAGAGGATTGTTGATTAAGGTTAATAAGCAATGAGTTAACCAATTTCAACTGTCCACTGCAAATATGATTAACATTAAGAGGAAAATCTGATGGTTGTCTATAAGGATTAAATCCTAATCCATACATATGATCATATATGTCATTATCTAGAGGTACTTGTATACCTTGTTCATATTTACCACATCCTTTCCCATTAAATCCTGATTTCTTAAGCAAATGATAACTAGGGCCATATCGATCAGTCATATCAGAAGGAGTCCAAGGAGTGGCATATGTCACAATGTCATAACAATCAGGCTTTATAGTGTCAAGTGTTTCATTAATCAAAGCGGAAACAAAATTACTTTTTAATTCTTCAGACAATGGGGAAGAAGTAAAAACCTTTTTCTCAAATTCATTCTGTTGCTTCATGAATTCTAAATCAAAGACCTTGTATTCTCCAATAAATGTAGGGTTAAAATCCAATGTCCCCCAATCATCCTCAGTCAAGGAAGAAGAAGAAGATGGAACTTCTTGTTGTTGAATTTCAGGTTGTATAATCTCAGATTGTTGTTTCTCTTATTGTTTTTCAATCTCTTTATTAGGATAAATAGGTTCAAAGTTCTTAGCATATTCTGCATTTAAGCAAGAGCTTGGAGCATCATCTGCATGTAATGTATACATTAGATTATTATAGATGAACCTAACCTTGTGATGAAGAGTAGAAGGGACTACATGCATAGTATGTAACCATGGTCTTCCTAAAAGAAGGTTATAGTTGAGAGGTTCGGGCATAACATGAATAGGAGGATTTAGAATAACTGGACCTACTTTAACAGGTAAGGTAATAATACCCAAAGTTCTTTTTGCAATATTATCAAATCCACGTATAGGAACATTATCAGGTTGAATAGTAGATAAATCAACCTTAATTGCTTTGAGCATATCCATGCTACAAACATTAAGTCTGGATCCATTATCAATTAAAGTTCATTGAATGATACTCTGATTAATCAAGATAGCCACCATAAGAGCATCATATTGATTCTGCACCTCTAAGGATGGTAAATCATTATCAAAAAACACAATAGGAGGTACAGAAGGCATAGTATGCATACAATCCAAAATAGAATGAATGTTTTCTTGATTAGGAGATGAAGCAAGAAGAGTAGATAGAGCTTTTTGCAATGCCTCATGATATGTCAGGGATGTTTGAAGTAATTCCCATAAAGATATCTTAGCAGGAGTAGCACATAATTGGTCAACTAAGTTGTACTCCTTAAAAGTAGATGGATACCTAGGTGCTTGAGGAAGCATAGGTTGAGAAGGAGGTAAAGAAACTGGAACAGTAGGCTGAGGATTATTCTGTGTATGATAAGCATGTGAAATAGAATCAGTGTTATCAAAGAAATCCAAAGGATCTCTAGGTTTACCCTTAACTGTTATACGAGGACATCCTTTTATCGTCATCAAAGGTGTAGGATATATCATTTTAGGTTTGTCAATGTTGCAAATAGTGGGACATGAAGGTAACCATGCACACACCCTATGGTAAAGGTCAATTGGAGAGGTTATGGAGGAGAGTGAAATAGGAATAGGATCCATGGAGACCATATTCGAACCATTTGCATCCTCGCTACCATATACCTCATTAGGGATTCTATCCTCTTGTATAATAAAAGCATCATCAAAGTACTCAAAACAAGAATCATACATGTTGAATACAAAGAAAGTACTAAAAGCATGAAAAATGTAAATATTTTTGTATTTTTAAAGGAATTTTGCAATTTTTTGTATATTTTTGAAATATAAATGCAAGAAATAAATCTAAACATACAAGATTTAAATCTAACACCATAAAAGAAAGAGTTGTCATAAACGGGTTCACCAAAATGAATAGGGTTAAAATGGAAACATAGTAATATACCTAACATTCAACACCTATTCATTTGAAATTGGAAATTGGAATTGAAATAGCATAAGTAAATCTGAAAATACTTGAAAATCAATTAGGTCAAGATACATACCTCATCATGAAATTGATTCATAAATACCTATTTTCTGAAGTCTGTGCACACTTTCAAAAAAATCCAAAACCTATCTTGGACTAGAAATGCTAAGACGAAGAAAACCCAAAAATCTTTCTCCAAAATAGCTCAGCTCAGGTTTGACCCTCATAAAAGGTCAAATACCACATTCTTCATTTGAAGTCTGATTCGAATTTTGTTCACAGATCTCGAAAGTTCGGTGAAAAGGGTATTCAGATCTATCCTCTGATCCTTGAAACAACAACTATAGATATCTAAAAAGGGGAGTTTTGCGGTGGCTATATAGGGTTTTGCCTTAGTCAAACCCCTGTTTTGGTGGTCTCCACCTCCATGAATAGCCAATTGAAATAGAATGTGTGTGTGTGTGTGTGTATTGAAAGTGTAATGCCAAGATCTAATCCTCTAGATCAAAACCCTAGCATGAATATGTATGAAATAACAATGCATAGATTTGAATGAGATAGAAAAGCATACCAAGCCCCCAAGGCTAAAGTACTTCTACCAAACTCACAATCTGTAGTTGCTACTCCATGATTGAATGCTTGAAAGTTGATAATGGTGGATCAAGGAAGAAAGGATCTCTCTTACTCCAAATATGAGTTCACAAAGATGCTTGATGTCAACAATGGCTTGATCTTCTATGTCTTCCTCTTGCTAACTTGCACCTTCACTATTCCTTCCTTTCTTTAATTCTTGCTTGCACTTGAGAGCTTGCAATTGCTTGAGATGAGATGTGAAAACTTGATGTGAAAATGAGAGAGAAAGGCCTCCTTTTATAGTGATCTAGGGCACACTCCTCTAGAGGGGCCACCTTGGAGAATTAAATCCCAATTAGGTCCTAAAATTTAGAAAATATACCTAGATTAAATGCAATTAAAGGATTTACCATCCCAAAACCCGAAATGGCCGACCTAGAGACAGGAAAATAAATCTTTTGAAAGCCCGAAGCCCAGAAATTCTAGAAATTGGAATTTTGGAGGAAGGGTTCAAACTCAAGGTTGGACCTGACCTAGTCAGGGTCGAGCTCGACCCTGACCCTGGTCCCAGTTTCACTCAAAACCAAGTCAGGAGGTCTCGGGGATGCCCAAAAACCTAGAACTGATGCCAGAATAGGATAGAATGTCAGTGATAGACATAAAATCCTATTATTATCATGATGAAGGCCAGGAGGACCTATTTCTAAATCCTACCTAGAGAATAGAGCCATGGAAGAGGAAAATTAAGGAGAATCCTTGGGATCCTAACCCTAATTTCACCTAGAATGAAGAAGATGAGTGCAAAATGCATCCTAAATGCATGTCTATCATGATAAATGTAATAAAAGAGGGTGCTAAACCTATCAAGATGGAAGTGCTTCCATTTTAAGATGATACAATACCTTATCATAGTACTTTCTAATTTTCAAATTCACATAACATTGTTCACTTACCAAGAGTGTATGCTCATCTTTGATCCATGAAATCTGATAGGGCTTCGAATGTTCCAACCTTTTCAACTATAACTTTGTGACCATTTCCTCAGATGCCAAATTCTCCGAGCTACCACTATCAATGATTACCTTCCAAAATTTGTCAGAGACTCTACATCTGGTCTTGAACAAACTTTTCCTTACCGGATCTTCCTTATTACTTTCACTCCAAAGTGTTCTCCTTACCATCAAGTTATTTTCCTTCTCAGGTTCATTCGGTGACTCTTCTTGCACCAAATAATTTCTACTATGATCGATCTTCTTACTTGCATGTGTACACTCAAATGATCTATGTCCTTCTTCTCCACAATTGTAACTATTTCCCCAGAAATGACCTCTTTTATAACCACCTCAGTAGTTACTTCCTCTGTCTCTAGATGAACTTTCACCTTTCCACTTGGTCTTGCCTTTATCCAGAGTTATCTTTTAAGGTTTAGATCTACTATTTTAACCATAAGATCTACCTCTTCCTCTAGGGAATCTACCACCTCTACCACTTTGTCTTTTCTCAGGCCTCTTGTTCAATTTCTCCTTAGCTTTCAATGCAAATTGATAAGCCTCTTCAATATTCTCCAATTTGACCAAACAGATTTCTTCTTGAATGGAAAATCTTAAACCATTGAGGTATTTAGAAATTCTTTCCACATCATCTTCATCATATCTAGATCTAATATCTAATCTATAGAATTCCTCAGTATACTCTTTTACTGAGCTATCTTTCTACCTCAAACTTTTCATTCACCTAACTAGGTTAAGCTGATAATCACAAGGTAAGAACTTTCCTTTTAATTTATTCACCATTTTATTCCATACCTTGATTTTTTCTTTGCCTTTCCTCTTTCTATCCAACTACAGATGTTCCCACCATAAGGATGCATGACCCTTCATCTTTGTGCTTGCAATTTTCACCTTCTTTTCCTTAGGTACATTTTCATATTCAAAGTAATTTTCCATCTCGATGATCCAGTCTACCAATTCATGAGAATCTAATTTTCTACTATACTTTGGAGGATTAAAGTGTGGTTTAGACTTCAGATTTGTCAAAGCCTTCAAGATTATTTCCTCACCTTGATCCATCATAGGTGAAGGTTCTACATCAACTTGTTCTACCTCAATTTCATCATCACTAACATCTTTAAGATGTCTTCCTCTTCTCTGCCTTGTCTCAACAACTTCTAATCTAGCAGCAAGTTGTCTCAACATGTCTACCAATCCTAGATCCACATCTCACCTCCCATGAACCATCTTGAAACCCTCTGTAATTTCAAGTTAGATCACAATTTGCTACCCCACAATAAATCAACTAGGGTTTGACAAGAAGGAACCCTCAAACCTAGATTCGCAAACCAAGATCTAGATCTAACCTCGCTCTGATACCACCTGACACAAGGAAGGATGGGGAGATGGGACAAAGGCACACCCTAACTAGATCCTCCTTGAAAAACAACATGCAGAAGCAACAACACCCAAAAGTGAGAGAGAGAATGCATATATCTTTCATATATTATCTTCAATTGATTCATACATGTCAGGCTGTAAGGCCTTCCTGGTTTAGGCCAGATATTACAATCAAGCACAGGAGTCCTCCAACATGTGAGGATCTACCAACAATCTCTAATTTTCTATCTTTTATCCCCTACCAAAACCTTCCTCCCTAAACTCTAACCAAACAACTACATTTATATAAGAGGCTACCGAATCAAGTCAGCCTTCATATCCACCATTAATGGAAGGAATGACTAGATCTAGGTCCATACGCTTCCCAACGATAGATACCAACATTAAATCCATGACCCAAATTAATTGCACAAGTCAGCCTCAATAGGAATCCAAAATAAATAACTCGGTAAGCAAGGATAACTGATCACTAGACAAGCATCACCGAGTGCCAGGGAAATAACCGAGCGCTAGAGAGATAACCAAGCAATACCAGTAAGCAAAGGAAACCAAGCAACACCGAACCAACTCAGTCAAAGAAGGAACCAAGCAACACAAAGAAAACACAGACATCTTTTTGGTGACACAGGATTGCCAAGGACCTGAGATGCTCTCACATTAGGCTTTCAGCTTCTTAGGATCCACTTATATTCCTCTATGAGAGACAATGCAACCTAACAACTTGTCTGATTGCACACCAAAGACACATTTATTGGGATTCATTTGAACCTTGTACTTCTCCAATCTGTCAAAGATTGTGCTAGGGATAGCAATGAGTGATTCACGTGTCTTGGATTTACCTAAGATATCATCCATATAATCTTCCATAATCACATGAAGGATGTCATGGAAGATAGTTTTCATGTCTCTCTAATAGGTGGCACCTACATTTTTTAGACCAAAGGGCATGACCTAGTAATAGAACGTACCCCATGGTGTGGTGAATGCAGTTTTGTGTTGGTCCTCCATTGCTATGTGAATCTGATTGTATCTAGAAAATCCATCCATGAGGAACAACATCTCATGCCTAATAGTCAAATCCACTAGAATATCGATGTTAGGAAGTGGAAAATCATCTTTAGGACATGCAAGATTAAGGTCTTTGAAATTAGTACATATTTGGATGCCCCCAGAGGTTTTACCTACTGGTATAATGTTGGATACTCACTCAGGGTAATCTATGATTCTAATGAATTATACTTTGAGCATCTTTTATTTTTTGGCTTTGACCAAGAGTGCCACTTGTGGATGCATCTTATGTAACTTCTACTTCACAAGTTTGATGTTTGGATCTATGGCAAGATGGTGTACAAATATATCATTATCGAGCCTAGACATGTCTTTATAAGTCCATGCAACTTGATGTATACTTTCTTTATAAATACAATTATGGCTTCTTTTTCTTTCTCATCAAGAGAAGCTACAATGTAGGTGATCTTTAGATCTTCTTTAGTACCAAGATTGACTGCGACTGTATCTTCTATGAGGATAGAAGATTTCTCTAGCGACAATGACATAAAAGGTAAGTCAACTTCCCCATCCTCTAGCACCTCAAAAAGGTTTTCACTAGAGGACATGTCCTTTATTTTATCTTTTTCTTCATCCAGGGGTGCTTCAAAAAGGTTTTCACCCAAGGATGTTTTATCATTTCTTGGATTTTCTTCTTCTTCATTTTTGCAACTAAGGGAGTTGACTTGGTTACCGAAGTAGGATTTCTCATTATAGTGGATCTGATACTCATTTTCTTGGAGATTTCTTACTCCGAAAAGTGCTAGAACTACCTCATCTCAATCACATATGTCTAAGGAAGGTGGTGAATCTTTTTGGTCCCAATCGATTAGTTCAGGGTTGGTAAGGGGAAGTTCAGGTGAGGAAAGGTTTGATTAGGTGATATGAAGGATACGAGTGTCAAGATCATCTTTAACATATTGGAAAGGTATTTTAAAGAACTCTTCCTTGGTGTCTGAATCAGATTCAACCAAACAATAGTCCTTGGTAAAAATTTTCTTAGTTTCTATGAAACCCGATCCTTTTCCACGGGGATATCTAGTTGATTTGATGAGAGTTTTCCTTCTAGCTTCTTTTTCCCCAAGGCCACTACCATGATATCCCATGCTTTCAACACTAGGAGTGGCCTTAATATATTTCCTCTTAGGGATATCCAAAGGTTTATCTTCATCATCATCAAATAGCCAAGATAGGACATTATGCTCCATGTGTTCATCTGAAAGAGATCCCCAGTGTTCAAATGTAGTTTGCTCATACAAACTACTTATACTCCCCCATACTTGACCTATGAATCTAACCTTCTTTTTAGACTTGGTAACCTTTTCCTTTCCTTTAGACTAGTTATACGTCTTTTCTTTATCTTCAAAAGAAGTGGACTATACAAGAGTTTCTTATATGACAGGACATACATACTCATTCAATGGGAAATAATTTGATTGCTTACCTTCCAGCCTTTTTCAACACTCAAAGGGTTGATGGTCTCCATGGATTGTTTTGGCTCCATGGTGTGTGAATTTTAAACATTGATGAAATTTGGACGAGACACTTGAGATAGCGTGTATCCATGGTCTACCTAAGAGGATGTTATAGGGTAGATCTAGATCGAGCACTTGACAGACTATTTCAATAAGGGTTGGACCCACTTGTAAGGGAAGTGCAATGATACTTTTACTTTGTCATCATATGCTTTTATTATGATTCTTTTATTTATATCAATAGGGTCTTCAGAAAGACCTATGTTATGGATCATACTTAAAGTATACAAGTTCAGACTGGATCCATTCTCTATGAGGACTCTTTTGATTTGGGTATTATGGATGGTCACTTGGATATGGAGGGGTTTATTGTGGTGAGCATCGGGACCTTGTAAAAAATTTTCAGTAAACACCAGGTGTTGTTGGGAAGCTAGGTTTTTTTATCATGGCTTGGAGCTATGATGCATTGATATTTTCATGAACACAAGACTCGGTCAAGGCATTTTCAAGTACCTCTTTATGGATAGGGGATGTATGTAGAATCTCTAAGATGGATATCTGCGTAGGAGTCTTCTTTTACTGGGAAAGCAGGTCATAATACAATGTAGACCATGTCAATGTGGATGGTGCAGCAGGTGGATCTCTAATAGGTGGATTTGCAGTAGCTTGTATGGTGACTCACAGATGGTGGGTGGAGACATTGCAATCAACACTGTTTAGGGTTAGTGTGTTTACATGAGCTTCAGCTTATTTGATGTGGCCACATAGTGAGTCAAAACCACATACATCATTTTCTTCTAAGCTATTGCAAGTGTGTTCATCTCCTAAGATCTTGTTTGTAGTGTAATCATAGGAAAATCCTTTGGATGATGAGGTATTATTCTAATTATGCTCTAGAAAAGGCTTGGAATGCATCTTTAATTAGGCATTAGAGGTAGAGGCATTTTGACCTTCGACCTTGATTTTACCATCGTCAATCAAATCTTGCACAAAATGATGAAATTTCATGCATTTCTTGATTTCATGACCTTTAATGCAATGATAATTATAGTATTCATTATTCTTATACCAGTTTGGTTCTAGTTGATTGTCAACAAAAGGCCTGGTCTTAGGATAAACCATCATCCCTTGATCGACTAGATGTTAAAAGATGACATCAAGGGAGTCTACTAGCTGTGTAAATTATCATTGTCATTGCGGTCTATTGTTATTATTATTGTTTTTGTTTCCATTATAATGTGAGAATAGGGAACCACGATAACCATATCCTTGATTGTGATTCTAGTTGTTCAAATTATTCTTATTGCCTTGATTATTTTGATTGTTTTGGTCATTATTGTTGTGATTACCTTGGTTATTGTTGTTGGATGATTGGACATTTTAGACGTGTTTAACATCTATCACTCCATCATTAACAACACCTTTGTTCTTAGACTAGAACTTAGGTTATCATTAGTGTTGTCAGATAAATTAGAAGGACAATGTTTAATGGCCCCTTTCATCAAAACACCATCTTCAATAGATTTTCCCTTTTTAATGAGTGCCTCAAATGAGTCTGGGGAAACCATTTTCATTGGGAATGACATTTTTGTAACTAGATTCTTAGTGAAGATATCAATGAGACGTGAATTTGGAATTTTCCAAGGTATCTGGTTTGCAAGATGATGCCATCTTTGGAGAAAGTTAGCAAAGGTTTCCTCGTTTCTTTGTTTCATGTTACATAGGTCACTAA
This sequence comes from Chamaecyparis obtusa, assembly GCA_027943335.1. NCBI lineage: Eukaryota > Viridiplantae > Streptophyta > Pinopsida > Cupressales > Cupressaceae > Chamaecyparis > Chamaecyparis obtusa. The sequence goes on along the minus strand of BSBK01002728.1, from coordinate 1,551,561 downwards.
GTGATGCTTGGTGTTCAATGTTATAGGACTGTTGTGCAAAAAACTTCTCAACGAGATTAGGGAATGTTGATACAGATTTGGGAGCAAGATTCATTAGCTAGTCAAGGGCGGGGCCTCCGAGACTCCTAGTGAAGAGTCTTTGAAGGAAGTTATCATTGTGGGCGACTTCTTGAGCTGCTACATAAAATTCTTTGAGATGTTGTAAAATGCATGATTCTCCCTTGTATTTGTCAAATTTAGGAATCTCAAAATTGGCCGGGAATGGTTGAACACTGATTGATTTATCAAATAGATAAGGACATATCTCTAAAAAAGAGAATTCCTTTTTCACACCTTTTTACATAGTCGACATCATGCTCTTAAGCTCATTGATTTGTTGTACCAATTCAGGAGGATTATTGTTGATGATTGTATGGATTTGATTAGCTCCTCCTCCAAATGATGCATGATGTCCCCCAAGAGGTGGAGGATTTGTGTTGTCTCTATTATGGTTGATGTTATTCATATGTGAATAGTTTTGATTCTTCAAGACTCCATTAGGTTTTGAGAAGATTGAAGTGGAGCGTCACCTCAATGACCCTGGTTGATGTTTGGGTCTGTGACCTCCATTGGAGTCATTATTATTCACTCCATTGACATTGTTGTTATCATTGAAGTTGGGCCTATATAGAAGTTGTCATATTTGTTCAAGTGTATCATGGGAAGGTTGATTTGTGTTATCTGATGTTGCAGGCATAATGAGAATGACCTTGCTTTTGTTAGTTCAAATTAGATTATTCTCAAGCAAGGTTTCATCAAAATTGTCAGGAAGTGTGACACCTCTCTGAATAAGGTTCATGAAGATATTGGAACTATTGGCTTGGATTAGATCTTCTACTAGGATCAAATTGTTAGGATCAAATTGTTAGGATCATAAAAAAATTCTTTAGCTCATGGATTGGCATTGACACTTTCGGGTAATGATTGTGTCAAATTCCACGTGTGGTTCTTCCTCATCATTAAAGTATTAGTGATAGACAGTCTCCTGATCATTATCCATGGAAAGATATTTGTGTCTTAACTTTGCTTGTGATCAGGTAAGTACCATGCACAGGTGACCTTAGAATGGTTGGATCAAAGAAGTATGAATGATTGATGAAATATGATGAAGAGAAGAAATAATTTGATGAGCTAGGAGCAACTTGGACTAGGTTTGGATTGGATTAAGAGGGATACGCCTCAAGGATTGATTGGATTTTATTTAATTTGAGAGGAGCTAAACCTCAATGATTGATTTTATTTGATTTGGGAATGATTTGATTGGTTGGATGAAAGAGGAACTAAGCCTCAAAGATTGATTTGATTTAAAGGTATGGAACAAACCTAGGTGAAACAAAATTTTGTGATTGTGCAAACAAAGGATTGGATTTGATTTAAAATCTTCTCTTATTTGGGAGATAGGCTGATGATCCCCCAAAAAAATAGGATTGGATTAAAAATATTAGAGAAACACTCATTTCTCAAAGTAGCAAGGGATTAATGTTTTCTTTTATTTAAGGTATATGAGACACCATTGGATTGATTCTTTCACCCTATTTCTTGATTAAGGTGTGAAAGATGGATTGATTTGATTTTGATTTAATGTACAAGGTTTGATTAATGCTCCTAATGTTTTGAAATGTGGATGGAGGAAGATGTGATAAAAGATGAGGAAAGGATGAGTGATTTTGAAGAAGACTAAAGGTCAAAGGTACTCAATCATAGGATTCCCAAGTGACAAAGGTCAGGTTCACTTTTCTTTTTGGCAACAAAATTAGCAACCCGATTATCATAATTGATTTTATCAAACTTCTCACTGGCTTCAAGAGTCTTTTGGATAAATTTGAATAGGATTTGTTGACTCTAGCCTTTCTATTAGCGATCTTCTTTTCTTTGTAGACATGGAAAACTGGAAGTTTTACCTTCTTATGTTTCACACCATTGCAATACCCCAAAAATGGGCTTCAGTAGCAATGACCTCCTACATCAACAAATCGATTGAAATCAACCCTAAAGTCCTAACCTAAGGCACATCTACACATCGAATCATCAAAACCCTAATCGATCCTATTTCAAATCTGCATCAGGGAGTATTCCTAAATATTCCTAATCCATCCTAATTATCTCTAATTAAATATTATTTGGTGATAAATAATATTATTTTATCTATCCTAAGTGCAATTGATTGAATATGATAAATATTTAATTAATTAAACTTCATTTAGCCACTTAATTATTTTAATTAGATTTAATTAACATTATTCTTAATTAATGTTGTTTATTTGACAATAAATCACAATAATCAATTGAATATTTATTTAATTGATTAAAATCAAATTGTCAGATTTAATGATATAATTTTGGATAAAGTTTGATTAAATAATTGATTAACCCATAAATCAGTTATTTATTTGATAAAATTAGTTAAGTTGAGAATAAAGCACATGGAAATTAAATAAATCAATAATTATCTATGCAAAAATCAGAAGATCAGTTAAACTCAAAATTAACTATTGAATTTATTTTGTTAACTTTCCAAACTCAACATGTGATTGTGAGTTGAAAATCAGATTGGAGTAATCTCAACTTCCAATTATGAGTCAAAGAGCTGATTTGCATGATTTTAGTAGATAACTATTTCTAATTTCTTGATACCTCACCAATCAATCTGAGTTTATTCGAGAGTGATTTTTGGTTTTTCCATGAGTTCTCAAACCCTAGATTTATATATAAACAAGCCTCAGTCGTACAATTTGATACCATGTGCAATTTAGAGAATAGCAGTGCTATACTATCAAATTCTTGAGATTGTGTAACTTTTTGATTCATTGCTAACCATTTTTTTCTTATTTTTGCATCCATAGCTTAGATTCAACTCATTGATATCAGATTTTAGATCATTTTTCATCTATATTACATTCTTATTGCATTTGAAAATCCAAAAACATAGATTGAATCTTGCATCAATTTCATAGTTTTGCATTCTAATCCTTCGTTTAGGCATTTCATTGTCATTGATCTCAGTTAAATTTTGAGAATACCATACTCACGTCTACTAGAAGGCAGTAAATCACCTGATTGATGATATATCTATTTAGTGCATATTTTTCTGTCATTGATCAATAATGTTTTACTAATGTGTTGTGTCTTCTAAATAGGTACAATTTTCACACACACATTTATGGCACCCACTGTGGGGCCCGACATCAGGTTTCCATTCTTCATTTCATCCATTTTGTGACATTTTTTAATTCAATATTTGAGTTTTGATAAAAAATTTCATATAATTTTGTATGACATTTTCTCATTGTGGTATCATAAATCTCTGTCTGTCGTATGACAGATGACATTTCTGGAGTGTCGTATCAATTGTTATATTTTGTCGTATCAAACTTGAAGTGTCATGTGAGCAGGTACCCATTATTGTATTGTATCTGAAGTGTTGTATGGACATAGATATATTGTCGTATGACTTTTCATGCCAATTTTTCAATTATCATATCGGATTTCTGATCATTTTTTGAAGTTTTTTATTTGATATTTGATTGACAACTGACCCTAATAATTGCTATTTTATGGTGTGTGACTATTTGAGACAGCCTAACATATTTGTGCAAGACGAGAGATGAAGACCTGAGCATAAAAACCCATCTTTTGGCCTCTTCTTGTCTTGTCTTCTCAGCCCTTGTTTGGAGAAAACCCTTTTACAAAATCACTTGCCAAAGATGCTCATATCAATCAAAATTTTTGACAAGTGGTTTTACAGGTTGCCAAATCTTCATCGAGCAAATATTTTGTTTGCTTAATATCTATTTTTCATAGGCACCTAGTTAATTAGGTACGTGTGTCTATTGCCATTGAGGCAGATATTGAGGGGATTATGCTCTTCTCCTTCTTAAGAGAATCAGAAACCCATAAGGTATCTTCCCCCGTGCCAGTTTGCATACTGTCTCTAAATAAATTTTGCTTGACATGTTTTATATAGGGAAAAGGACATGGTTAGGGGATTATGCTCTTCTCTTTCAGAGAAACAAAAACCCATATCCTGTGGTCCCCAACCTCACATTTCATTTAATCCTTTAGAGGGCCTGCTGATGAGGTAAAAAGCTCCTGAGAACAACCCAAGTGGGGACAAGTCTTAAGCTGACTCTTCCACCACCACTATAAAATTTGACGCTTCCTTGAGGTTAAAGCCTCAAAAGATATAGTTGTGCTTGTTTCTTGGATTTATTCCATGAACATGCTTTGATTTTGTGTGGAGTGGAGCCTCTTGAATCTTGCTTGTGAGACTACACTGATCAGAGTACTCATAGGGTTAATAGCCTCAATCTTGCTTGAGGGACTATGGGAGACAGTTGTGAATGGATGCCTTGATTAAAATCCTAAGCTAGTTTGTTACTGATCTACCTTTGAAGGATCTGTTGTAATTGTGCAAGGTGAATAGTAATCACCCCAAGACACTCATCATATCGAGCCCTCCTTGATGCTTGAACTCAGCTAATATGGGCTTCAACATTCATTGCGTGTTGTTGGACCACCATATTCTGAGGATTCATTGAGTGTGTTCCTAAGTCAATGATAAAGTAATACATCTCTTCTCCTAGTTAGGTTAAGGCTATATGTGTTTGATTCATTGAGCCAGTTCCAAAATGTTTGGTGTGATTGTGAGCCTATTGATATGTTAAACACCCTCAGATAATCCAATACACAAATTTTCAAAACTAAACAGTGAAATTTGCAAATCATTTTTTAGACTGAAAACTTTAAAAACCTTAAAAAATTGAAGAAAAATCCTTTCTGGTGTTAACTATCATCCAAACCCTACAATTTTTGTACGACAATTACATTGTTCCTTCAAGTGTCGTATCAGAACCCCCTAAGTGTCATATGAGAAGCAATACACTGTCGTATGAAAGTTGTCAACAATCCCGAGCAAAAATAATCATTGGTTTCAATTGTCATACAAGATTTTGCAAGTGTCATGCCAGATCCCATTCCATGTCATACAAGCTTGGATACTATTGTACGATAGTTTCCTCAAAATTGCTATAAAATCCAAATTTTGTCAGAAATTCAATCAACCTTCAACTATTATCAAAATTCTGTCAAAATATCCACTATGTTAGGAATAGAGAAGAGAAATAGCGAATCCATCTTATTTTCTCAAAGTGATCTATTTTTCTTGATTTTCCATCTAGTTGATTAGTCTAAATCATGTCTCGTCTCATGTCAAAAACCTTGTCAAAACAACCTCGATTCATCATCTCAAAATGGCTAAGTGTTGTGAATTTTTTCCACCATCTTTTGGATGTCTGCCCATACATCCTGGGTACAATATCCTTCATTTACATCAAATTAATCTCTCCATCAACAATCCAATCCAATCCAATCTTGACAAGGTTGCGTCACTTGACCTTTCCTAAATCAGATTATCTGTCAGTTATCTTATCTTGCTCTAAAAATTCACCTAAGTTTCATGGTGGAAACTAGAGCCTCCTCACATAGAAAGCCAAGAGAAGAACCAATGACATCACCTTCATCTTCTCTTATTTCATAGACATTTCATCAACCATATGATACCAATCTTTATGAAGAAGATGCTCTTGACAATTTGCGCTTAAAAGGAGGTAACATAACCCCTCCTGCATCAACACAAGATCTCAATCAAAACATTGCCATGTCTCAAGGAGGAGATAACCAGGGCTCACAAGGCCACCACTCTAATCATGGCAGAGATAAAGAACCCACACCATCAGAAATTGAACAATTATGTGATGATGATCTCTTTAAAAGAATGATGAAACACTTCTTACAAGAATAAAAAGAAATATACTTTCTACAAATGGCTCAACAAGGAGCCAAACTTCCTCAAGACTTTAATGTTGAAAATATCATAACACTAGAGGAAGAAACCCCCATCATAGCCATGATGAAATAGATGCATGCTATGCAAGTCAAACTTAACAAGACAAATCTTGTATATGCCACCATTCCCAAAAAGAGTGGAACTACCCAAATATGACAAATATGATGGAAATTATAATCCTCAAGATCATGTCAGAGAGTTATGTACTCTATCCATAGAGTTCATGCACAAACCAACATACTTAATGTGTCCCTTCCCATGATCCTTGGGAGGAGCAACCATCAACTGGTTCTCCAAAATTCCTCCAACCATCAAAACTTTTGAGGAGTCCATCAAACTATTCTATCAACAATACTCCTACAATATCCAACATCCGGTCACAATGATCAATATCTACAACCTGAAATAGAATCTAGGAGAGCCCTTCCTGACTTTCCTTAAATGCTGGAGGAAGAAGTTTTTGCTCTATGCCCAACAGATTCCAAAAAATGAGAAACTAGAAATCTTCATCAATAATCGAGTTCCAAAAATCAACTATCATCTTCAAATGTAGAATCATACCTCATTTGACAAAATGGTAGAAAATGCCATAAAGATAGAAAATGTACTCATTCATAAGGGAGATATATCGCTTCATAAGGAGAACAAGTATGATTCAGGTTCTAGTTCTAACACCAAAGACAAAGTCAAATTCTAGAACAAAAACAAAAATGTTGTCACAGATGATGTTTTTTATCACATTAGTGCTCCACCCAAAGAACCGGCATTTAATCTCATGATTGGCACTCAAGCCATAAAATCTTTAGAAATGAAGGCAGTTGAACCTTGTAAAAAGTTAACCGGTTATAAACCATGGGTTACAAAACCAAAACATGAGTTCACTCCTTTGGGAAAGTCCTTGGAATTTTCCATGAAGACTTTATTAGCAAACAATATCATCACATTACCTGTGATCAAACCATATGACCCTGAAGCCAAACCTAAATGGTGGAGAGAGACCGATTTCTATGATTTCCATCAAAACAAGGGTCATAAAACCAATAATTGCATGCATCTAAAATATCTTATTCAAGATAAAATTGACACTGGAGAGATTTTTATTAACAACCATAAATCCAATAATGATCACACAACATTCATGGAACCTTTTCTGAAATACACTCAAGGAGATTCATCTTCTAAACCAAACATGGGTTCTAAAGTCAATTACACTTACTCTAGCAAAAATGATGTCATCAACATGGTAGAGCCATGCACATCTCAACACTGTGATATCATCATTATTGTAAAAAAGGACAGAGATAATAGATCAACAAATGCAATCACTCGATCTCAAGCTCAGGTAATTCTCCAACGACAAAACTCAGGTTCATCAAATGCCCCAAAGGTGCCATTCAATCTTGCATCTGTATCTAAACAAAGGACTGCACCTAAATCTTCCAATTCTAAAGAGTCCAAAACAACATGTCCTACAACATCATTCAACAACTACAACACACTAATGCCAAAATCCCTATATTTGAGTTACTTTGAATTTCTCCTACTCATCGTACGATTCTAGACAAAGCTCTCATTGGTTCTAATGTTCCTGAAAATCTTGACCTTGATAGGTTCCAAACCATGGTGAGTCACTTGACCTCTCCTCAATACATTTCCTTTTTAGAGGAAGATGAAAACTCATTGAGTCATCCATATAACCAACCCTTTCATAGTGAAGTCCTAATCCAAAATCGTCATGTCAAACATGTATTGATAGATGGAAGCGTTGGTCTAAATATTTGTTCCTATAAATTAGTTACACAATTGCGATTGTTAGAAGATGTCATTGACCCTAAAAAGAAGATAATCATAAAAGCATATGACAAACAAGAAATGAATTCCAAAGGAGTCATTGTGCTACCTATTAGAATGGGACCTGTCATCAGAGATATCACTTGTCAAGAACTAGATCTCCCGCTAGCCTATAACATCCTTTTAGGAAGGCCCTAGATTCATGAAATGCAAGTTATTCCATCAATGTACCACCAATGTGTCAAGATTCCCTATGATGGAGTAGAGGTCACTATAACTGTAGACATATCAGCATCTTGCAACACTTTGAAGGAAAGTGCCAAAAAATATTTCCCACACAATAAAGAGTTTCTGACCAAACAAGTTGACATAGCATTTACATCTAAAATAGAAGACATAGCAAAAGAAATCAAGATCAAAGATATAGGCATGTGAGAATACACTATGGAACCAATACTATCTCTAACATCTCTCCCGCTTTCACCTAAATCTTATGGACAACTTTCAGAGAAAGTGAAACCTACAACTAAAGAACCTCAGGTTATCTTTGATGGGAGTTTCATCATAGAGCAAGTATCCAAACAAGAATCAGATGAGGAAGAGGCTATATTATCTTGGTTGTACAAAGATGAGTCTCAATCACAAGTAGTTCAAAAGTGTGACTCTAAATCACCTAAGATTCCTTATGGACTAGGACATAAGCTAATGTCTAAAATGGGATACATTGGAAAAGGACCTCTAAGAACAAGACGCAAAGGCATCATCAAACCCATTGAGCACTTTGGGAGGACAACCAAATACATTAAAGGTATAGGTTATTAGAAGAAACCTTTCCATCTCAGTGGAAACTCTACACATGTCATAGAACAGATAAAACTAGAAATAGATATTCAACAAAAGAAAGAAATACAACACTCAGACAGTGATAATTCAGACACAATTGATGTTTTTCCTTATGAATGTATACCTCAACACATCTTAGACCTTCTTGAGGATGAAAAGAAACCTAAAGAGAGAACCAATGTGGTAGACACACAAGAACCTACTACTGCACAAGAGACAGTTGCAACAGAAGAACCAACTGATCCTGAAAACAAACAAGAAGAAGGAAGGTATACCTCTGACAATATCTGAACATTTGGGACACAACAGTGATTTTGAGATAGATTATCATGAGTATGAATTCCTTTCAGACTCTAAAGGCAACCCTTCTTAGGGAATCCGTCCTAATTTTACACATGTTCTTCACTTTCCAAGAAATCCTAATGAAGAATCAATGACTATGAATGGGGAGTCATTCCAGAACCATAAGAAGAGGACATTATCACAGATAAACATATTGATATCATTCACCAATACACACCTACATCTGATGTGAGTCTAGAACAACATGGAAGACCTCGTGAGTATGATTCACTTATTAATAATGCAGGATCCAACAATGATGTTGAGACACTTAATGAACTGACAATCTTGAGTCATAATATCACCTTTGAATTTGAGAGTCAGATCAGAGCCAATGATGACAACATTGTATGTGTAAACACTATCATCTAATCCTTTCCTACACTTACCATCCAACATCCCAAGCTTATTGACCAACATCCAATGATCCAAGCCAAGACATCTATACTTTTCAAACCGACTATGCTCTCGCATGCTACCTAAATGTGGTAGTACCCATGATGACTTCCATCAGTGAACCTAGCGTCAACATGATAGATTCAAATATCAAATATATCAATCAAAAGAATAAAAGAAAAAAGAAAAAGAGTTTTGAGGGTGAAAACCACTATGTGGTAGTCTCATAACCAAAAATAGTAAAAATAAAAGATGTATCCGAAGGTGAAAATCTCTCTGAGGTGCCTAAGGATGAGATATTTGATGTCCTTCCAAGTCATTTATAGGATAGATCTCCAGTTTTGATAGAACCAACTCAATCTATCAATTTGGATACAACAGAGGAACCTCAATTAATTCATGTAGCACAATCTCTGTTAGAAGAAGAAAAATAGCGTTCAGAAAATTCTTAATAGAGAAAAAGATCAACTTTTCATGGAAATATTTAGATATGCTAGGATTGGATCCCAATCTCATCATGCATCATCTCTCTATCTCTCCAGGACTTAAACCTATCAAATAGAAGTTGCGTAAAATGCATCCTCATGTTGCACTCCTTGTCAAAGTTGAGCTAGAGAAATTGCTAAAAGCTGGATTTATCTGAGTCAAAGAATATGCAGAATGGATATCAAACATAGTTCTAGTATCAAAACTAGATAAATCTATCAGAGTATGCATAGATTTTAGAGATGTAAACAAAGCATGTCCTAAGGATTATTTTCCACTACCAAACATCGATATGATAGTGGACATGATAATGAGATTTGAAATGTACTCTTTAATGGATGATTTCTCTAGATACAATCAAAACAAGATATCCCCAAAAGATCAAGAGAAAACAACTTTCACCTACGCATGGGGTACTTTCTACTAGAATGTAATGCCATTTGGTATTAAGAACATTGGTGCTACATATCAAAGAGCCATGATGTAAATCTTTCATGATATGATGCATAAAAATATGGAGGATTATGTTGATGACACCTTAGCTAAATCAATGAAATGCTCTAAACATCTAGCTGACTTGGGTACAATACTGGATAGAATGGAAAAATTTAGTCTCCGCCTAAATCCTAAGAAATGTGCCTTTGGTGTCACTTCAGGAAAGCTTCTAGGGTACATTGTTTCAAAGAAAGGTATTGAGGTAGATCCAACAAAGGTAAAAGTAATAATGGAGATGCAACCTCCTAAGAACATAAATAAAATGTAGACCTTACAAGGAAGGGTGCAGTCCATCAAATTTTTCATATCTCAGCTAGCAGATATATCACAACCTTTCACAAATACATTACATAAAGGTGTAACCTTCAACTAGAACGAGTAGTGTGAAAATAACTTCAATCATATCAAGAAATACTTGGCAAATCCACCAATTCTCATGCCTCCTATTTAGGGAAAGTCATTGATATTGTATGTCTTGACAATAGACATGTTATTGGGGGCATTACTGGCACAACATGATGAGAATAAATGGGAAAGAGCTATCTACTATATCAGCCAAACATTGGTGGCATATGAAAAGAACTATTCTATGATAGAGAAGGCATGTCTAGATGTGATCTTTGCATCATAGAAACTGAGAAACTAGATGTTAGCTCATACCACACAACTAGTAGCAAAGATTGATCCATTGAAATATTTATTAAGCAAAGCTACTCTCACAGGTAGATTAGAAAAATGGGTCATGCTATTGAGCTAATTTGACATTGAGTATGGAAAAAAGAAAATCCATCAAAGGACAACTGATTTCAGATCAACTAGTTGAAGCTCCAATGTTTGATGATCAACTAATGCAGATGGAATTTCCTGATTCCTCTATCATGCACCTCTCTTCCAGAACATGGTGCTTATTCTTTAATGGATCTTATACACAAAATGGATCTGGAGCTAGTATATTATTCATCACACCACAAGGTTACTCCATTCCAAAAGCATTCAGGATCAAGTTCCCTTGCACCAACAACATCATTGAATATGAAGCTTTGTTAAATGGAATAAAAATAGAAATTGAATGGAGAGTAATAGAACTACACATTCATGGAGACTCACAACTGGTCATTCACCAAGTCAATGATATGTATCAAAAAAAAGATGAAAATCTTATTCCATACAAGTGCATAGTAGATGATCAAAAGAAGTACTTTATTTTTGTCACATTTGAACATGTACCCATAATAGAGAACAAGGTTGCTGACACCATGGAAATGCTATCATCTCTTCTACAATAGCCCAAACATGAGCTACGCTACGAGTTCCTAGTGGAAGCACTATCATTCCCTACCTATGATTGTCCAGAAAACCACATGATCTGCACCGTTGTTGGTCATGATTCATCCCACTACAAAAAACATATACTCCTACCTTGGTGACCAAATAATTCCTGATACCTTTAACCATCATGAAAAATATTACCTTATCCGAAATGCATCACAGTATGTCATCATTGGTAATGATCTATACAAGTGAAGTCTGGATGGTACACTTCTTAGATGTTTAGAACATGAAGAGTCACAATGTGCATTAGAGGAAGTCTATGAAGGTATTTGTGGATCACATTCCAATGGTCTAACATTAGCTCAAAAACTCATTAGGGGGGGTACTATTGGCTAGATATGGAGAAAGAGGCCATGAAATATGCTAAGAATTGTCATAAATGCCAGGTCCATGGTAACTTGATTCATGTGCCAAGGAGAGATTTGATTCCCTTTACAATACAATGGCCTTTTCAACAATGGAAACTTGATCTCATAGGGGCTATATATCCACATTCTTCAAATGGTCACACCCATATCATCACAGCAACATATTACTTCACAAAATAGGTTGAAGGAGTTCTATTGACACGAAACTAGCAAACAGATCTCAATGTTCATCCTGAATTACATAATTTGTCAGTACGGTATCCCACACTCCATAATCATGGACAATGGAGGCCAATTCAAGAACAAGGACCTAGACTCCTTATGTTCCAAATTCAAGATCATTCAGCACTAGTTGTATGTTTACTATCCATAGGGAAATGGACAAGTTGAAGCATCCAACAAAAACTTATTGAAGATCCTGCATTGCACAGTCAACAAAATAGGGCAAGATTGGCATCTAATGATAAATTTAGCTCTTTGGGCTTACAAAAAAAGCATGAGAATTCCCACTGGGGCTACTCCCTTCACTTTAGTATATGGGACTGAAGCAAAACTGACCATTGAGGTTGAAATCCCATCACTAAGAATCAGAATGCATGGTCTAGTAACTGATGACAATTATAGAGTGTCTAGGTTGGAAGAACTTGGACTACTAGATGAGCATAGGCAAGTTGCGTATGATCATCTTAGAGTCTATCATAAAAGAATGTCTAGAGGCTACAACAAGAAAGTTAGACACAAAGAATTTCAGGTTGGTGATCTAGTCTTGAGACAAAATACTAAAAATCAATCCCATCGAGAATGCAAGGGGAAGTTTGAACCCAACCGGCTGGTTCCCTTTTTTATCACTACTACTTTTGGCTCTGGAGCCTATCAACTCTCAATGAATGAAGGAGAATAGCTCTGAGAACCGATGAACATTCCCCGTCTGAAGAAATTCTATGCCTAGACATTTAGTCTGTGAAAATATCCTAAAAAGAGTATAAAAATTAGAAAAAGTCCTAAAAAATGACCATCCTCATGAAAACCTAAAAATATGTGCCTTGATGAATCTACAAAAAAATTAAAAAATGGAAAAATACAAAAAAAAATGAAAAAAATGAAAAAATACAAAAAAATTGAAAAGATGAAAAATACAAAAAAAGAAGAGAAAAAGAAAAAGTGCCTTGGTGAAAACCTGGTAAACAGGTGCCCTGGTAGCAAAAATAGAATCTCTGCCAAGATGGTAAAAACTTGGTAAATAGATGCCACTTGTACAAAATGCTCCATCTATCAAAGTAATCTTGGTATTTTCCCAGCTTTATGTCATGCTTTAGTTTGTACATATCTCCTTATTTACTTTCGCATCATGTTTTCAATAAAGTCAGTCTGTGTACCAAGCAACAACAATCTACATCCTATCAAGTTTTCCAACTTGGGGGAAACCAATGTCATATCCTACACTCCTCAACTATCTCAGATGAGTCATATCTAGTCAATGTCCTTTAAATCTTTATTCAAGTCAGTTAGTCTATCTCCCTACCAGAAAAGGATTTTGCACCTAACAATAACACCAACAAACACATAGTTACAACAAAATGAATTCTGCGACATGCTTTAATCTTAGTGTATGTTGACTGATTCACATTGAGATTTTTCATATTATGTCCCTTCGAGCTCATCAATGATGTCCTTTCATGGGATTTAGAAGAGCAATGACTAGGGGCATAATCTTTTATTTGTTTTTTGTTTGTAAGTGAAAATCTAATCCCTCTAGAAACTCTGGATTGAATTGGTGTCCACTATAAGTGCCTCCATCACGGTTGGATGGCCACATGTACCTCGACCTTTGATACCCAGATGCTTTAGGGGATTTAGGTCTAACTTTATCTTTTTGAGTGATTTCTTATTCCTATTGTGAAACATGACATTACCCAAGGACGTGAATGATAAAGGGTCACTACAAGTAATTCTCATTGGAATAAGGATGATCTCTCAACTGCTTGGTGTGTTTGTATGCAAGGTGTATTCAAGTCATCACAACATTTATACTCTGATGCTTATACAAATTGCTATATCAAAATGGACATGATATTCAAGTAATCCTGGCTCTTGTGCCTTGGTGCTTATATCTAAATTTGACATTTTCGACTAAAAGTCAATATTCATATGTTCATGGCTGTCTAACTAGTGAACATTGTATCAATTATCCGGTGTTACCTAAAAATATTTAGTGATGATAAAAATTGACACATGATCAGTGACCAAGTCCTAGGTTTGCATGTCTTTTCATGATTTGAAATGAGCATGGTGTTTGATGTTCTCAAATTTGCACAAAGATTGAGTGTCACATGAAGGACTATTCATCTAATCCATTTTCAGGATTAAAATTGAAATATGAGATCGTTTACTTTGTCAAAATCATGATTTAAAATTTGTACCTAGGATGGCCGACTACTTGCATAATCGACCTTCAAACCATCACAGAAATCCAAAATTCAACTTATCTGATCATCTAACATCAAACTTTTTGAATTTCAACTTGGTCAACCATGATCAACTTATGGTCAAACCTAGTCAAACTTAGTTAACATGACCTCTAAATGATGCAAAACGTGTCCCCAGACATGTACAACCACTTCTACAATCAATTACATTACTTCTAATCATTCCTGTTGGCTTTTTCAACATATTTCAATTTTAATCTTGGAGGCGGCATGGTCTTCTATATCATTAACCATTTATCAAATCTGACTCTTTTTCAAATTTCTTCAGCAATCAAGACAACAACCACGTCTAATTGTCGACTCGTCAAAAGTCCTCATCGCTTGGGGCATATCAGATTCATCAAAATCCATATCAATCTGGTGCTCTCCTAATCTTGTAAACTATATCAGCTCTTTGTAACCATTGGTTCAGTTGTGTTATTTCCTTGATTCTTCGTAACTGAAGGGTTCGAATTTGGCATCCTTTTGATTCCTTTGGACAATAGGTCTGGAGTCAGGATGGTCAATTCCTCGTAATCATAGATTCAAAATCATGTGTTGTATCACTTCTTCGTAATCACATGCTCATTGTGTATTTTGTTAACATCATCTTGATTCTTCGGTCAATCAGGACCTGAATCAACATCTTTGAATCTTCTAATCGGTTTCTATCTCAGAATTGGTTAATCTTTCAGGATTAGTTTCTCCACCATATAACTAAGTTCGGATCCTATCAAAACAAATTTATCTTTGAACCATTGCACTTCGCACAGTAATTCAAACATGGACAAAATGTAGTACCCCAAAAATGGGCTTCAGTACCATTGACCTCCTACATTGATAAATCGATCAAAATTGACCCTAAAGTCCTAACCTAAGGCACATCTACACATTGAATCATCACTCTAATCGATCCTATTTCAATCTACATCGGGGAATATTCCTAATCTATCCTAATTATCTCTAATTAAATTTTATTTGGTGATAAATAATGTTATTTTATTTATCCTAAGTGTAATTGATTGAATATGATAAATATTTTAATTAATTAAACTTCATTTAGCCACTTAATTATTTTAATTAGATTTAATTAACATTATTCTTAATTAATGTTGTTTATTTGACAATAAATCACAATAATCGATTGAATATTTATTTAATTGATTAAAATCAAATTGTCAGATTTAATAATATAATTTTGGATAATTTTTTATTAAATAATTGATTAACTCATAAATTAATTATTTAATTGATAAAATCGGTTAAGTTGAGAATAAAGCACATGGAAATTAAATAAATCAATAATTATCTATGCAAAAATCAGAAGATTAGTTAAACTCAAAATCAACTATTGAATTCATTTTGTTAACTTTCCAAACTCAACATGTGATTGTGAGTTGAAAAGTATATTGGAGTAATCTCAACTTCCAATTATGAGTCAAAAAGCTGATTTGCATGATTTTACTAGATAACTATTTCTAATTTCTTGATAACTCACCAATCAATTTGAGTTAATCAGGGAGTGATTTTTGGTTTTTCCATGAGTTCTCAAACCCCGGATTTCTATATAAATAGGCCTCAGTCCTACAATTTGATACTGTGTGCAATTTGGAGAATAACAGTGCTATACTGTTGAATTCTTGAGATTGTTCAACTTTGTAATTCATTTCTAACCATTGTTTTCTTGTTTTTGCATCTATAGCTTAGATTCAATTCGTTGATATCAGATTTTAGATCATTTTTCATCTAGATTACATTCTTATTGCATTTGAAAATCCAAAAACATAGATTGAATCTTACATTCATTTCACAGTTTTGCATTCAAATCCTTCGTTTAGGCATTGCATTGTCACTGATCTTAGTTAAATTCTGAGAATACCATACTCACATCTACTAGAAGGTAGTAAATCATCTGATTGATGATATATCTATTTACTACATTATTTTATTTCATTGATCAATAATGTTTTACTAATGTGTTGTGTCTTCTAAACAGGTACAATTTTCACACACACAACCATAAGTCATGGCTCACAAAGAAGAAAAACATGATATGGATTGTGATGAAAAAAATTAGGAAGACAATATCTCGATGGAACAAAGGATGTTCTTGGCAAGAACCAATTTCATGCATTCATCAAACATTTGGTTTACAATCACATTTGTCGAAAACAATCCAGCAAGGGACAAAGCAACCTTGTGAGATTAAAGTGTATGAGTTTGTTTTTGCAATGGAAAGTAACAAGCACACTTTTTTATCCCTAGAAGGAGATTGGATGAGATTGAAAATATTTTTTCACTGACTTAGGAACACACCCAACAACTCCTTAGAATACAGCCATCACCAAGTACACAATGGCTCCAGTCATGATGTCATATTATCTAAGTGTTAACGTTGATGGGGGCTCAATATGGTGAGTGTCTTGGGGAGATTACTATACACACAAAAGTAGTGCACTTCTATGGATCCTTACATGCAAGGAAACTCAAAAATGAGCCCTCACAAATCGATCCATAGCTCTCTATGCATGGAGTTGCAAGATTATAGATTTGCTCTCAGCTAGAGCTATTGAGCTTGTGACCTTGCTAGTCAACCATACAATGAGAGATTCGAATGAGGACAAGGGCAAGAGTGCCAATATCCCCAAAGAATCAAATGGAAATGCAATGCAATGCAAGCTAAGAATGAGAATGCAAATGTGCAAGCTATGCTATGAAAATGAAAGTACAAACTAAGTTATGAAATGGAAATAGCAATGTGTTACAATCCTTCCTATTAAGCTAGATGAGTTATTCTAAAGCTTGAAAGTGAAATCTAAGCTATGAAAACATAAACATGAACTACTATGCAAGAATGAAAGCTAAACTATGAAGAAAATGAGGAACTCTCAGATGTAACATAACAATGATCTCTAAAAAACTCCAAAGTTTTCAAGAATTCCTGCAGCATAGAGTTAGTATGAAAACGAGTGTCCTAGAATGAGGGAGAGAGCTCTCCTTTTATAAGAAATGAGGTGAGATGGACCTTTGAGATTAAGAGGCAAAAGTCTTAATCAACGGTGGAGCTTAAAAGAGGAGCAATCTGTGTGCACAAGTATCCTCCAATAGGAATTGACTTTGTGTCCATGTGAGACAAAAGTGCTTTTTTCCTTTTTTATAAAATGAGAATAGTGTTTTATTTATGCAACTTAGGATAAGAGGAAAGGGGGCTTTTTTATTTATTAAAAGGGGAGGAAATATTCCTTTTAAGTAAACAAAAACTTAGGAGAAAATGGTTAGCTGAGGGCAAATAATCAAAAATGATGAAATTAGGATTTGATCAAGGAAATTGATAATGTTGAGAATATTGATTATTGACAAAACTGATTCAGGGTTGATAAATCAAATAAATGGAGCCCAAAGTCTAGGTGACCATTTTTGGGTGCATACATTTGCCCCTCTTTGACTAATGTGTGATCAATTTGGGAACACATGTGGTCAAAGAATGGAGTTGAAATGTGAGATCAATCTGGGATCACAAAACACCTCAAATGTGAGGTTGATTCGGGATCACACCCGGACAAACATAAACAAAGGCCTTTGAACATGAGGTCGATTCAGGATCACATTCAAAGTAAGAGATAAGAATCTTAGATTTGAGCAAAAGCTCAAAAAAGATGTCTGAATCAAGAGAATCAAGAAAATCAGGGATGAGAATCCCATAGGTACTACCCCCTCGAAATCGGAATCGAAATCAGGTAGAGGAGAAGCAGAAAATTGATAAAGATGATCAAATCATAATGAAATCACAATTGAAGGTAAGGGTCAATAGGTTAACCATTAGGTAATGAAAACATGCCCCAGTGATGAAGTAGAAGAATAGAAATAGACGGCTAGAAATAGAGTAAATGAAAGACTAGAAAATTTGAGAGACATGGAAGGAAGAAAGTCCATCGAAAATTGGATTATGCCTCAAAAAGTCAATCAACTGCTTAGAAGAAGGGGAAAATTTTGAAATGTGATTTTGACAATCAAGATAACTTTGGATTTCGATTTCGAGTCCGAAAATGGATCCAGGACGTCGAAATTAGCTAGGGGTGCAATTTTCGTGCAATTCTGAGGAGTTTTGAAAATTGGTCAAAAAGTCAAAATGCTATATAAGGGGTCAAAAATGTCACTTTCAAAATCATTTGACTTTGATTGATTTGAGAATTTTGAGAGTTTAGAGAGAGAATGGCTAGCAAGTAGCAGTTCCCGTCCACAAGCACCGATTCGAGCATGCCCAGTTGCACAACCGGCCACCACACTATCCTGCCCCGGTATGTTTTCGAAAAATGCGCATTTTTTTTTTTAGCATGTTTTTAAATTGTTAAATTTTCAAATTGTTAGTTTTAGGTGAAATATCGCGCGATACTTTAAAAGTATCGTGCCCTTTGTGGAGAAATATCGCGTGATACTTCACGGGTCCCCAAAGTATCACACGCGTATAGACACCAATATTGCATGATACTGGGTGAACTATCGCATGATACCGGGTGAAGTATTGTGCACCCAAAGGTATATTGCACTACTATAAAGAGAAGTATTGCGTGATACTTGTTCCAAAAAGCAGTATCGCCCAAGGGAAAAATTTGAAATTTTAAGTATTTGTGAGCAAAAATGACATGGGTCTAAACAATTTTACGTGTTTAAAAATGTGTGATACTGATTTTTAGACATCCATCATGATATGTTCTAACAACTGGCTTGGTTTAATGGCTTGTAGGAGGTCTTTCCAGCATTGATCATCAGAGCGCCGAAGGTGACCGGGTTGAGGTTTGTCCGAGATTTAGATAATCCAAGCAATGCTGACATCAGAGCGATGGGATTCAGATATCTGTTGAGATTCCCATATATCAAGGCCGATCATGGGTTGTTTACTACTCTTGCCGAGAGATGGAATAGTGAGCACAACACCTTCCACATGCCTACCGGATAGGCATCGATCACACTGGAGGATGTTTACAGGATACTACGGGTACCATGCCACGGTGAGCCTGTAAGTATAATCATGTTTTGAGATATAATTGTGTAAGTGTAATGTTTCCATATGATGAAAACTAACACGATTCATGTGATGGCATAGGTATACTATGATCAGGATGTGACTGAGGGGCGATGGATGATCTAGGAGATGTTCTAGGATGTGACTATCCTTGATCGGCACGTCAGCTAGGAGTGGCTGCTAGATGATTTCGGTAGAGATTTTTTGGTGCCATGTATTGTGGCATCTATCATTTCACAGATCCTGATGACTGATCGCAGTCAGAAGGGATTCCCGCTCAGATGGGCCAGGCTACTGATAGACTTGGTAGGCAGACCTCGGTGCATGGCATGGGGTCCTGCCATACTAGCGGAGATGTATCATGAGCTGCACGAGATCATCTACAGGGATGGTCGGACATGGGCGTGTGGTGCCATCCTGGCACAGGTGTGGGCTTGGGAGCATATCACTGTGATATGCCCTAGAGTTCAGCCGAGAGAGAGGAGATACCCATATATATATAGATATGCAAGTTTCATATCACATGCCCATACTGGAGATGTGACATACTATCGACGGGTTCTAGATGAGATGACCTCCATCACATGGAGGCCATACAGGGAGGTTGAGGGATGGAGTGATGCAAAGGATGAGCTGAGTTATATGTTGTGTACTCAGCCACTGGTAGGTCGATACTTAGAGATTGTTGAGAGATTCTGCATCACTCAAGTTTGGAGGCAGTTTGGGTGCCAACAGTGAGTTTCACGGAGACGACCACATATGCATGGGCCCAAGATGAGGAGGGTCATGGGTGGCTGCCGATGCTAGATTACCAGTAGGTAGTGTAGGACATAGCTGCTATCAGGAGGGAGCCTTGGGAGTACCTCCCAAATATGGTGGATGTGGGAGCAGATGTAGCATACAGGGCTGAGAGACGTAGGGTGCCATTCCCTCAGTTTACCATACCAGATGTAGCATAGGTTGCCCCGGGAGGAGGAGATGGAGGCGATGATGAGGGCAAAGGGGGAGGCTAGGCCAGAGAGGTGGGGGAGGGATCCAGAGCTAGTGGCTGAAAATAGCCATGAGGTCAGGGCTCGGGGAGTGAGGAGGTACAAAGGCCTTCTTAGGAGCTGGCACAGGGACAGGTACCACCACAGGTATAGGTAGATCCAGCTGCAGGGGATGATTTGAGGGCTTACATTCAGACTCTGGAGGTAGAGATTCAGCAGCTGAGGGTCATGATAGCAGTGAGGGATCAGCAGCTAGTAGATCTGAGGGCGGAGAGAGATCAGCAGATAGCTGATCTCAGGGCAGAGATAGTACATCGCAAGGCGGTGGCATAGGCAGATGCTTTCGAGATCCGACAGGAGACGGTGAGAGCAGCATACTATCACGGACTCTACCTTCAAGTCATCCTAGAGGATCAGAGAGCACCGTCATACTCTTAGAGGGCAGGGGCATCAGATATGGTACTTGATAGGAGAGCCATGCCCCCTCCACCACCACGAGCTCCTCACGAGGGTGGTAGTGAGTCTTAGGTTTAGGTCTGAGGTTGTTAGACATTTAGACATATCTTGAGACATTGATCTAGATTTTGGGATCCCATATTGTATATTGTATCATGACATTGATTTATATATGAGATTACTAGATGTTCGATATATCATGTGTTTATGTCTCACTTGTGATGGATGTATCAGTTTATGTATATTGTCTTGTCATTTTGCTCAAAATGTTTATGTATATGCTCATGTATGTTCTCTCTCGTAGATGTATTTTTAATTCTCATGTGTATGATATAGACTCATGTTTCTAAAAATGACAGTTGTGATATAGATATGATGATATGATTAACCCCTTGTGATGAATAGGAACAGGTTCGAGATGAAAAAGACAAGGAGTGAAAGACATGATCGAGAAGAAGGAAAGGTGAGCACAGTCGACTGACAAGTCCACGTAAGATGAAGAAAGGAGAGCTCTCTCCATATGCCAAATGCAAAAACTAAACTAACATGAACCTAAAAATGTAAGCTACTATGAAAAGTGGTTGACTTGCAAGGTCACAACACTTATAGACATCTAATTATCATCATCGAGCGTTAGGTAGTGTCACAAGATCATACAATGCACACTAGCATAACTATGTGAATATGAAATATGATCTTTATCAAATAGAAATGTGGAAATCCCACCTAGGCATCAAAGACATGTAGGTCAAGATGAATAATGCAGTGAGATCACCTAAGTTTGTTATGGCAATATTATGCTTGTATCAAGACACATGAAAGTCAGGATAGCTAGAAGTATGCACTCACATAAAACAGTCAAGGATAATACCTTGTCAACCCATAGTGTCAAGTAAGACCAGCATAAATGCTCATGACAATTAGGATCAACAAAATATACCCACAAGTAGATAAAGAAAGAAAACATGTTCTCATACCCTTAGTCTTCTAGCTATGCATCATCGAAAACTTCTCAGGGAGAGACCACTCATCAAAGAAATCCTCATAGACAACACACAAAGAAAAATAAAGTCAACATATCTCAACAAGTTGATTGTTGAAGTGCGTGTGTGTTGGTCATAGAGTCAGACTCTGGTCATCGCATCTACAAATGAGAAATATCGCATCACACTTAGACTATTGGGTAAGACATCTGATAAGTGTTAAGAAACACTCAACGCAAGGGTAGTGTTGAAAAACACTATGTGGGGTGGTGTTGAAAAACACCTGTTGTGAAATGTCCCAAGAGACAAACACACCTAAAGGACCTATGCTAACAGTTATGCCCCCTAGACAAAGATAAAGACCAATTTCAGACTATGCCAAATAAGGTCAAGACATGATGGAGAAAGATTCAGTGTCGAGGATGCATGCTAACAAATAGGAATGCAAAGGCCTCAAGTAGCGCCCGTTTCTGAGTTCTCACCACTTGGATTTATTGCAATTTTTCTTTTTTTTCTTTTTTTTGGATTTTTGCTACCAAGGCACCTATTTCTAGGTTTTCACCAAGGCACTTTTTCTATTTTTTTGAATTTTTTGCATTTTTTGATTTTTGTGTTTTTTTTTAGGACTTTTTATGCTTTTTAAGATTTTTTCAGCATCATATATCAATTTTTTTGGTATTTTTTCAGGATCATAAAGTACGTACAAAGGATGCCCCCAGACAAAAACATGCATCAAGGATAGAACTTCTTTAGGTGCAAAATGTTGATGGGATCAGGGAGATGTTCTCCATCAGGATCTAATAGTAAATATGCACCGGTACCAAAAGTAGTTGTAATAATGTATGGTCCAAGCCAATTAGGTTCGAACTTTCCCTTTTGTTCTTTGTTCTGTTGATTCTTAGGATTCTCTCTCAAAACAAGGTCACCTATCTGAAATTCCCTAGGGTGAACCTTCTTGTTGAATGCTTTGGACATACGCTTCTGATACACTCTCATATGATCAAATGAAGCCTTACGCTTCTCATCTAGAAGTTCCAGTTCCTGTAACCTCATGGCGGGGTAATCCTCATCTGTTATCAATCCTTTGAGTGAGACTCTAAGCGAAGGTATCTCTACTTCTAAGGGCAACACTACTTCAATGCCATAGGTAAGAGCAAAAGGAGTAGCTCCTGTAGGTGTACGAATGCTAGTTCTGTAAGCCCATAGTGCTGGATTGATTTGCAAGTGCCAATCCCTGCCATTCTTGTGCATTGTCCTATGAAGAATCTTAAGGATGGTTTTATTGGAAGCCTCTGCCTGGCCACTTCCCTATGGAAAGTAAATGGAGGACCAATGTTTCTTGATTTTAAACTTTTTGCATAAATGCTTTAGGTCCTTATTCTTGAATTGACCTCCATTATCAGTGATAATCTCAAAAGGTACTCCAAATTGGCAAATAATATGATTCAAGATGAACAAAGAGATAGTCTTCCCTGAAGCTACAGAAAGTGGCATGACTTCCACCCATTTTGTGAAGTAGTCAGTAGCAGTAATAATGAACTTATGTCCACCTGATGAGTTGGGCTGAATCTGCCCAACTAGATCAAAGGCCCAGCACTGAAATGGCCAATGAGAAATGGAAGGGATCAGCTCCCTACCTAGAGCATGAATCAGGTTTCCATGTTTCTGACATTTTTCACAAGACTTAGCAAAGGCTACTGCATCTATCTGCATCATAGGCCAATAATACCCCACCCTAAGCAACCTTCGGGCCATGGCAAGACCATTGGAATGTCCACCACAAATGCCCTCGTGGATGTCGGCTAACGCTTGGTCAGATTCCTCCTTTTCCAAGCACCTAAGGAGTGTCCCATCTAAACCCCTCCTATATAAATCACCAGAGATAAGGGTATGGCGGGAGGCATTGCAGACAAGGTTTTGGCATTCAGAACAGTTGAATGTGTCGGGGATGATGCCATCACGGAGATATGAATAGATAGCACCATATCAAGAAGATTCATGGGTGACAAGGGTACAAATGACATGGCTTTCAGATGAGTCAAACATGGGATGGTGTAGCTCTTCCACCAAGAATTCAAATCTTGATTCATGTTGTTCCAACTGAAGGAGTGAAGCTAATGTGGCCATAGCATCGACAGCTTTGTTCCCTGTCCTAGGGATCTGTTGAAATGTCACAAATGTAAAGTAACATCTCAATGATTCAACCATCTTTTTGTAAGGTACCAATTTATCATCCTTGGTTTGATACTCCTCATTGACTTGGTTGATAATTAGCTGTGAATCCCCAAAGACATGTAATTCTATTATGTTCCATTCTATAGCCATTTTCAATCCATTGGTCAAAGCTTCATATTCGGCAATATTATTTGTACATGGAAATAAAAGTTTGTAAGACTTTGGAATGTTGTACCCATGGGGAGAGACAAATAATACTCCAGCACCTGATCCATTTTGCATGTGGGAACCATCAAAGAACATCTTCCAAGTGTGGGTAGTCATATACAGTATGTGTTCATCTGGGAATTCTACCTAAATAGGCATACTATCCTTAACTGGAAAGTCAGCTAATTGGTCAACAATAGCTTGCCCTTTTATGGCCTTTCTTTCAATTTACTCTATATCAAATTTAGATAAAACCATCATCCACTTGGCAAGCCTACCCGTGAGGGTAGCCTTACTAAGCAAGTACTTAAGAGGATCAATTTTTGCAACTAAATGTATAGTATGAGCAAGCATATAGTGTCGCAACTTTTGGGAAGCAAACTCTACTACAAGACAAGACTTCTCAATGTTATTATAATTGATCTCATAAGATACTAGAGTACGACTAATGTAGTAAATGGCCCTTTCTTTCCTAGTATCATCTAATTGAGCCAAAAATGCCCCTAAGGAAGACTCTGTTGCTGAAATGTATAAAATCAATGGTTTCCCAGGAATAGGCGGCATCAAAATTGGAGGATTAGCCAAGTACTGCTTAATTTGATCTAGGCTCTTTTGACATTCCTCATTCCATACACAAGAAGCACCCTTATGTAGTGTCTTATTAAAGGGTTGTGCTTTATCTGCCAGTTGTGAGATAAACCTCCTAATTGACTGGAGTCATCCCTGAAGACTTCTCATCTGACTAATGTTTCTTGGAGGTGGCATATCTAAAATTGCTTGGACCTTTTCAGGATCAACCTCTATTCCTTTTGCTGAAATTATGACTCCTAGGAGTTTACCTGAGGCAACTCCAAATGCACACTTTTTCAGATTCAATCTAAGCTGAAATTGTGCCATGCGATCTAGAATCACTTCCAGATCGTCGAGGTGTGTATCCCTTTTCCTAGATTTGGCCAAGGTATCATCCACATAATCTTCCATGTTCTTATGCATCATATCATGAAAAATAGTGGTCATAGCTCATTGGTATGTTGCTCCTGCATTCTTTAGGCCAAATGGCATGACGTTCCAACAATAGGTTCCCCATGCACATGTGAAAGTTGTTTTCTCTTGATCTTTGGGAGCTATTTTTATTTGGTTATATCCCGAAAAACCATCCATTAAAGAGTATATCTCATAGCCCGCGGTCATATCCACTATCATGTCTATGTTAGGGAGTGGAAAGTCATCCTTTGGGCATGCTTTGTTGAGGTCTCTGAAGTCTGTGCAAATGCGAATGGACCCATCATGTTTTGAAACTGGAACAATATTGGAGATCCACTTAGCATAGTTGATAGCTCAAATAAATCCTGCACGTAAGAGCTTTTCTAATTCAGCTTTAACAAGAAGAGCTATGTGAGGATGCATTTTCCTCAACTTTTGTTTAACTGGTTTTATTCCTAGAGCTATAGATAGATGATGCATAATAAGATCAGTGTCAAGCCCTAGCATATCAAAATATGTCCAAGCAAAGTTGATTTTCTTCTTTTGCAAAAATTTTGTATATGCCGCTTTTTCTCCAACTGATAGGGACTGAGCTAGGTGCACTATTTGGGGAGCCTCTTCTGTATTCAAATTCATTGGTTGCGTAGGCTCAATAAGAACTAATGACCTGTCTTGGAAGTAACTTGGCAAGTTATTAAGTACCCCATCCTTTGGCACCTCAAAGAGGTTTTCACCCTCAGATATGTCATTTATTTTTACTATTTTTGGTTCTGATACCGCCACAAGGTGGTTTTTGCCATCAGACCTATTTTTTATTTTTTTTTCTTTTATTTTTAGACTGAGGTACTTAATATCAGGCTCCATCATACTTGTTGTCGGTTCACTGGTGGAAGAGACTACAAGTTCAAGAGCATTTAGATAGCAGGCAATTTCATAGTCATTCTAAAAGTTTAAAAGCTGAGGTTCTTGGTGACGTTGAGACCAATCAATTAGGTGGAAATGGACAAGGGGTAGGTCAATGACTGGTTCAACATTGTGTATGTGGAAGGTGTTATCTCTAATGACCATACAATCAGGATTCATCAAGTCCCCTCCTAAGATACCCGAGTCAGGATTTGTCCTACCAAACGAAGTGTCATCCACTAAGGCAATTCGAGGAGTGCAATCCTCTAGTCCTACACTAAGCTCATTGGCCACATCGGGTTGAATACTATATGTATGGACAACATCCATGTCCAAATCAACTGTTGCATCTGAAAGTGAGTCCCATTCGAACTCATGTGAGTCTGTTTCTGAATCATCATTTGGGCCTTGTGATGTAGAGGCCTCAAGATTGGGAAGGGTTTCCCCTTCCCCAACATTAGCACTGTTACTATCTATTGCAGCTAGGATAGCAACACTTTTCATTGTCAATCTAGCATTCATATAGTCATTATCTGTTGCAGCTAGGATAGTAGGACCATCAATTATCAAATCTTTTGAATCTCCCCAAAGGAGATTTGTTGAAGGCCCCCAATCATCAGATATGTCTTGTTGATTGGAAAGATTAGGTGCATAGTCTGAGTCATTGTCACTGTCTGTCATAGCTGAGATAGGGATGCTTTTTTGTTTCTTATTTTCAAAACCTAAGCCAATTGTTGACTTATTCCTTCATCCAAAAAGGGCATGGTTAAGAGGTTCAGCCCTAGCATCCAGTCTATGACTAAGGGGATCCTATCCTAGATAACCCATATTCTTGACCAATGTATACCCTCTCCCATAAGTTCTAGGGGAAGGTGCAAAATTCTCATTATGTAGGTATTTCTCTTCTCGGTAAATCTAGTCCCTAACGGCAACCTCTTCTTTTTCTTCTTGAATCAGAACTGAGGATTCCACAAACTAATCAAACAATGTCATGGCCGAAGATGAGGGCTTCATTTCTTGAGAAGGTTTGCCATAAGACCTAGGGGAAATTGGCAATTTTGTAAATGAATCCAATCTGTAATCCCCCATACCAAGATCTATGGTCTTGAATTTATTCTTGCATTGCTCAAATGCAGTATCAAAAGTGTTAGCCTCCCTATTCAAAGGAATGTGAGACCCTACTGAAATTGTGTTGACTGACAGTGTGCTATCTCCAGGTATACAGACTTCTATTCCATTATAAGGGAACTTTACACACTGATGATAGGTAGACGAGACCGCTTGCATCTCATGTATCCATGGTCTACCTAACAAAATATTGTAAGCCAAAGGACTGGCATCAACAATCTGGAATAAAATGTCTTTCTCTATAGGACCAATTTGAATAGGAAGAACGGCCAATCCTTTAGAACTACGTTCTGCTTCATCATAAGCCTTGATAGTTATTTTCTTTCTTGTGTCAATGACTTCTTCTGAATAACCCAAGGCCTTCAATAAGCTCAAAGAACAAATATTAAGCCTAGCACCCCCATCTATCAACACACGCCTGACATGGGTCTTGTAGATCATAACCTTTATATGAAGGGCCAAATTGTGTGGGTGGCTTAATGACTTGTCATCTTCCTTTGAGAATGTAAGGTAGTGAGGGCTAGCCAAGTGGTTGACCATATTCTGGAATTGATCTACATCTATATCATTAGGGACATTAGCCATTCGCAAGGCATCCTCAAGGACATGCTTATGCTTAGGGGACAATTCCAAAAGCTCAAAGATTGAAATCTGCCCTAGTGTACATTGTAATTGGTCAACAAGATTATAATTCAACTCAGGACCAACAACAAATTTTGGAAGAACACCCTTTGACACTGGCTGCTTAGACTTACTAGAGTTAGGACCTCTAATAACAATGGGAGCTTGAGACTGGCTTCTAGTGACAACATTGAGGGGTTGGGACATCCTTCATGAGTGAGGACCTCTTAGTACTACAACGGGTCCTTCATCAGGCATAGGAGTTGAATCCACATCATATCCATAAGGGTCTTCCCCTCTCATCATGTTGACATTATCATCAGCCACTTCAAGCATGTTAATAACATTTTCAGTAATTATGTAAGTGTAGTTGATAGCAGCCTTGCCATTCTTGTTGTTAGAATTCTCTCCTTTCTCATATTTGGGCAAGGGTTCTTTAAAAGCTTTGTGATCCGCATTAGTGGTTAAACCATCAACTTGTAATTTGTTGCTCTCAATAAGGTCTTGAACAAGATGTTTAAGTCTAAAACAATTTTCTATATCATGTCCAATTCCATTGTGAAAGACACAAAAGGCCTTCTCATCCCACCAATGAGGTTTAGGATCTGGTATGTGGTGTTTGGCAGGATCCTGAGGGTGTGCCAAATTGTGAGTAATTAATGTCTTGAAAATGTCTACATAGGAGTCCCCAAGTTTAGTAAATTGTCTCTTTTCCTTTTTAGGTCTCCCTTGATACTTGGGTTTATTCTCTGGTTGTCCCGAAGATGTTTGCAGCTTCATAGCTTGAACTGCATGAGAGAGATTAAGAACTCCTTCATTCTTAGGTTGTGATGAGTCAACAACCTCGTCATTGACCACCTGCGTATTCTTATTCCAATAAGAGTTATTTTTGTCCTTATTACCATTATTGTTGTTGTTGTGGCTATTGTTGTTATTAGTCGATTTAGCCAAAATTCCTTGTTCTTTTAGGACATCCTCTATGCGACAGGCCACCTCTACCATGGTATCAAAAGAATTAAATGGGATCTTCCTTACTTCATATCTTAATTCCGGTATCAAGTTGCTCACAATGATGTCTATTCTTTCCTCCTCAGGAATTGTCCTTGGGTATTTTGAGCACAAACATCTCCATCTTTGTAGGAAGGTGACAAAAGGTTCCCCTTGATTTTGTTTGAGTTTGCACAAATCAAGCATTGTGACCGACCTTGATAGATTATAAGCAAAATGTTGAACAAATCTTTCCACAAGCTCTTTAAATGTCTTTACTGGAGGAGTAAGGTTAGTAAACCACTCCATGGCTTGACCCTTGAGGCTCCTTGGAAATAATCTCATTAAATAGGAGTCTTCATGGTGAAAAGAAAAACTCATTATATAAAATTGTCTAACATGGTCATGAGGATCACCAACGCCATCATATTTGTCATAGGTTGGAAACTCAATTTTTTTAGGAAACTCAACCAACACCACACTCTTGTCGATTGGGTTGGGACATATGGAATCCAAATTAAAGGTGCTCTTAGGTGCCCTCATCCTTTCTATATCCCTTTGAAGTTGTTTGATCACCTCATTAGTTGATGGATCTTGCTTCTTTACCTTTCGGTCCACATCAAAATTGTATGGGACCTTAGCACCTTTATTGATGAGACTTTCTAGGAACTGATCCTTATTTTGTTCCACATACCTTTCTACATATGCTTGAAAGGATGGTTCTTGTTGCATAGTCATAAAATCCATTTTATCAAAGTTGGTGTAGCTTCCTCCATGTTGTGAGCCATGATGTGCTTGTTGGGAGGGTTGCTTTGAATGTCTATGAGGTGATCGTCTCCTATGATGATCATATCTCGAAGTCCTTCTTCCTCTAGGACTTGGGGATCATGAGGGCGTCCTCGACCTTCTTCTAGGACTTGGTGAGGGGGTAGATGGGGGTGAGTTAGCCCCACTATTTGCACCCCTCCCATTGAATCAATTTTGGAGTTGTTGTACATAGAGCCTATCTTCTTCTTCTTGGGTGACTCTTTTGCTTATGTCTAATAATGCACGTTCCTCTTCTTCTAGTTGTCTGAATTTCTCCTTTTTGGTAGCTTGTTCATCCAAATAGGCTTGCTTCTCCCTCTCAATGCTTTTCAATCTCATATTTGCATATCGAGAGGTATCTTTAAGTGGAGAGGATGGTCTTGAATGCCTTATTGCATTGGCTGCGTTGATGTGGTGGTCACTAGATTCATTGTTCTGGTCCTCGTGTTGTGACCCTAAATCTGAGTGAGTTTTCTTATAATGTCTCTTGGCTCGTTGGTGGGCATCAAAATATCTTGCGTTGTTGGGAGGTGACCCGGGTGGACTAGCATGAGAAGAACCACCATACTCTCTCCTATGTCATTGGAAGATATCCTCAAGAGTTTGATTCATGGCTTCTCTTTGTTGTCGAGTGAAAGTGTAACTCATGTCCATACTTGATGAAAGTGGTGCTAAAGAGGTGCTCACTTCACTAGGATTACCCTTTGGATTAAAGAAAACCTCAAATTCACTCTTAGGAGATTGATCAAAAAGGGGTCCCTTTCCCTTATGCTGTTGGCGAGTCTTAACTGGTGGTAACTGGCTAAAGACAACAGGGGGTCGCTTCCCTTGATTGACTTGGTACCTTGTTGTAACTGACATGAAAGAAAGAGACTCTTAATGATAAGATGACCTCTCAAAGTGTCAACACCAAACTAAGATAATCAAAGCTCTCTATTGTCCAAAGAGAAATGAAAAGATAGAAATATCAAAGGGGCTTTACCAACACTGTCAAAGAGGTGCTTCAAATCAAAGGGTAACTACCCTTGCACTTTTGAACCAGGAGGTTGGACTAGGCCAAAATGTAATTGAAATTGAGATTTAAATGAAAGTGATTTGGACAATAAGAGGACTAAAATTTTCCAAGAATGTAGCTAACAATCCTAGAGATAAACTTTGTCACCAAGAATGGCCTTCTAACTTGACAATTATTCCCAAAGTGACCTCGTAAATTAGATGATACTATCCTAGAGGACTGAAACTAGAAATTTAGAGCTAAGACAGGTTTCTAATGACAGAGTAAGAAACCTACTCAAAGACCTAATCTTGACCAACAACAACTAAAACTGACCAAACTGAGAGCACGACAGAAACTATCTAGGCGATATACCCTAGGCTAACAGGGCGATACACCTATAACTGGGCGATACTTCGCATGACACCAGGTGATATACCCCACAATACCTAGGCGATAAACACTAGGTAGGTCAGGTGATAGTCTATCATGGGTGAACTATCGCGCAATATTTCTTCTCAAAGCAGGCGATACTGTTGAAAAATTGTTTAACTCTTGACCAGAATTGTGTAAAATTTGCATTTTTGGGTCTGTTTGGTCAAAAATTTTGGTCTAAGGGTTGACGTTTTCGATCTCAATCACAATATCAGCAGAATTTTGACAAGTTTGCAAACAGTGAGGGATCAAACATGTCTTAAAACACTTGAAACAAGGGCAAAAGCAACCTTGCCAAGACAAACACTTGTGATATCAAAATAAAATTGCATCCTATGAATGCTACCGATTGTTTGTATATTGAGAATGTTTACACTGGTATCACATAATCGAAGACAATTCAAGCAAATCTATCCTAAAAAGTCAAGGCTCAATACTTACCAACTTAGCCCACAACTTGGTGTCCCCTTGCCTCACACAAAGTGGTTACCCATGATAGATGTTGGCTTTGTCATGGAAGTGTCAAAGACACAACCAAAGGAACACATATGGTGAGTATCTTAAGGTGATCTGGGTTGTTCCACTTGGATCGATCCTTGCACTAAGAAGATAAGCGATTAAATAAGGTGGCTTCTATCTAAAGGTTCTTAATAAGGGCTTTCATTCATAACACCCCTCTTGCTCCTCATAGAGGACTGGGACCTCGCGGCCTCAAGAGTACCTTAAGCATTCTTGCTCAATGCTTTCCCCATGGTCACAATCCCATGAGTTACTCACATCAAGCAAAGACAAGTATTATGTCTACCAAAGTTTTGTGTCCTCGATAGCCTTGAGATTATAGTGAGTTGGAATCACTCGCCACCAAGGAAAATGATGACAAGGTTGTCCCCACTTGGGTCGTTCCTCTTGATTGCTCAAGAGCAGGCCCGCTAAAGGATCCTAAACTAAACAAAGAATGGATGATTTTTGAGGTTCAAGGTTTTTGGTTCACCACAAGGGTGAAGAGCATACTCCCCTATCTCAAAAACTTCTCCCAAACACACCAAGCAAAATTTAATTACCCCCTTGCTTTCAAAATCCCAAAATGGGTCAAGATTTCTGTTTCACCATAAGGGTGAAGAGCATACTCTCCTACCACCTCAAAATTCCTACAACAAGGTATTAAGGTTCCTAATACAATTAGTAAATGCCACACTTGAAAGGAAATAAATCACAAACACTTTAAAAAAATTTCTTTTTGTTTTTGTTTATGCTTTGGGCAGCCCTGCAAAAATGTTAGTAGCCCTCTTTGACATGCGATTTATAGCGATTTCCTTTCAAGCAAAGCACCTACAACCACAACTTGTTAGACAACTAGGGTTAGGAAAACCAAAATCTAAGTGAAAGCAATGTAAAGATCTGATCAATTTAGACTAAGAAATGTAAATTAGCTCTGTTTAAATGCATCAAAGTAAGTCAACAAGCTAAATGTGATCAAATTCAGCTAATAAAACTCAGAATCTAGCTCTCTACTATATCAGGCGATATACCTCAGACTTCACCAGTATCGCGCGATACAGTTTCCTATATCCGCGCGATATACCTCAGTCCGAGCGATATACTGCGCAATATGCGGGTGATACTTCGCATGACACCAGGCGATAAACCTTAATACCTTCATGCAATTTTTCTGTGACGTGAAGTATCGCACTAGTATTATAAGGTATATCGCGTGATATACCTGAGAAGTATCGCACGATATTCTGAGATAGAAAACCAGGGAACGAAACTGAAGCCAAAAATTGATAAAAATTTTGATGAAAAATGCAGAATTAAAGGGACAAAGCTAATCTACCTTGTGGTCATGGGTTCGAGCCCCACGATGGGCGCCAAAAATGTACACACAAAAGTAGTGCACTTCTATGGATCCTTACATGCAAGGAAACTCAAAAATGAGCCCTCACAAATCGATCCATAGCTCTCTATGCATGGAGTTGCAAGATTATGGATTTGCTCTCAGCTAGAGCTATTGAGCTTGTGACCTTGCTAGTCAACCATACAATGAGAGATTCGAATGAGGACAAGGGCAAGAGTGCCAATATCCCCAAAAAATCAAATGAAAATGCAATGCAATGCAAGCTAAGAATGAGAATGCAAATGTGCAAGATATGCTATGAAAATGGAAGTACAAACTAAGCTATGAAATGGAAATAGCAATGTGTTACAATCCTTCCTATTAAGCTAGATGAGTTATTCTAAAGCTTGAAAGTGAAATCTAAGCTATGAAAGCATAAACATGAACTACTATGCAAGAATGAAAGCTAAACTATGAAGCAAATGAGGAACTCTAAGATGTAACATAACAATGATCTCTAAAAAGCTCCAAAGTCTTCAAGAATTCCTACAGCATAGAGTTAGTATGAAAACGAGTGTCCTAGAATGAGGGAGAGAGCTCTCCTTTTATAAGAAATGAGGTGAGATGGACCATTGAGATTAAGAGGCAAAAGTCTTAATCAGCGGCGGAGCTTAAAAGAGGAGCAATCTGTGTGCACAAGTATCCTCCAATAGGAATTGACTTTGTGTCCATGTGAGACAAAAGTGCTTTTTTCCTTTTTTATAAAATGAGAATAGTGTTTTATTTATGCAACTTAGGATAAGAGGAAAGGGGGCTTTTTTATTTATTAAAAGGGGAGGAAATATTCCTTTTAAGTAAACAAAAACTTAGGATAAAATGGTTAGCCCAGGGCAAATAATCGAAAATGATGAAATTAGGATTTGATCAAGGAAATTGATAATGTTGAGAATATTGATTATTGACAAAACTGATTCAGGGTTGATAAATCAAATAAATGGGGCCCAAAGTCTAGGCGACCATTTTTGGGTGCATACAATTACTTGTTAGGATTAGGTAATACTAAGAGGCAGGGTGAATCAGTATTACTTAAATTTGATTTAAACTTTAAACAATTATAAATAAACCTGTTAGTGAATAGATTTTTCTTTTAATAAAACCCTTTCAAAATGATTCTAGAATGCCCAAACAAGAAGACAAAACTCTGTAGCTAATAGTTGAGATGCTTGCAATGGTTATGTGCAAGTGCTCTCTGAATTTTGATGTGAAGGTACAGCTCCCTTCATTAGATTTTCAATGAATAGAATCATTGGTATGCCTTTAACAAATCTTCCTCGCCACCTTCTCTTTTCCTGGCATATTTATCTTCTTGCCCTGATCAAATCAAAGTGCCTTTCAAATGCTATCAAATTCTATGATTGCATAATTTTTTAATGGTTCAAACAAGAGTTATCAACCTTT
Source organism: Chamaecyparis obtusa (assembly GCA_027943335.1). Lineage (NCBI taxonomy): Eukaryota > Viridiplantae > Streptophyta > Pinopsida > Cupressales > Cupressaceae > Chamaecyparis > Chamaecyparis obtusa. The sequence continues at coordinate 1,517,175 of BSBK01002728.1, read as the reverse complement.
TTATGATCAAACCCTTGTATTTGAGGGTTTAAGACGGCTTGAAAGAAATTAATCATTCTCCTTCCATATTCAATGGATAGGATTAAGAAAAGAAGTTAAAATGAAAATAAAATCACTATATTTTAATCCCCAATTGGTCTTGGAATGAGTTCAATCCATTCTAATGAAGTATAAACTTTTGCTCAACAAATTTACAAGAAATGCACATTGAAACAACTTCATTATATTGATATTATGCTCTGTTAATCATGCATGCCTCTCAACCCTCGACCCAAAGAGGTTATTTATGCATCATTTAACTATTTACAACCTATTTTTATCAACTACCCAATTGGTTGATCGATTGACTTAGTTTGACAACTTTTTGCAAAGTATCAAAAGTTGTTAAGTAACTTTTTGCAAATTTTACATTCTATGTTCAAATGAGTACACATGGACCTAAAACCTTGCTAACATGCCAGATATGGAATAATAACATGAATTAAATTTTTTTTGTTCCTTTTAACCACTCCTAGCAACTTTGACCTAGTTTGACTAACTCAAGGTCTTAAGGCCATTATGAACTCAATGGCTTTCACAACCTTACAATTTTTATCCTAATGAATATAATAGACCTATTTAACCTTAAAAATGTTGGATTGTCCTTACATTGGCCTTATTACATTGATTTTGACCAAGATTGGTCATGGTGCCTTAATACATCCTTGATTCTCCTGCGTCAATTTCTCAGGGCGAAGGATAGAAGCTACACACACCAACTATATTATAGATTTGGATTCTAGACACCTTGCACTAGAATGAAAAATCTTTGAATATTCATGGGAGGAGAAGACACATAATCATCAACAATTCATAAAGTGATGCTTGTTAAGAAAAGAATGAACTATTAGCTTTGTTCATTAACAATGGGCGGAGCTATGATGACACTTTCAATATTATTTTTATACACTAAGGCCCATTTTTTTCTTTTCACATCCCAATTGACAGTAATGAACATAAAATATTTCTCACTTATTCAAAATATTTTGTATAATTTTTCTATTCTCCACAAAAAATTCAAGACAAAAATAATAAAGAAAAAGAGTTTTTGGAGGCATCTATTTAAAATCATGCCAGTGTGATTTAAGTTAAATAAAATGCCTCTATATTAATGGTAGAACAAGAAAATTCAACCACAGTTACATTTCACTTACACAAAATTGACATGAAGTGTCCAAAATGTGAATAGAATTCAATTATCAAAGTTTGAAATGAGAAAAGCCCTCAAAATGCTACAGTTATTAAAAACCAAAGTAATATTCATTTAAGAATAGAGGAATAAAAATTGATTGATACTCCTCCTAATCAAATCGTTAATATAGCATATCCTAAAAATGTAACAAATTACACCTATTGATTATTTCAAAAGCTCAATCACACAATAATATTTTAGGGATAGGCATGTGTTTTCTAGATTTCCTATATAAAACCAAAATTTTAAATGTTTTTGGAAGTTATTAATAGCTATTATGTTATAGTTGTAATCACCCTAAAATGGTTTAGTCTAACCAAAGGCCCTATTTTCCCTAATTCGGAACCAACTTCTTAATTATGCTAGTCTAATTACCTGATTACTGACATAATTCACCAAAATAATCAAAATCTCTTAAACAAACATCATTAACTGATCAAAATATTCTATTAACTACCTTAGCCTAATTAATTAAATCAAACCCACTTAAATACATGGCTAAAGTAATTAATTAAAAGAAATAAACAAGTGCTCCTAAGTCCAACTCATCACTAGAAGACAAGTCATTTCTAATTGAACCAATAGGAGCTAATCACATGGATTAAAACACATGGATCAACCAACAATAAATCACCATCACTCATCTTAAGTCAATCTACACTTTCCAATTGATCTCATTTTCTATAAAAAGAATCAATTTCAAGCTCAAAGGATAAACTTTCATAATCACTAACTTCATACTGCAGGATTGAAGGCTCAATTTGTGCATTCTGGTGAGAACATCTTAATTGCATTTTAGCTCAATTCAATCATGTTTAGTTTAAATCTTCACTCCTAGTTTCTTAATTGCATTGTAGAAGCTTTGAATCTTTCATTCTAGTGTTTTAATGTCACTGGTTAGGATCAACATAATCTGAGAGAAATCTTAATCCTAATTATACTCTCTCTAGATATGAAGCAATAGGATGCTCTTTGTTAGTCAACTGCATTGTATTGATCATTTGTGTTTGATAACTAATGAAACTACTGTCCTACTGAAGTGTTGTATATGCAGATGCAGGTGCAATATTGATAAACACATTTCTAGCACCCACCGTGGGGCCTAGCCCTAGATTTTCTACCAATTTTGAGCAATTTTTCATGTTCTAACAAGCTATTTTGTAGGACTGAATCGCATCTGGGAAGAAATTGTGCATCCAATCAATTCTAAGTCCCTTCCTGTGATTCTTAAGTCACTTTTGGGAAGAGTCTCTTTTGGTGAAATCTTGGTCATTTTTGGTTTCCTTAGTCACCTTTGGTGATTTATTGGTTGTTTTTGGGAATGCTCATATTTAGGGTATTTTATTAGTCATTTCTGGTACTAAAACTTGCACAATTTATTGATTTATAATGACTAATGGGTGAATTTGATGAGTATGATTGATTTTGAGAAACCTAACATTGTATGCAGGATGATTTGACAGAGATATGCTTGCCAAATATTGTAAAATTGAAACACAATTCAAACTACTAATGAGTGGAATGCAGGTTGTCTTTACTATCAACTAAATATTGTGCATTCTTAAGATTTTTTTTCAATACCTAATTAGGATTTAAGGCTGATTCTTAAATTGAATAGAGGGTTATGCTCTTTTCCCTTTGGGAAAATTAGAAACTCAAAAGTCAATTTAAGTCTTAAGTTTAAATTATCAATAATTGAACATGTTTGATGTCTTTGGGAAAGGTGAAAAGGTAGAGAATTATGCTCTTCTTCCATTGGGAGAATCAAAACCTTAAACCCTTGAATCCAATCCATCTTCATCACTTTCATCTTTAGAGGGCCTGTTAATTGAGGTTAAAAGCTCTCGAGTATGACCCAAGTGAGGACATGTAGAAGCCAACCCTTCCACCTCACTATAATAAAGAAGCTTCCTTGAGATGAAAATCTGGGAAGACTTAGTCAATTTTTTTGATTAGACAATAGTTGGGAAAATATTGAAATCCAAAATTTCATAAACTTCTATGTTTTAGTAAAGTGCATTTTTTAAGGTCTTCAAGGCATTTCAGGGCCTGGATGCCTCAGGAGGGCTCACTTCAGTGTGACCTCTTAATTTTGGTTCAAGATTTATTGAAGACCTTTCAAATGGAGTAAACAGTTCGCAATTTAGAGCTAGGACTAGAAATTTATGCCTTTTCCAAGTGGACCTATTTTTATATAGTTTTTTTATAATTTTTTATAGTTTTAATAGTTTTTTTTTTAAGAAACATTATGAGGACTCTTTATTTTGTTTCCAAGGGATTCTAGTGACCCTTGGGATCCATCAAATTTTTATAAACTCCAATTTTGAATATAATGGATCACTTTTTGGCTTGCAATCTCGTGGTTTTTACATTGAACTTAACAATACTGCAGGTATCACATCTGATTTCATAATTCAAATCATTTGTCCTTGGAAAATTAATTTGACCCTTCCTTAGAAATACTTGGATGTTGTGTAGAGGGAAGATGCTTGAATCTTGTTGCAAGACTACACACATTCAGGTACTCATAGGGCTGTAGGCCTCAATCTTGCCTTGTGTAAGACTATGGGAGATGATTATGAACAGATGCCCAAATTAGACACTCTATGTTAAAAGACACTTGGAATACGTCCTAAAGGTTGGTTATACTTGTGCGAGGAAAATAACAATTGCCCCAAGAAACTCACCATAGTGAGCCCTCATTGGTGTTACCACTCAAATAATATGGTCGTTAATAACCATTGCATGTTATTGACCAATCATATTCTGAGGAGTCTTTGAGTGTGTTCCTCATAAAAAGAGAAAGTGTTTCTAATCTCTACCAAGTCAATAGAGGATAGGCGTGTTTGGAGTCTAAACAACCTTGTTTGATATTTTTTAATTCACAACAAAAGATAAATGACCTCAATTGACAACCTCTCAAACATTCATAGACATTTTTAGACATTTAGACCCATTAGAATTTGACAAATAATCCCTGACATTTGACAAAATTTGACTCATTTTTCAGACAAAGTGGAAAACATGAACCAGTCCATTAAAGTGTCACATCTAGTGTCCAGAGTCATCTTTGGGATGCAAGCTTGTATGTGGTAAATACAGGTTCACATATGGTCTATACAGAGTCACATCTAGTTTTTATGTTGTCTTTAGTATATCTTAAGTCGCATATGGGAAATTCATCTTTAGTCACATTTGTTCAATCGCATATGGGACAGTGAGTGCTTAGACATGTGTTATAATCTTGAGCTTTGCAGTTTTGGATACCCTTTTGATCCCTCTATCAAATTCAGTCAACTTGAAATTTTTCATCATTAAATTCCTAAGTGTACCCCACATACCTACTTGGTTTTCAATGAATCCTTGTCAAGTCATGTTATATTATCACCTTCAATCCTCATTGGTTCCCAGCTCAACATTAGGGTATTCTAACCCTCTGATAATGTAACTTATCATACACATTCCCTTTTCAAAGTCACACTCGCAATCCTTTGGATAAATACACTTGGACATTATCAACCCTTTTGACACATTGGGGCACTTTGACATTATCCTATCACACTTTCATGGTTAATACGAGAACCAATCAATATCCTTTCAATCAAAAAATTCATTAGATCTGCCTAGACTAATCACTTTTGACCAAGGAAAAACCTCAAGGAAGAACCCCATATTCAATCAAGAATCACCAATTCACACAACCTAAAAATATTATACTACTCCAAACATGTCTCATAATGAGTATGACTGGGATGAACAAAATGATAACCAATATAATCAAGAGAATCAAGTAAATCGAGAAAAGGAAGATAATCGCAGATGACATGATAACTCTGATAGCAACAAAGAACCAATAGAAGAAGATTATAAGAAATTCCAAAGGAGTAAGAGGTTCCAAAAAATACTTGAAATAACCTTATAGGATAATAAAGAAAAATACTTCTTGGACTTGGCATCCCTGGTGTTGGTTCCCAAAACTATAGATTGGAAATTAATGAGCTTTGCACATTCCCTAGTAGGATTACTCAATCAACTTTGGCCAACTAACGAGAAAAGTACCTTGATACAATTCTCCTCCACTTTAGGCTTCACTAAACCTAGGTGGGTATACCTTCACCTCAAACCCTAATCACTTGGTCAAAGGCTTTTCTATAGTGAATTTAAACCTTGTGATTTCCCAAGGTGACAATTGATCCTTGAGATTAATCAAAATGAATTTTATGTATGTTGTGAATTGAATGGTTTTGTAAGAGAATATTATTATGAATTATGAATATGACTTATGGGACAATGAACTTTGCAATTTGATGAATATTCCCTGAAATATGAAATAATATTTAGACCAGTCCCTATCCATTATTGGGCAGATAGAGTCATTCCTTGTCATATCTTCATGTACAACTCTTGAGAGACAACATACACCATCCACTACCACACATATATATGGAAAAGATCTTCCATGGTACAAATCTTAGTTCAATTGAATATAATTTCTCAGAGAAAACCAATTAGACAAAGTCACATGGACAACACTTCGCATGTAATATTTGATAATCCAAGAAGTATACTGCAACACTAATATTTTTAATAAATATATTAAAAGGTAGCAATTGAATCTGAATCAATAATCCCAGAGGACTAACCTAAATAAGTTTAATGAATAATTCTTCAATTTGGACATAAAAGAGAGTCTTTGTATTAATTTCAAAAAATAGGTACAATTGATTTGTGCTTCAGTTGCATTGCCCTATATAATCATTTTTATATTCTTTCATATTTATTTCTATATATATCATCTATCTATCATATCCTATAAATTATTGTATCTCTAGAGAATGGTCTTGGTATCCTTCTTATACAGGATAGAAGGATTCATACAAGCTTCAGACCATCGTGTTGCTTCCTAAATAACAACTAAAATGCAAATGAATCACCAACTATTAAAATAAGATAAAACAAAACTAATCTAAAAGAACCAAATCTTCCTCGCCACCTTTCTTGAACTCTTATAATGTTGCCTCTAGAACCTCCATATAATCATTAAACCATCGAGCAATCTGCGCATGGGATGGCCACTTGAACTTATCAATCTCAAAGAGGACTATGAGAAGGTCTAACCATCTATTTCCCATAGAAACTTGAACCTCTATTTGGAATTTGACAAATTTACTTTCTAAAACAATAATCTTATCCAATAATACATGAAAGTTGTCGATCTTGAAAACCCATTCTTTCATTAAATGGGTCAATATATTATGTGGAAATTCCATGAACTCTCTCCTCCATTCTTCTAAATCTTTTACATTTCTTGAATCATCAACAATGCTTGGAGTTGACCAATGTTTGGAGGTTGTTAGTGTCGATAATTTTTGCTCTACTTTACCCTCCTCCTACTCCATATAACTTAAACTGTTGGATAGTTCAACATATGTACCATGGATTTTATCTAGGAAGGAGCATGTAGATCTCTCTGAGTGACTTGATGTAACCTGTTTAATTCAAATTGGGATGGCTTCCACTTCCTTACCAATTCTGTAAACACGAGCTTGTTTTACTTTAAAATATCCATCATGTGAGACATACTCTAATAGCCAATGTGTACTTCATCACATTTATCTAGGATGGATTTGATCCTAAAGGATACAATTTCTTCCAAATTCCTATACACACAATCCTTGTGAATATTTTCAGATTATTCTCTCTCTAAATGTTCTTCCTCCCTCAGTGTCTTTGGAACACTTTTGTGTACAACTATGGGACTACTATTGCTGAGGGTTTTAAATTTGAGGAGTTCTTCTTTCATATCATGCATCTACAAATAGAACTTTTTCATTACCTTATTCATTTCCGCTTCTCTAATTTGAAGCTCCTCAATCTTATCTTGCATGTGCTTCATCTATGCTTTGTTGAACATAGCCTTGTACATCAACTCCGAAGCATAAGCTAATGGGTTAGTATTATCAATGGTTTGAACAACAACCATACCCTCTTATCCTTTTGATATATCAATCAATCCAGGTTTGTCACCCTTAAAACTAACCCATGTGGAAAGAGTTTATGTCTTATGGTTAAACCTCGATCCTTCAATATTCTCTATGGTCTCAAATTCAGACACCAATGTGGTATCTTCTTTCTTTCTCACTTGGTCTAATAAGAAAAATTCTTTCAATGTTAATCTGGGCACAATCAACATATTGTTGTTTTTTACAATTTCCTTAGCCTCTTGTGTAGTACATGTGATTTCATCCAAGTTCAATTCATCAATCACCTACTTCACAACATCTCCATGTTGGGATTCATCAACACCTTCGAGTATTTTCTTCTTCTTTTCTTCAAAACCCTTCATCTTATATTGAATCCAAAAGCCTCTAAATTCTTGTGTATTAATAAAATATTCTTCTTCCAAGAATCTCATATAAATAGCCCCCTTTCATCATCCATGTCAATTGGTTTTTTGTCATCAAGTGCTTGTGCCTCAAACCCTTCAACATCATCTTGAAACATAGGGGGTGGAGAAAAAACCCTAACTTCTAAATCCTCTTTTAAGGTTTTTGAGATATAAGATACTTCTTCCAAATTGGTCTCATTATTTGATCCTTCACTTGAAACCAAAGGGGAAACATTCTCTTCTTGTGGTGTTGAAACTTCTTCTTAAGGAATTGAGGGAGGAAAATCGAAATCAGACACATTCAGAATCAATTTCCTTCTTTTCTTCTTTGGGAAAGATACACAATTTTAAATCTCCTTTTCTTTCCCTTTATCAGATTGAAACATCTAAAATCAATCTCCAATGTAAGTTTAGATAAAAAAAACTATATGACCCAAAAAAGAAAACCAATTGAGTTGGCTAGGGACCAACACAAACAACAATGCCAAGAAATGGAATAAAATAATATCTCTTTGGGAGAAAATAAACACATAAATTTGAACGTGTACTCCAAATTGCAACACTAGAAACAACATTTCCTACAACAATGCGAAACATTCTCCATATCAATAACTCCAACTAAAAACTACATCAACTAAACTGCTAAGGACTTGAAAACATAATAGTGCAATATCCACAAAACATAGATATTATACCTAGAATCACAAGCTATCATTGGAAAATGTGGAGGAATGCAAAGCATTCTTCGATAAAAACATCAAATAAGATTTCCTTCATATTCCAACTTCTAATACTATCACTTATGGTATCATCATCAAAGGGCATATGAACATCTAAACACTCATTTCCAAACCATCATCAATCACCATACATCAGATAGACATCCACTCACATCAAGTTGAAATCAATGACAATACAATGCAATTATTGTGTATTTTCAACATGGGTAGGCCTTCATTCTATCCTCATCATGAAGGATTTGAATAAAATTCAAGGCACCTTTTTCATCAAAAGTACATGGGGGGCTTGGAAAATCATCAAATTGTGGCTTATCTAGAAATGGAATGAATTTAGGAATAGGATCTCCTTCAACTGATGATCGCTTTGGTGGTCTCTTATAATTATTTGTCAGGATTTACTATTTTCCAAAATTCCTTGCAAATGTGCATTGATTTTTTTAAGAGAGGATTTTTTTTTATAAAAAATTTCAAACCTCTTTCCTAATGCCACTAATAACTAGCTATGTTGGGCCAAATTTAAAAGCTAAATATATGCTTGGCATTTGGGATTTTATCCTTTCAAACCATTATGTAGTCTAAGCCTCCAAAAGTGTTGCATAAGATTGAGATTTATATGCATTACACCCTAGTGGAAGGATTGAAAGTCGTATCTAGATAATACTTTTAAGAATTATTAACCCTTCTAAGTGTATTATTTGCTTTCTCCCCACTTAATGTTAAGTGGAACCTTTAGCCCATTACCATTTAATGGTACTACGAGTTTCATATACTTGATCCACTATTTTGGAGCCCAAATTGGATCATTTTACTTGGTGTCTCGTGTATCACTACCTTCCCATTATATATTTTATTATCCTTTTAGGCATTTCTAACCCCTTATACCATTTTAATGGACACGTTGAAAGGACCTCACTTTTTTTTCATATTTCCCTAAGGTCCAAGCTACATGGACTTGGATGCATGTTTTTTCAAGATTTTTTGGCATAGCTTTTGTCAATCTATTTTATTATGCTATTATCCTAAGATGCTTGCAAGATTTTTACCCAAATTGGCATGCTCTTAGTGTGGATTTTTCAAGCAAATGGAAAGATAGAAACACCTCCTTATTTTTAGGTTTTGTAGTGGATGCTCATTTCTCTTTGTATACTAAAGCCATTATATGCTCTAATGTTATGTTATAGATTCAAGTGTGAGCCCATAAGTTTCTTTGGAGTCTTCCCAATTGTAGACACTTATTGAGCATTGGGCTAGTGCCCCTTGTACTGTTGCTTATGTTTTGCCTTATTTTATTGATTAAGATGCTTCTCCACATGAGTACTATCATGGACATAGCCATAATGTTCATCCTAGACATGGTTCTCGTGGGTCCCAAGGATTCATTTAGTGTTAATGCCATGGTTGGTCCCCTTGTTACATGGGCCAATATCTTTCAATATGTTTGTGAATTCCTTAGTTGGTATGACAATAGGAAGTTTTCTTGGGAAAACCTTGTTATTTCATTTGATTACACAAATCTTCTTAATTTAGAAGAATAGAACAAAGATGACACCATTATGGATTAGCCCATTGTGAATGAATAGGATCTCTTGAATGACTCAGATGAAATGATTCCCTTCCTCAATATTCTAGTATATATCTTACTACTTAATAGTATATCTACTTATATTTATTTTTGAATTTTGACATAGACTTTTAGAAGTGTAATTATATATTGACATACCTATTTTAAAATTTCTAAGTAAAATACATCGAGAGAGGCACATTTGAAAATACTTAATATTCATAAATGATAATAAAACTAAATGTATTATTAAAAAATAAGAAAAATAAATTAAAAAAAAAGGTTTATCAACTAGAAAGGATTCTTTGCTGGGGGTTGTTTCTTTGGATTCGGTTTGCTGGCAGAAGAAGGCTGCGGAAGTCGAAGATGGTTGGATTACTGTCAAAGGAAAAAACTCAAAGAAATCCTCCTCTTCTTTCGATATGACTCTCTGATCTCATAAAAAGGGGTTTTAGGCCTCTTGGTGTCCCTCCTCCTTTTGGATGGACTGTATTGTCATGGGCGCTTGTAATGTTTTATCGTTTGTGTGCTCTTGTGGGGTTTAGTCCTTTTCTTTTGGCTAGATTGTTGTACTAATGGAACTTCAATAGACTTTTCTTTCATCCCAGATTTGTAAAGGGTTTCGAGGTCCCTTCAAAACCTATTTTTACCGTAATAAAAAACTAGAAATGTGTACCCTAGTCAAGCATGTTGTTTGTTTTCAAGCAATCTGAAGATTTTGATTGTAATGAGTCTAAATATGAATGGTTCAATAGATCCTTCACTTGAATCCAAATGGTTTAATAGATCCTTCACTTGAATCCACAATAAATGGTCTACATTTCAATAATTGAAATAATTTACATAATCTTGGTTTATAGAAGAATAATAGTCATTGTTTTATAGAAGAAAAATAGCCATGAAAAGAAAACTTGGGCATTTATTAAAGAGGAGAAAATTCTATGTAAGTTGATAACATTGCTTAGTAATTTTGAGTTTGAAAATTTAATCATGCACAAAAAAATATGGTGCAAACAAATCCAATGATAGATGATGTTTTTATTTGTTTTTATTTATTTATTTTTGGTTTAATGATTGGAAGAAAATAATTCTTGAGGACTATGAAAACCTCATGTCCATAAGTCATTATAAAGTTAAATTTTTAACAACATTGAAAGTAGATTTCATCTGAGTTCCACCTAAATTTTATAATGTAAGAATATTTTTGCTAAATTTCACAAGACGAAAGCAAAATTCAGCTAATTAGGTGAAATTCCATGACATGTGCAAGCAAATTTCAAAAAATTCACAAAATTGAAATCTAACTTTTCTAGCTAATTTTTTTTTTATCAATAAGGGGTCGAAGCCGAATAGTTTCTATATATAATATAAAATAGTAACATATAAGATGTTGATAGCAGAATTGAATCCATACAGTTTCAGAGGTACTCAAGAAAGTGAGCCTGCTTTCTCAATACCTTTACAGATAACGAAAATAAAGATCTGAAAGTCCAGTAGATGCTATATCCCTATGCTGAGAAAAAAAAACTAAAATTGTATACTGAAAAACAAAAGGAGCCAAAGAGATGGCATAACACCCATTTTAATCCGAAGCAGAGGAAGAGTCCTGCTCTGAACTTTTAAAGGAATAATCTTGTTTTTTCTCTTCTTCATCTTGGGACTCGGGATGGGATTCCTGGTCCATTGGTTCATCCTCAGACTCCTTCTATTCATCCTATTTCCTATCTCCCGAGGAAACGTAAACAAAGCTTACATGCTGACAAAATGACAGAGTGTTTTGAAAAGACACTTCTCGTAAACAAGGCCACTTGCCAAAGAGCCTTGGCAATCAAGAAACTTTTGAAAACAAATTTTGAAACTTTTAATACCGTTGTTGGAGAGGTGGGTTTATGGACCTACTTGCAGAATTTGTCTCACTTAAAATATTCTTCATGTGTGTACCTCTGGCCGCTAGATTAGCTAACTCATTAGCCTTAGAGTTGCCTTCATGGAAAATGTGATTAACCGTTATAGATTCAAAACTCCTGGTTAACTACAAAATAACTTCCAAAGAAGCTTGTAGGTGCCAATTAGGTGTCACCCCCATTTTTACAGCGTTTATAGTTATCATGGAGTCTCCTTCAATCTCCAATTTTCTCAGCCCTAACTCATGTGCTAATGCAAGACCATATAATAAAGCTTTGAATTCTGCCATATTATTGGTGTCTTCTTCCAAAGGTTTAGCCAATTCTGCTAAGACTCTACCTGCTGATGAATGTATAATGTAGCCGACCCCCGATGGACCTAGGTTTCCTTTTGAGGCTCCATCAAAGTTGAGCTTGAACCAACCCGGAGATGGAGACATCTAGACACAGGAAGCTCTCTGAGTATAATTAGCTTTGCAACCTCTACCTATTGTGATTGGGGCTTTGAATCCATACCATCTCTTGATCATTTGGTCATTCCAGCATGTGTAGTACTTGTGTTGGGTTGATTGTGCTTGGAGGCAAGAGTTCATAACCTCAACCATGACTGCTTCAATTTTATTGAGAATGGAGTCAATTCCCATAGATTTGTCTTGAAAGCAATCTTTTGATTCCCATAAAATTTCTAGCTAAATTTTATGATATATGAAAGCAATCTTTTGATTGAATTTGACAACATTGAAGGTAAATGTCAATCAACTTTTAAAAATCAAAAGTAAAATTTAGTTGTATGTTACAAAAATAAATGAACTAGATTTTGGGCAACTACTAAATATGAATGCAAACTTCAATGATATTTTACATTGGAAGAAAACTTCAACAAAGTTTCACACTATATTTGATAACATTGAAGGAAAACTCTAGGTAAATTTTAAAATGTTAAAAGTTAAATCCAAGTAATTTGACATTATTAGTTCCTGCCCATAGGCAAGATTACTAATGCTTTCATGCAATTTTTTTATACTATTAATTGCACCAATGAGCACAATGAATTTAATATTTTGCACAAAAAGTCTATAGTCTTTATTTATTTCTTATTTTAAATAACTATACAAAACTTATTTTTTTGAAATCTTATTGGTCTATAGAGCAAACAGTCACTGATGAAAATACATTTATTTTTTCAAAGGCCTCTTTTTTAATTTGCCTACATCATTGTATCACATCAATTGTCAAATATTATTAATTTCTTCAATTAAATACATATTGTTCTGTATGTCACGATTTTTACATTATTGTAGAGTTTATGACAAAAATCTAATATGAAACTTCAAATCTCTAAAATATTAATTATTTTGCTTTCAAACATTTATTATGAGCATACAAGCTTCTTCTACATTATTAGTGCACTAGTAGTGTTAGCTTATTTTATGGGATTTTTTTCCTTCCCACCTATTATTTACTTTGCACATTTAATATTTTGTTCCCAAAAAATCTGAGTTCAGTGTATGGAGATAAAGAATTAAAATTTTTTTATTGAATGAAGGTAAGAAATTATATTTTAAAATTTAATGACAACCTATGCAATCTGGAAAATTCATCACTTCTATATAAGGTTTTGTCTTCCTTTAAATAAGGCATATCTTTTCTTCCAATCTTGTGGAGAACATTTGTGTAACATGGTAATAATTATTTATTCTTCTCCTAATTTAAATGTGAATAAATATTTTATTCTCAAAAATCTATTATTGAAAATCATTTTTTTATTTTGTATTTGCAAATTTTTTTTTGAAGATATTTAGAACATTTGAGCATTGCTATTAGTATGACATCTCTATTGTTTTAAATAGGAACAAGTATGTCTGATCTGTAACTGCATACTTTTACATCTCCTACATGCTATTGTTGGGCTTGTACTCGTATCCTCATTGTGGCAATAAATTGGATACGTTTTGCCACTAAGAGGTTTGATTCTCATTTCGTCTTTTAGTCTGTGGTGTTGTCTTTGAATTCTTTGGCCTTTTAGTATTCTTAACATCCTCGACAACCTATTCTCAACATTGTGATTTCCTTTTCTCGTATATTATTGATCTACAACTGAGAATTTTTAGTTTTTATAATGAATAAAAAGCTCCCTATTGTTGCAGTGTCATTATGAGCCCAACCACTATTTGTCTTCTCTGTTTGTTTCTCAAATTTTAGTTGTTTGTATTTTTTAACTTTATATTTTATACTAGATTATTGTTTTCATGTTTCCATTACACTATGAAATTGAACAAAGTTCACATCATGCTAAAAGTCAAGTTAACACTAATTTCACCTTTTTTATCCTAATATATGGCTAATTATAATCTTAATTCACTCTTAATTGATTGATCATACTTAATTTTAAATTATCTTGGGTTTAAATTAAACTTAACCTTATTACCATCATGCATGTACGCGAGAAATTCAAACTTCATATATCTATATTACAAACTAACTTAGACATATAATTAATATAATTAACCTATGTATAACAACATAATTGTTTTCTTCTAATTTACAAATTTGTGTATGCTTACCTTAAATTTTACCATTTTTACTAATTAGATTTCAACAAATTACATTTAACTTAGGCAGGAACTTTGACGCTTTGCGTCCTTGTTGAATACAAAATCTAGTCAAAATTAATAATATCAAATGAAACTTTTATATCTTACATATAGAAGCAAATGCCGACTTGGTTTTGCAAATGTTAAAGTAGATTCCACTATAATGCCATTATGTCAAAATCACCTTTTTGCGACTTTTACATCACTGATGACAGTTTTTAGGTAATAATTTTTTACGAAGGATTTTATACAAACCCATTGATGTGTAGCTACCCAATAAGAGAGCACAAACCAAATATTGAACCTCTTTGACTAAAAGTCAAGGACTAAGGGGTATCCATTCTACCAAATTCGTCCAGGGCACAATCCTAACCTTATCCTTTTTTTCAATGTTAGAGCCTTACACTCAACAAGACTTGATCCCCGGTGGACTCTTTGAGAACCTTTCAACTTCACAGTAGACCAAGGGTACATTGATATTTTTAGGTAAATTTGAAAATGTTAGATAACAAATTACATCTGAAGTTCACAACCTGTATAGAAAATTTACAATCATGCAACTAATGCCTCAAATCCACAAACTGAAGAAGAAGAACTTTTAACATCCACAAGGCTAAACATTAAATAACTTATGGGACAATCAACCTTGCAATCTTTGTCTTAAGCAAGTTTTGCTCTTTTTCTGTGTAGGACAATGATTAACTCTCCCAATTTTTCAACAACCCCTCGTTGAAGAGACTATACCACGAACTAGTTGTCAAGTCATTAACATAATTGCTCATGTTTTCACCGTAGGCATCACAATCCAAGATGAAGTGTCTTTCATATTCAATTGCCCTAGAAGTGCAAAGAACAAACATCCTTTCTTCCCAAGTTTCTTATGGCCATTTCTTTCACCCAGTTTCACATCGAAGTTGATGAGAATTAGTTCTTAATTGATCAATAAAATTTTTGGCTCTCCATGGAATACAAGCTTTTACGTACGCTTTGTGAAAAAGATCATAAACAGAATTGAATACCTCCATATAACGTTTCTTTTTCTCCCAAACACTTTACCTCAAATATACTTGCTAAATTTATCTAAAATAGAAACTTTATCACCAACAAGCATTTAAATATATATTCCGTTTACTCATCTATTTATGAAATATAATGACTATTCTTATTTTCACTTTTTTTTTTTTTTGGTAAATTATCATTAATATACATTAAAAAATAAATTAAAGGCCACGTTTACATTCAGTAGCTCCACGGCGCTTGGTAGTACCAAAGTAAACACGAGCCATGAATTGTTCGTCGACACTAGGCGTAATTTGATTAAATTTCAGTCAATCAGACCTTCTCCTCCTAACTGCTTCACATCGCTTTGAAATCTGACCTGCAAATCATTTCTCCATTTTTCCCTCAACTTAAAAAATGCCACCTCAGATCTGATGTGATGATACTCACCCTTCCAAGCAACAAGGTCAGTGGCACCCAATTCATAATTGGTGGGCAAAGCCTCTTACGCACTACACCCACTTTTGTTAGATTAACAAAGTTGCAGTGCGGGGCTCCGAGATGGTAAACTACCTGAATGCACTCCTCTATGGAGTTGGGGGCCTTGTGTGCACCTGCATGGTGCTGCTGGTCACATTACAGGAGAAATTGGTGTATGTTCCTGTCATCCCTGGCATGACCAAGGGCTACCCAATTACCCCTGCCAGGCTTCACCTCAACTATGAAGATGTTTGGCTCACTTCCGCTGATGGAACCCGCCTACATGCCTGGTTTATCAAATACCATCCAGACTGCACGGGTATGAAATCTGAAATTCATTTGTTCATTGTGTTGGTTAAGAAATCAAGGAAAAAAATTGACCTTGCAATCTTGGCTTCGTGCAAAACCTAAATGTGGGATTTTGCAATATCTCAATCTAGGTTAAAGCTTCGGTGCATACGTATTTCATTTCTTTTCTCTTGCAACGACCAAATTCAGATTTTCGGTTTTGGTCTGCGTGGACTTTATTGTATGGCCTTGTAATATTTGTCTAATTCCAAACCCTAATCGTGGGTTTTGGCAATAGCTCAATTTAGATTAAATTTGGGATGCATATTTGTTTCACCATCTTTATAATCTGCTGTGACCCGATTCAAGTTATAATTTCACGGTTATTTGAAATGTATTTTGGAAAAAAAACTGATGGACTTTGCAACCTTGATATAATATTAAATCGTAACTGTAAAACCTAGTAGGCAATATACCATTTTAGGTTTAAGTTTTGGCGTGTGTCATTTTGATTGTTTTCGTCATTGAGAAAGACTCAATTCAGGCTGTACTTTATTTATGACGTGGGAAACAATATGGATGAACTTGAAGGTTTTATCTAATTCTAAGCTCTTATTGAAAACCCAATTTAGTGTTAAAGACAATGATGCTATTCAGGTTATAGTTATAGTGTTCGTGGGTTATATTTTCATTTTCTTTTGGATATCCACACTTGATTTTTTTTTGGAGATAGACAATCACTTGACAGATGATTCTGCTAGCCCAGCTTTCATTGGTATGCAAATTTTAGAGTTCTTGCATAAATTTATACTCACATTGGAAGTTGATGATTTTAATTGGCTATTTTCTCCAAGTTAGCTGGCAATTTCTGATTGTATGTTCAAGCGTTGGTGCTCGTGTTCCACTGTTTTCATCATTGATAATTATCCAGTAAAGCATATGGTTTTGGTCTGTGGGTTACATGACTATATTCTGTTGCTTATCCAAACTCGAATAAACTTGAAAATAGTATATAATTTGCTAGTTACGACCATTTCTCAGCAGTGCAAGTTCAAGGGTTCTTGCACTGGTGCACTTAGTTTGGTATTTGGTATTTGGTATTTTTATGTGCTATACTATTCACCAATTGGTTGATTTTGATAAAATATTCAGAAATTAGATTCCTTTATAGAAAAATTTCCAGTAACAAAACATTTGCTAAGTTTTATTAAAAAGCCAATCAAGTTATTGGATTTTCCAAATATACATGCATTGAGTTTAAATTGGATATTTTTGTCAGAATTTTTTAACATGTATTTCTTATTTATCTAGTCAAACTGTTTATCTGAACAATCCGTGCTTCTAAATTTTTGCCATGTTCTGGAATCTTCTTCAATTAATAGACTTGGGGAATTGTTTAGAAATGTATGTAGGGGGATGGGTAAGGATATCTGGTCCATAAATTGCATCCATCCCTATCACCGGTACTGGCATGCTTTATACACAATGTAATATATGATATATCATATAATGCAGTTTATTTGTCAGATTTTGGAACTTGAGCATTTGCAAAATTACTGAACTCTTTATGATAAAATGGTGCTCTATGATTAAGGATTGCAGACTAAAGTTAATAGGGTATTCTAAATAAAAGAAATAATATTTTAACAAAAGGTGGTGAGAACAGGACTCAACAAACTGCTCCCATCACTGGGGAGGCTTGCTTCTTACATGTGATAATGAATGGCATAATGCAGTTTGTGTGCAATTCGAAGATTTGCATGATTGGAACAGTACACGTTGATGTTAACAGTTGTTGCTTTGTGACCTAGTGTCCTGCTATTGAATGTTCTATCTTGGTGAAATTTATTAGGATAGAGTTGGTGGGAGCAGGGTTTTTGAACAGCAGACTGCAACACATGAACAATGCAAACCCATTCTCACACGTAGAGAGTAAGTCTGCATTGTTGATGTGGTGCTGTTTGTGGCTCAAATATTGGGATTTTAATGTTTTGCAGATTTGGCAAACAGATTACAACTCTGCGTCTAGAATATCTGTTATTTGTTATCTTATAAATTCAGTTTTTTTTTTCTGTTATCTTATTACTTCAATGATTATGCACAAATTAACTGGGCAGACTTATTCCATATGGAAGAATGAGTCAGCGACAAGGATATCTGAAATACAAGCTGCATATCTTTTATCTTTAGTGTAATTTGTGGGCTAGACATCCTATTAATGGGGCTGGAGAAGCATTTATTCAAATTGGCTCTGATGTACTTGGTGTAATTGTTATTTTAAGGATATCTTTATACAAAATATGTATATTCTCACCAACCTTGTTTTTATTGTGTAAACATCCTGCGGGTTATGTTTTCTGTTATCTTATTACTTCAATGATTATGCACAAATTGTGGCACAAAAACTGGGCAGACTTATTCCATATGGAAGAATGAGTCAGCGATAAGGATATCTGAAATACAAGCTGCATATCTTTTATCTTTAGTGTAATTTGTGGGCTAGACATCCTATTAATGGGGCTGGAGAAGCATTTATTCAAAATGGCTCTGATGTACTTGGTGTAATTGTTATTTTAAGGATATCTTTATACAAAATATGTATATTCTCACCAACCTTGTTTTTATTGTGTAAACCTGTATCTGTACTAATGTCACGGTGTTTTCAGTGAAGTCAATCAGCTATTTATGTACCATGGATATTTGAAAACATCCTGCGGGTTATGTATTGTGGGTTTGTAAATTTGGCCGCGCTATGCTATTTTTTTTGTAGTTATCAATTGGTTTACTTACCTGCATATTGCTCTATTAGTTTAAAGCATTTCAGGAATCTGAACATGTGGAAATCACATTGTATTTGTTTCATCCTTTCTATAATTTTCACATCACAGGTATTTTCATGTAGTTTGTTAGGCAAACATTCCCATCCTCAGTTTTATTTGCCACTACCTAATGTCAATTGAGGTGCATGTGTTGATTGTTTCCAAATTTCTTTTTGTTCCAGGCATTTCATATGTTTTCATGATGTGGCGTTATTAGTGTAATCTTTGGTGAACTAATTTCTTTTTATATTTCTGTATGTAATTGTTTTGGACATTTTTCAATCTAAACAGTTTAATCATTAGATCGGTAACCTAGATAGCATTTGGAAAATGCCAACAGTAATCAAGATTCTTACGTGAACTTTAAATTTGTGAGTTTCTGTGGACAACTTCTAATGAGTGGTCATATCTTGCAGGTCCAACATTGTTATTTTTCCAAGAAAATGCTGGGAGTATCCTTTGAGGTTTTAGTTTTTACTAATTGGTCTGTTTAGCAGTCAATAAAAAATTGAAATAAAATGATTTAGGTGAATATGTCTTAGCCTATCAGAGTTAACTTTGGGAATCTCCTTAACAATTTATCTCCAGATATAGCCCACCGGCTTGAGTTTGTTCGGATTTTGTTACAGAAATTGAAATGCAATGTTTTCATGCTCTCTTACAGAGGGTTCGTCTCAATCTTTAGACTATTTAAAATTTTGATGCTTTCTGTTTATCACTGTTGAGAAATTCAATGCATCTTCTGTTGGTGGTATGTATATGGTTATTTTTTTCCTCCAATTAGAGAATGCTCAAGGAGGAGTTAGAGCATATAGAGCTTGAAGGTAGAAAAATATAATGCATGTTTAATTATATTTCAAGCAGATATGGAGAAAGTGATGGCTGCCCATCTCAAGAGGGCATTAGCCATGATGCACAAGTGAGTCTTTCTAGACATTCAAATATTTACTTTCTGTCATAAAATGCTTAATTTTACCTATTATGCTAAAATGGTAATAAAACAAACAGACCATGATACTGACGTGGTAATTCTGACCAGGCAGCACTGGAACATCTACTCCGGAGGACTGATATTGATACATCAAAAATAGTTGTATTTGGGAGATCTTTGGGCGGGGCTGTTGGAGCAGTACTTACTAAAAATAATCTTGAAAAGGTACCTTGACAGATGCAATTTAGGACCAAAGAAAAATAAGAGTAATATTTAAATGAAGGAAAGAACCAGAGAACATAAGTTTGAAGATTGATCATGCTTGTATTTTTATAAGTAATTTTTTTTTCTGGTTTTATTTTGCAACTTTCTTTACAGTCAACATGATGCTATATATGAAATGAAATTTGCAAAGCTTGTTTATTGCAGTTGTGACTTAAGCTGAGTCACAGGAAGCTTTTAGTATGTTCTTTTACATTTTTATCATTTGTGTATTAAGGTAGAACTCAGATGACTGTCTTTACTTTTACTAGCTTGGTTAGTTCTTTTCAAAACAATCTAGTCCTTGACAGAATACTGTCACAGTTTGATGATGTATCCTTTATATTTCTCATCCAGCTAAAGAAATGATTAAACGCATTAATCCTCTAGTTCTAATATTGGACTTTGGATGTTTGAAGTTGAATACGTACAATGAGGATTGGCTAATCTATTAAGTTATGTACTTTTTCTTTTTGGTGCCATGTTTATAAATGTAATAGTCATGCATTCCTCTATTAATGGGGCAATTAATAAAAGAGTATTGAGATTAGCAGCCTTGTAGAAACTGCCTCCAGAGGGCTTTTTTAAGCTTATTTTTTATCGTGTTTGAAGGCTGAGGGTTGGCTGGTGCTCAGTAGTTGGTCAGATCCTCTTTGGGGCACTTCTTAGTAGGGGGGTCTGTCTTTCTGGGGCACAAAGGCATTAATTTTCTGACCTTGATGGGCTATAGGAAATTTCTTCATGGAGGGAGATTTGTAGGCAATAATTGCAGGTTTAATCAATGGGGCAATTAATTCTGGAAACTTACAATTGTTTTTTGGATTTATGCCATGTATGTGAACATTTTGAGGAATTTATCCTTCGATATTGCATTAGGTGGTGCAATAATACAGTTGAAATTCTGACTATTGCAGACATCAATCAATTCTCCTCTGCCAGGATTAGTGATAATTTAGAGGAACATGAGAGCTTCCCTCCTATTTTTTTCTCTCGATTATTCTTTCCATCAAGGAAAGTGTATAGTCAAATTTTTGTTCTCCTTGAGAGGGTGCTCACTTTTAATATTGGCAGTTTGGCGTTTTGCCTGTGCTCGGAAGATTATCTTGTAAATAATGGTCTCATCATTACCATGGATGGTTTTCCTTCTACATGGCATCATTAAGATTGGCCGATGATGTTAGTTTTTGTAGTGTGTCCCTTCCAGTGGATGTGTGCAAATTGGTGGATATGGTGGCAAAAGTATGGACTGTTCAATCTTTGTGTTTGACTTTTGTTAGAAGCTTTTTGTGCAAATTGTTTGCAGCTTTCTCCGAGGACTTACTTGTTCAAAGTTGCTGCAAGGAGACTTCTTTTTTTGTGGTCCTCCCTACAGTGGAGCTGTTCCAAAGCAATAACCGTAAAGTACTTTTGTCATTCCTGATTTGCATACCCTGAAGTTCATCAATATCATCCTAGATCAAAACAGAAGTGATAATATGGGTGTTCTCAGAAGCAGAGTCTCCATTGTGTCTGATTTTAAGGATAAGGTGGATGCTAAATCTGGCTGTTGAAGAAGGGACCCTAAACAAGGGTTTTACTCACTGCAGACATTTTTTTTTGCAAAACTAGGGAGAAGCATGCAAAGGGGATTGTGGCTCTCGCAGACAAATTCTATAAGTTTACTCTCAGAAAGAGGAATTGTTTTTTTTGTGGCTAGGATCCCGCAATGTATATAGATAGTTTGTTGTTAGTATGCCATGATGGTTGTTTGAGGTTTTCTAGTTTGTTTACTTTTCCTCTGATTTCAAGTTACAGTTTATGTAGTGCTGAAAAACACTCTTTTATAGAGTTTGCTGTTGGTGCTGATGCTAAGGGAGAAGCATTGAGACATGTCAGTTAATTGTGTGGAGCCTATGGCCTTTGGTGAAGTTTAGGGACTATTTGCAAATGTTGGCATGGCAAGATCCCTGCTTTTATAGTTTAGCTGTGTTCTTTTGCATGGCAGTTCCAAGGTGGTACAATTTGTTTTAGTGACCATTTTGTCCTTTGATGAGGTTGGGTATTGGTAATTAGGTCCTTCTCTTGTTGGTCCAAGGGTTTTTGTATAGTCCATAGTTGGCTGTTGGAGGTTATGTCTGATGTCTGGATTTTTCTGGCTGTTATATTCTCCAGTTTTTTAATATCTTATATGTCTGAGAGGAACCCTCAACTTATTGATAAAAAAATATAAGATCCAGGCATGCACTCTTGCTATGGATTATGACTTATGAGTAGCAAGTTTGGGGTTAGGCCCACTTTCTGGCTTGAAAATTTGAAATGAATTATGAGCAGCAAGGTTGGGGTTAGGCTCACTTTCTGGCTCTAAATGATTATGAGCAAAATGATGGGGTTAGGCCCACTTTTGGCTTGAAATGGGGTAGGCCCACTTTTCGGCTTGAAATGGATTATGAGTAGCAAGATTGCAGTTAGGCCCACTTTCTGACTCAAAATGGATTATGAGCAGCAAGATTGGGGTTAAGCCCACTTTTTGGTTTGAAATGGATTATGAGTAGCAAGATGGGGTTAGGCTCTCTTTCAGGCTCCATCAGCATGTGTATTTGCGTGTATACTCCGTGTCTGCATATATACATATGTATGCTTTGTGTTTTTCTGTGTATGCTCCGTGTCTGCATATATTCATATGTATACCTCATGTTTTTATTTGTATGCTCCATGTCTGCACCTATTCACGCATATACTTGGTGTTTTTATGTGTTTGGTTCATATCTGACGTGTTTCCAGCATGTTTACTCCGTGTTTCATACGTGTACCTTTGTCAAGTATGCTTTGTGTCTTGCATATATCCTTCATATTGGCGAAGAATTCAATTGACAAGATTAAAACCAACATTGCTTGAGGACGAGCAATCTTGGGTGGGGTGGACTGTGATATCCCCTTTCTGAAATAGGATTCAGTAATAAATAATAATAACGTTAAATTAAATAAACAATAAAAAATAAAAATAAAAAACCTTGTAATATATTTGCAAATTAATTAAGTTTAATGAAAGGCCAAGACAGATGCAATGAAGCGTTGTGACTCCCTCAACATAAGATATAAAAGGGAGGAGTTCATTTGAAGGGGGGATATGTAGGAAGGAAGAAAGAAGGGAGCAATAGGAATCAAGGAAGCATTAATTGAAGAAGAAAGGAATAAGAAGAAGATAAGGAAGTGAATCTTTCAAAGCGGCAGCAATGACGAAGGGTTGTGACCCATTTGAAGGGTGGTAATTATGAAAGCTTGTGACGGTTATGGCTCTTCCTGACATTGTAGGATATGAAGGGGAGAAGATTTCATTTGAGGACATCCAAGGGAGATTAATAAGGGGAATATTATATTATTCTCAAAGGCAACAATGAGATGTGGTGACTCAATCCTTATGAAAGGTGGTGACCATTCTACCAATAAAGGAGGATTCATTCCAAGCATTGAAGGGGACTTATCAATCATCAGTCATCACTCACCCATACCTCAAGGCATCAATCAAGGAAGATCAAACCATTGAGCAATCAGCATCCAAAGAGAGAAAGTCAGCAGACTTGATATTTACAGGTGCTTGGGTAAGATTTAGGGCAATCCCAAAAAGGAGACATTACACCTTTAAGCTTAGTTGCCGATTCGGATTCAGGGATGGATTCGGGTTGAGAATCCAGTTCATGGATTCGTGAAATTTTTTTTTCCCAATTTGGATTCATAAGGATTCGTGAGTATATATATATATATATATATATATATATATATATATATATGTATATATATATATATATATATATATATATATATGTATATATATATATATATATTATATATCCATTACAGAAAAGAATGACACAATTATAGATGGAAGGTTGGATTAATGTTCGAAATTCAAATATGTGCGCCTTGATTAAAGCTGAATTAATATTTACGGCAAACATTAAGGCGATTAAACTGTGGTTCTGGTGGTATTGGTGAATGTCAATAAAAATTGCGACTTCAAATATTTATTGAAGATTGTCGTGACTTGTAGTCGGTACTCTAGCTGGACGATACGAGTGTATTGAAGCATACTACTTGCGTTGTCTTGTTCATTGTGCAAAAACAGTCAACCACGTTTTGTGTCATTCTCAGCCTCACGGGATTCATGGAAGTGGAGTAATGTTCAACACGACGCACCAAATGGGGAAAGAATGTCATCCCAGCTGAGAAAATATTTTCAACCGGATCCGGCACGGACTGGTCCGTGAATCCGGACCCGGACCCGACCCTATGTGCACGAATCCGGCAACTAAGCCTTTAAGGTATGTCAAAATAATTGAGGATAAGAGAGACACTCATTCAGAGACACATGTTTGTTTCATAAGTCAGTAGCAGTCAAAATTTCAGTTGAAATCACATTGTTAGCTAGCTTATGACACACAAAACAATGCATTGGTCATTGTGTTTTGTTGATAAGATGACTTTTGATAGTTTGGTTTGAGGTGCTTTGATGTGTTTTATTTTGAGCCTTTTTCCTATTAATTTCTACCGACACCCAAAAGCACTAGAACTCTAAACTGAGAAAATGTTAAGTGAGAGAGACTTTGCTTGATCTTTATACTTTAACAAGGGATACTGCTAAGCTCCATTATTAGTAATTCGACGGGTGTCAGTTGATCATCTAATAATTCAATGAGTGTGTGTTAATCATCTAATACTGTATACTTAATTAAGTTATATGTAATGTGTATGGTAGTTTTGTTTAGCATGTGCATGATATATAGTTTACACTATTCTGAACATAAATATACTAGATGTTTACAAGTTTTTTAATTTATGATATATGTTCATAAGTTTTTTAAGTTATTATATAATAGATGGTTTGAAATCTCATACATGGCAATTTTTCTGTACAGTAAGAAACATATAAATATGTAAACATGTATATTATGAATTTTAGGAACATTTTAATAGATTAGTGTTTTCCTTCATAAATAAATCAAAATTAAAAGTCCAATACAAATCACAGGCCAAAAAATGAGTTAAATACATATCAACTTCAAGTTTCAATATAAATAAAAACAGCAAGTTATAAATTTCTTCTTTGACTAAAAGCTCATAAAATTCTGCTGCATCTGTGTGGGTGACAGCCAATGGTTAGTTTCAGGCTTTCAGCTGGCTGATTTGAATTAGCAGAAGAAAGGATGAAAAATTCATAACACCGCATAGCACTACTACTCCAGGCTCCATTTAGAAAATCAAGCCAAAACATTGTAGTTGTGGAAACATTCCAAAACCACGTGAGAATGGGCCAAACCATAATGACTTAAGATGGCCTTCTGTCAATTTTTACAATTAGGTTCAAGATATAATGTCACCTGTTAAGTTGCCATAATTTGGTATAAGCTGAGGTTAGCCAACCAATCTGCAGCTTTGTTTATTTCTAGTGAGAGTCTTTCATATGACCAACTGGTTAATCTTACGTCACAATTCAAGTTTGCTTGATGTGTTGTTCTCAAAGCTTTCTCTGGCTTCCTAGCAACCTGGCTACTTAAAGTGGTGGACTAATAATTGCAATTTGCAAGTGAGATTGTGGGTTCAAATCAATTAACATGATGAATGATAGCCCACCATTTAACACTCTGGCAGGGAGCCAGAGAACATAAATTTGCCATCTCAAGCCTTAGAACATTTTAGTCACGAACTATCTCAAGTGAACATTCATTATAAACAAAAAACAACCAGATTGTGCCAGAGAACATAAAATTTAGTCTCTCAAGCCTTAGAATATTATAGTCACAAACTATCTTGAGTCACCATTCATTCTAAACAAAAAAACAACCTTCACAACTCTTCTAAAATAAATCACACTTTATTGAATTTATCTGGATGGTAAATAAAGTTTGTTTCTTAGGAAGACCCTTTAACTTTTTTAAGCTGGCAATGTATTGAAGCTATCATTCATCCAGTGGTTTTTTGCTATGTTCCTGGTCTCATACAAAACAATTTGCATGATAGGATTGGGTGCACCTGCAGCATAAGTGGAGTAGCAGGGCTGCAGCCTGGATGCTCCCGTGACAGCTATTGTGACTTAAAGAAAAATGTGCCAAAAATGACTTTTTAAAGTGCTTTTTAAACACCAAAATATTATAAAAAAGTATTTCAAATGATGAAATATCATAATATTTAATATTCAAATGTCATTATTATTTTATCATATATCAAATATATTTTTTGTATATTTTTAAATTGTTTTGCTCACACCGTACACACACATAGTATACAGCCGTACGTTTTTTTTTGCCTTACTGGCATACGTGAACCCTGCACCTGTGCCTGACCCTGTACTGGAACAGGCAACATAGGTTTTTTTTGTCATTGCTATGGACACATGGCTTATACATTAGTCAATTGACATGTGCTGGTTTAGATGTCCGTCTTGGAAAAATTCGAGGATATAAATACATAGTCACACTCTGTTTTTTTGGATTACTACAGGTTTCAGGATTGATACTGGAGAATACATTTACATCTGTGTTGGACATGGCTGGAGTTTTGCTGCCACCTCTTAAGTGGTTTATTGGAGGCACTGGTTCCAAGGGTCCAAGGATTTTAAATCGTCTGGTTCGTTCTCCATGGAATACTATTGATATTATTGGGCAGGTGAGGTTACTAACTAATATTTTCGTGTAGAGTTTAATAGCAGTAGTTGTGATTTTTTTATGTTCTTTTATTTATTTCCGGGCATACAGCTGAATTTTAACATTTTCTGTTTATAAGTATAGAACATTCTCTCTGCTATTTTATTGTGGCATTGGTAACCTGTTAATTTTATCTAGCAGATAGAATGGAATAGCAACATTGATTTTTCTAGTATTTGTTACAGGATAATAATACAACGAAGTGGAATGCCATATGTAAAGTACATTATCTTGTGACATATATAATTAGGCATTTATTATATTTAGTTTCCTCTCCATCATCTATTTTTGTGGAAACTTTATTCACAAAAGGCAAAACTGAAGTTTTAAGAAGCATGACAGCTTCAGATCTTTTTGGGGAACAACACAGATTGCAACCTTTGTTGAATCTTTGAGTTTTCTGTCTACATACAAAATAAAACCTTTTTCGAATCCTCAGTATTCTGTCTACATACAAAATAACTGTCGAATAGATGATGCAAACTGGTTCACAATACAAACATCTATAGATTAGTAGGTACTGGGTTTCTATAATTTAATTGTACAAACTTGGCACTAGTCTTCTGTTTGAATGCAGAGATAGAAATCAACAGATTGCTTTAATCGACTTATTACTGAAATTTTTTTTACCCTGTATTGGATACACTTCTAATTAAATGTCTGTCTTGCAAAATTCAAGCGATTTCTCTTCATTATTTCCATTTTGGCAGCCCGCCCTCAATTTTTACTAGTGATCAAGTTTGCAATTAAATATTTTAGATTTTTATTTTCAGCATATTTGATTTTCTCCCGATTTATTGTGTAAGAAGTCATAGCATGACTGTTCTCCTTTGCCTTGACGAGTAATCTAATCTTTAGCTACTTGAATTCAATTAAATTGGCAAATTGCTTGTGATATTTTTATTGAACTGGATGAGAGTCTGGTTGCAGCCTGTTATTGAACTGCTGTACAGAAAATTAGTAATGCATTTTTTAGGCCCTATGTTTTGGTAGGAATTTGTTAGGAAGATGACATTCACAAATATCGGTGCTGAATTTATAAGGAGAATTTTTTATATGTGTTTTTGTATGGAAAAATACTTTTTTCTTCTTGTCCTTTAAATCATTTTCTTATTCCTGCTTTTTTGCAATTCAGATCAAACAACCAATTTTATACATATCTGGTGCTCGGGATGAGATGGTTCCTCCATCGCACATGCATAGACTATATGAAAAATCCAAGCACAATCCAAGGTGCACCTTTATTGAATTTTCAGAAGGAATGCATATGGATACTTGGTATGTGGGTGGTGAGCGCTATTGGCGAGGAATAAAACATTTCTTGGAGAAAGAGTTGTCAAGTTCTGAAGAAAATGAAGAGCCGTCAAGACAGAGCTGGGAAAAAGATTGGGAGAACTGATAAAAAATTGTGAAAGGGAACTCAACATCTGGCCAAGCATTGAATTTGATGTAAACTAGTTCTTGGATATCAATGTATGCTGCCAAGTTCATTAAAAATTTGGCATAAGCCCGAAGAGCTTTGCTGACCAGTGTTTGCAAGTAGAATAGTTAGACTTATCTAGAGCCCTGCTATCCTTTTAGCAGTGCTTGATGTTTACTTCAGCCTCCTGTGTATTTTAGGTGGTTCTAGAATAACTTTGCTTACTAATTATTATGGCCGCACAATATTGTTCCAAAAAATGTTTGCTGGAATGTTTGTGCTGCTTTTTGAGAAGGATACAAGTATATTCATTGCAATTTATATTTTCAATTTGCAAGATGTTGAATGTCCAAACCACTGAAGGACATTTTGTTTGTGCAATTGTTGTCTGCTTCATCATTGCATCAGTTGTATCGTACCAATTCTCAACACCATACAGGGACCATGCGGATAATGATACTAACAGGAAAACACATCTTTCCAGTTCTTTTAGCTAGGTCAGGAGGAAACAGTAACGTTTCTTTTCAGGTTGATGAACCCATCTATTATGCATAATTTATCTAAACTGTTTGCGGAGAAGAATATAAGTATACGCCATGGCAATTTATATATTCAGTTTGCCTTTTGTTGAATGTCCAACCTACAAGAAAAAGTACTTTGTTTGTGCAGTTTCCAGCATTGCACCAGTTGTATCTTACCACTTATTACGCCATAGGGACCATGTGGATATTGATAATAATAAGAAAAATACTGTTTTTTTTTCTAGTGTTACATGGGGACGCCCCCCCAAACCCTAGCGTTCCCAGAACAGGGACGTCCCTGGGAGTTGGGACGCCATTCCCAAGCCCCCAGCTGCGCTGCTTGTCAGCTGCCAGTCCCAAGGGATGATTAGAGGCCTCTCTTCACTACATTTTGACATTTTGTAGTTGTTTTGATATCATGCCATTCATTGTAATCATCTTTATGATATTTTTGGTATAATAGATATCTTCCAGTTGCTGTTTTGATAATTTACAATTTTATTTAGTATTTAGTATTCTAATTTCTAATTAGTAATTCGATATTCAAAATTTCAATGTTCATTGTTCAATGTTCAAGTACTTACTATTTAGTACTTGGAATTTGCAGTTTTGCTATTTTATTTCTTCATAGTCTTATACATATTTTCATAACTAGCATTTTAAGTACCATATGTGTGTATTTACTATTTACTATTTGGCACTTGCAGTTTTGCTATTTTATTTGTTAATAGTCTTATACTTCTTTTAATAACTAGCATTTTAAGTAGAAGATGGTAATATATACTTCTCTTTATATTTCAGCATTTGTATCCCCCTATGTTCTTCATTCTACACGTGAGAACATAATGCTCTCACCTTAAGTCTCCAACATACAACAAAGGGTTGCACTCTGCATTATAAGCTACAATTAAATTATGCAGGTAGAATCCACACAAGGCATTCTGCATTTCAGTTGTAGACTGATTGAAAATATCAAAATAATACTCTCTAGGAGTAACCACGAAGTGAGGAAGATCATGTACATTTGCATAAATCAAAAACTCAGAAGTTGTTCCCAAAGGTAGGTGTACACTCGAGCAGGTGACATATAATTGATAATTGGTGGAACTAGGTTAGCCGACTTATTTACCTTTTCCTTTAACCTCTTTATCTTAGACTCCTCTTGGAGTTCCTTATCAAAATGAAGTTGCATATTTTATTTTTGCTTAGCATGATTGGCTTCTTGCAACTGTAACTATTTTAGTTGTTTCCATAGGTTTAAGGCTAATGCAATTTAGGATAAAGAAGTAGTAATTGGAAAGGCCTCCTAATCAAGAATGGGTGTATTAATTTGGTCAAGTACTCCCATATTTTCTCTAATAGCCAAATCCACTAGCTAATCTAAATTACTATCATCTACTTTGATGTTTTCTTCTACAAATTCGTACAACATTTATTTTTGTAGTACTATTCCTTGTAACTCCTGCCAAGCAATCCTTGGAACAAAGGACAAAATGAATGCTGATATAGACAATCAATTTTTTTTTGTTAAACGCATAACAACATACATAAATGAATTAGATTAAGACAACACAAGATAAGGAGCAATAGATCATTATGCATTAATCATAAGCGAAAGGCTATCAAAAGCTTCCAAGGGTTCCATGACATTGCACACTAGATCCACTTAAACTACTAGAGAACAATGCTCCTAAGAGGGCCAATCATGAAATCTACACATTCTCATCAAGAATACAAGCACAAACTCCCTTAAGAGGACTCACATTACCTATTAATCCAACCTTGCTTTCCATTTGTGAACTTGAATCCATGTTTCCACTAAACAAGGTGAAGATATCGAAAGGCGACAAAAGACACTGATCTAGTCACAGATGTCGGTTCCTAGTCATAGAAATTGTTCTACAGTTTTGTCTTGAGATAGAAGTGTCTCAGTCTAGAGGTGTGGAGGCACTGATCAATGTAGACACCAATTTGTGAATTTGGCCTTTACACTAAGGTATATTGACCTGATGATAGACTTGATGACTTGCATAATTTGAGTACATGCTAATCTACTATAGCCACCTCGAATTACTCTTCTAAAAGGCTCTATCCAAACTATATCACCTCATCATACATGATTGCATTATCCATCTTGATACATTGCAGTACAAGTTCCTTACCATAGTATGTAAACAATCAACGAAAAGACATAAGTGCATGAAGAAGGTGATGTACACCCTTGGACTACTTGATACTTGTACATTGGTCCCCAATGGTGGTTGGTCACACCACTTGACCACATGGTACCCTTAGGCCCACCTCACTGTAATCACATAGATAACCATGTGGCCCAAATACAACGCAATGTACCATGCAACAAGGCATCATAAATACTGAAGGAAGATCCAAGAACCCATTCACAATGAACAACCATCATAGAGACTAAACTCACAACACTTGCAAAGGATAACTAAGTCTCAACATTCCATAGGGTTGCTACTCAGACCTAATAGGGTATGGGTGGAGAGTCCAAAAGTTATAGTGTCACTAAATTTATCTTGTTTAAATATGTTTACCCTCATTCATTTATTAATTTGTATATTATCACTTATATTAAGCATATCCTCAAGTGGCTTTTCCAACAACCCCTTTGTGTTGTGGCATTCCAATTGAGACATTAGGCAACTATTCAATTGGCTTTCTTGACAACACGTTGATGTGGTGTCCCAATTGAGACATTAGGTAACTCCTCAATTGGTTTTCTTGATAGCCCCATGGGCACTACAACATCCTAATTGAGACATTAGTCAACTCCTCAATAGACTTTCCTATCAACCCCATTAGTGCTATAACATCCCAATTGAGAGTTACTCCCCAATCTGAATCTTCACCCAACCCCAATTCATGACTCAAGGTTACAAGTACAATGGCAGCACAATGTAGTTCTCATATTGCGTTGATCCTAGTTTCCACATCTTACACTTGTCAGTAATGTTCATGACATACACTCCAGTGGCATCATGCCAAGAGCTCAAATTCACATTGGACCCATTGTGGTTCCTACGTGTTGTCACATTGATTATCACATTATCATTCATTACTCATTTCACATGAACCACTATTACAATATAATTTTCATGACCAATTCATTCACAATATCATTCCAATTGACAAAATTGCACAAAACTAGGTGCATTCAATTCACCCAAGCCAAAATTATCAAAAGTAACAAATTGAAAATTTGAAAGTGCCCATTAATTCCTTGATAAATCCCATCAAAAAATGCATTCAATTCAACAATCCGTCAACCCAATCAAATCTTGATAGCATAACACCATGAAAACTCTCATTTTCTCATAAACATAGAATAATGACTAATTCTCTATCAAAACTCTTCAAACAAATTTGCATTGGGATTAAATTCACAAAACAATACATGTACCATCAATCCATAACCATTAAATCAAAGTCCAAGATGAATATAGGAAGAAATAGAAAGAACTTCCTCAACAAGCAAAATCCTAGGAATTGTAAGATGAGAAATTCTTCACCAAAAAAATAAGATTTTGGAGGAATGAAGATTTAAACGAGAGGAATCCAATAAACAAATACCCACAAATTTATTTTCACTCAAATCCACTACCCCAAGCACACAATTTGAATTATCCAAGAGGTTTTTTGAAGAAAACTCATGAAATTAGGAAAAACAAACACAAGTTAAAATAAGAGTGAACTTTTTTCATTATGAAAAATGGCTTTGTAAAAAAACCAATCAAATATTATAACTCCCTTAAGTTTTTTATTAATGTAAAGACAGGTTTTGAGGGGATCCTGAAACCCCTTACAAATTAGAGATCATAAAGATATTCAATGACATAACCAGGATAGAATGCTACCAACAAACATAAGGAAGCAAACAAAGACAAACCAGAAGAATAACACATAACAAGACCAAATGAAACATGCAAGAAACAGGAAAACCCAATCTGCCCAAAGGGAACGAAACCTAAATCCCACAACCAAAATAACATGAGAAAAATCTAAGATTTTCCTTTACCTCCCTTCTTCTGGGAGTGCAGAGTCATATCAAATTGTGGAGAGGACTTTTTATGATGTTTACCAATAACTGGGGTTCACCCCTCCTATACCACAGAAGCCTTCTCTTGCCAGTCTTGAGAAATAGGCCTCAAGAGAAATGCAGAAGAACCAACCACAATGGAACCAACAAGAGAATTCTGGATAGAATCAAGAAAGGGACCTGCCTCCTTACGCAAAGGAGAAACACCAGGCCCAAATTTCTCAGCAGCAATATAAAGTCCAACCGAATCAGAACTAGCTACCCACACAACAGAATTAGAAGATACATTGACCAAAATGGATCTAGAATTAAATCTAGCAATAACAACTGAACTACTAGGAAGAAAACCAACAAACCCAACAGGAATAGAACCAACAATAAAAACACCTGCAGATTGTCCAACACTAGAACTACCAACAGAAATGTCAGTAGACCTAGCACGACCAAAACCAACAGGAGGAACACCAGCAGTAGAACTACTGGGATAATTACCATTACAACCAGCAAGAACAGTGCCAATAGAAGAAACACTAGCAGACTGTTTAGTGGACCCAACAAGACCAGAGCCAATAGGAGGAACCCCAACAACAATAGAATTACTGGGAGAATTACCATTAGATACAACAGAAACAGTGTCAGCAGAAGAAACACCAGTAGACTGAACTGTAAGCCAATTTAAGTTGTCATTAGTGAAGATTGATGCAAACACCATTCCCACCGGTATAAGGTACACCGGTAGTTCCCTCACTTTACTTTATAGGCACCGATAGACTAAAACAAAGTATATACACTGACAGACTAAACAGAGGAGATGCACTAGTAGACCAAACAAAGTACATAGTACCAGTCTTTTAGTGCATACAGGGGATGAACCGGGTATAAGATTGATACCGGTCAACAACACGTCAATCCACACCGGTGAATGCGGAGTTGTTTAAGTTAAAACTGGAATATGCGGAGCATCCACCGTTTAGAATTGGAGTTATCTTTTTAACAGGAGTTAGTTTTATTTATACGCGGATGTTTCAAGGTAAACTCAAGATCAAAATGCAAAGCTTTTTCTTTGTTGCATGATTTAAAGATGAGTTTACAGCCTAGCGGTTCTATGAGTTAGGGTTTCATTAAGATGAATTTTGCATAAATACAGGTCATAAGACGCAAGAAAAAAGTTGTTGATTTTATAGAGCAAGAGAGAGACATCTTCTGAGAGAAGAGGTACAGTCATAGAAGTGAAAGGCAAAAAGCATCAATAGCTAGATAGAATAGGAAGATCAACAGGTATGATCTAATCAGACAAAGAGTGTCAATTAAGATCATTGCTTTTTTACTGTGAAAGTATATTCAAATCCCTCTATTAGGGTGAACCCTAACAGGTTCTTTGTATAAATCCTTTAACCGGGTAGCATCTTAATTGATGTTGAAAGTCCTTTAACAAGGCAGCTCCTAATAGAGTTAAGATCTTAATCGGTCTTCTACCAAATCCCTTTATTGGGTAGCACTCTTGCAAGTGCTTTGTAAGCTCTTAACCGGGCACCTTTATTACTGAAGTAGTGGAGTTGTGAGCTCTATCTCACCGTGGCTTTTTTCCTTCTAACCAAGGGTTTCCACGTACATATGATGTGTTGATCCGAGCATTTCTATTTCTGTGTGTGAATGGTTATTTACATTTTGTTTATCTTGCAAGAATCTTTATACAAGTTTTGATTGGAAATAGAAATAGTATTTACTGATTCACCCCCCCTCTCAGTAACCGGTAAGGAATAACAATTGGTATCAAAACCAAGTTCTCTAAGATATAAAGCTTAATCGCTTGAGAAAAAGATCATGGAGGGTTACAGGTATCAGAAACAGCTTAAGGAATCCAACGACATCATTGCCTCTCTAGAGAATAGGCTGAGAAGATCCCTTGCTAAAAGAAAGGAGATGGCTCTGCAGTTGAGTGAGAGCAATGAAATAATTGATGAACTCTTTGGGCAAAGTGGATCAGATGAAGCTAAGGAGGCAGTCTCCGAGCTCATGGAGAGGAACCAGATCCTAACCGATCATATCTCCAACCTAAAGAGGGAGTAGGAAGATAATGCCCTAAGAATGTTTGAACTGATTGATAAAAAGAGGAAAGCTGAAGATGAAAGAAACACTGCAATTAAGTCATTAAAAGCCTCTGAGAGAGCAAGGAATTTGGCTGAGGAAGTTGTAAGGGAAAGTGATCTTGTCGTTCTACAACTTAAAGAAGACATGCAAATAGTCACTCAAGAGAATGCCAACATGCAAAAGATTTGGCATGACAAAGATGATGCATGCAAGAGGCTAGCAATTGAGTTGTATCAATTGAAGGAATAGATGAAAGAACTTGAAGAAAGGAATGAAACCCTTAGAAGATACAATGAAATCTTAGTCAAGCTTGATGAGCAACTCAAAGCACAAGGACCCCACAGGACTTGGGTTCACCGGACAAGACACCAAGGAAACCAGTGAGTCATCTGGAGCCAACATAAGCAAGAAGGAAAAGAAGAAACTGGTAGAACAAAAGAGTAAAAAGACCTTCAACTCCTCTTACAATCATTGTGGAAAATTGGGGCATAAAACAAGTAACTATAAAAATACACTGGTAAAGCCAACCAACAGTTACTGCAAAAATTGTTGCAAGAATGGCCACAAGACCACTGAATGCTAGTCTCGTCCCACGAGTACTTCCGATGCAAGCAGGGTAAGCTTCAAGCGGTATTGCTAAGCATGCAACAAGTTTGGACACAAAGCTGATGAATGCAGATCCAAAATAATGGCATTCAAATCCCCATTGAGACCGGTATTCCCCAAAAGAATCTAGAATTAGAGCACAACCAATTGTGCTAATTGTGGCATGCACAGTCATAATGACTCTCGATGCAAATCACCTAACAAGAGAAGGGTAAATTCATGGAAAGCAATCGGGATAGTCTATTACACCTGCAACAAAGTTGTGCACCTAGTTAAAGACTATAGGAACCCATCAACGAACAAAAGAAAATGATCGGTCAAAACGGTCGTGAAGTCCTCGCCTTCCAATAAGAACAATGGAGGAAAGGGGAACAAGAAGGTAGTAAAGAAGATTTGGTTCAAGAAGGAATCAAAGAGTTCCGCTGAGGAGAAGACAGAGGGAAGATCATCATCAGCCGATGGTGATATCTCTTCAGCAAAATGAGCCTACAGAGCTTAGAGGGAACTAGTAGCTTGTCTATTGTTCCCGGTAGAACTAGTGAGTATCAAACTCACTCAGTCCGCAAGTAAGACCAGACAGGTAAGCGTTGATCAACCAGAGTTTTCTCAACCAAAAAAGATTGAATACCGGTTGGTGAAAAAGGAAAGAACAGGTAGGTATGGTAATTAATGCTATAGCTGTTAATCAAATAGTTACCGTTTGGTGATTACCGTTATGCCCTAAATCTATATAAAGAGAATAAGATTACGCATTTTCTTTTACTTTGCGATTTGTGATTTACAATCTTTTATGCTTGAGTAATATTCTCATGCCTTGATCAACGATAAGATTTCTCTGAAAGACCGATCAAGCTATTTACTCTATTAATCGGTTGATAACAATGACATCTTCTTCATCTATCTCCAAGTTGATTCAAGGGAATCAAATCAACCAAAGTGTCTATGACATAATGGTGGTTCAAATTAGGGCAAACGACATGTCTGGTGCACTATCATTCATGCCTAATGGTGTTCTCATGACGGAAGACGTGCCCGCTTTCATTCACGCCAAGTAGGAAGAGTTGGGTGAGACCTTCATCTAGAGTGAGTACCTCTTGCTATGTGAGGATGGAAAGCTTCCAAATAGATACGGGAAGCTAGTGTCATCTGGTCTCATCAACAAAGTTTGCTATCCAAATATCTTCCAACCGGATTGGATTCGACTAGTTCTTAGTCATGTGCACGATCCACGGTTTTGGCTCGTGAAAGGAGCATGCACACAAATTACCAAGGAGGACTTGCATCGAGTGACCAGATACAGTCAGGAAGGGGAAGCACTAACCCTAAGAACCATCTCCAATGTTGTGGTCGCAAAGCTAATGAAGTCAAAATCTGATAGTCGGCTTATGACTGTCAATGACATTGAAGATGAAGGAATCCGGTTCGCATCCGCTGTAATAGGCTACAAGATCTATCAATCCAGCAACCTAAACAACATACCAGGTGGAGCCATTCATGCCGCTCACTAGATCATGCATGACAATGCGAAGTATGATCTTTGTTCCATGCTCTGAGGTCAAATATTTGAAAATATGAAGAAGCTTGGATTTGTCAAAAAGAAATACCTAAAGTATGGGACCCTATTGGTATGCCTCTACCTCTACCATTCAAATTTGTTCTCGGGAATAGGAAAGGTGACTTGGGGAATTGACCGGCCAGTTATGATGCAGATAAGTGATATGGCCAACCAACTGGGAAACTAGTTCGGTAAAGTAATGATTGAGTACTTTGAGGCATTCCAACTGAGAATGCACACCAAGGAGAGAGTGCCCTCAACTATTGTTGACTCCTATAAAGATGATGTATGTTTTCTGGTTTCCACCGATCACTGCATTATTCAAGCAGTTGAACCAAGAACTGGGTATGCTCCCGAACTGGGATACGAGATCACATCCAAAATAGCTAAGGCATATGCAGATGCCCTGACCGAAGCTGACCTAGATCTCTCTGCCTACTTATTTGGTACCTTTGAAGAGATTCAAGAGAATATGAGGAAAAGGGCACCAATCAAGAATGTCTATGACAAAAGGACCCCCACACCAAAGAAGAAACCGGTGACTGAACAACCCAAGGCTCAAAGGAAGAAATAAAAACTGACACCTAGTACTCAAGGAGAACTGGAGGAAACAAAAATTGAAGAAACAGTTCTTGTAGTCAGAAAGAAGAAAACTGGTAAACCGGTAAAGGAAGATGCACCAAGAGTGATAAAGCCCACAATTGATGAATTTGTGGCAAGATTGAAAGAATTCGGTGGAATGGGACCAATCTACACAAGATATCAATTGGCCAATGAAGAAGATGGGAGAAAAATAGAAGAAGCAGTAGTTCACTGTATCTACAAATTCAACCTCTCTCCTACTAAAATTGATAAGGTTGTCCTTGATGATCTCCAAGAAATTATTGAAGCTAGATGGAAACCTTCAATGGACAAAGAAAAGGAGCTGAGGATTCAAGCTCTGCTTGAGGTTCAAAACCATCTTACTCTGGACAAGGCCACTCACCAAGCCGAACTGCATAAGAAAAATTTCCCAACAAAGAGGAGGATTGGTCAAATGCTTATTGGAGAAGCTAAGAAGGTCCACGAGGAGGGAGTGGCAATATCAACCAAACTTCTTCAGACCCAAAAATAGGCAGAAGAAGCACTCCAAAGGACCACTGAGTCATTGGTCACTAATACCAGAAAAGGAAAAGGAGTACTTGGGCAGAAGTACCGATTAAATAGAAGAATCATACTAGACCGGTCATCGTTGACATCACTGATGATAAAGGTAGTGATCAGGCCCACCCAACCGTTCTTGTATCTCTAGAAAAAGGTAAGACTTGCACCATGACTGTTAATGATATAGTTGATGAGGTGATGGATTTTGGAGAAGTAGATAATGTAGCTAGATGGTATAGTGTGCTAGGAGAGGAAGATGAACAGGCATTAATAGTAGCTCTAGTGGAAATATTTATAGATTACAATAGAACTCCAAGGGACTATAGGTCCAAGTTTCCCCCTGAACTAAACACAAGACTAATGACAAAATGGAGAACCAGTTTAGGCACCAATACTAGAATCTCTAAGGAGACATTGTCACTGGTCAGACCTGGTCTTAGTGAAGACACTATGAAACTTATGTTAGAGGAAGCGTCAATGAACTTGGATACCAAGCATAGAGTTGCTAAGATGCTCAATGGGTATGAAAACAAAGTCTATAAAGAGACTCTAGATTTATGGCAATAATAT
The DNA here is from genome assembly GCA_027943335.1 of Chamaecyparis obtusa. Lineage (NCBI taxonomy): Eukaryota > Viridiplantae > Streptophyta > Pinopsida > Cupressales > Cupressaceae > Chamaecyparis > Chamaecyparis obtusa. The sequence continues at coordinate 1,478,336 of BSBK01002728.1, read as the reverse complement.
GACTTCAGTGCTCTCAAGGCAACAGGTCTGAAAGATCAACCTGAACCAGCACTGGTACCACCGGTTCAATTCACTACTCGTGAAAAACCCACCACCAGTGAACAAGTGAATTTGGAACAAGGAGCTCTGCTAGAGGAACAAGTGCTAGGAAACAATATACCTATGGGTGAGTTACATACAGCTGAAGAACAACACATAGAGGAAGCCCTTGCAACAGAGCACATGGAACAAGAACATGATGCACAACGGGAAGCAGAGGTACTGTCGAAAGGGGAAGTACAAAATGAGGAAGAAGTACTGGGAACATAAGTCCTACCAGAAGAGGAGGCACAACCGAAAATGTGGCATTACTGGAAGAGTTAGTCCAACTGGAAAATGATGACAAACAAGAACAATAGAATGAACAGGAACAAGAGTTGCCTGTACATATTGAGCAAGCACTACCGGTACAGGAGCCTAGACACAATGAACAGGTAGATGTTCCAATCTCATCCTCATCCAAGAGGAAGTTATCATTTGTAGCAGACACACAAGCAAAGAAGAGAAAAGTGAGCGAGATCGTAGTTGACATAAGCAAAATGTCAACTAGGCAATTAAATGAGCTAACTAAAAGGAAACAAGACATGGTCCTAACAAGTGTCAAAATTATCTTGAGCAATTTTGTATTGGATGCTGACATTGATGAAGATGAACCTGTAATAGATCAATTGGAAATATTAGCACAAGCAATCGGAGAAGATCTAACTGATCCAGAAATAGTAGCCATTGATCACTATGAGAAGAAGAGAATAGAAATTCTCCACAAACAGGTTGAGGAAATAAAGGTCACTGTATCTACAAACTTAAGGGTACTTCAACAATAGTTACAAGTTGCAGCGAGTCTGATGACAAGGACTTCAAATTTTGATACCTTTATTCAAGATCTCATTGAAAATTCATTGAAGACTTTAGAAGACATAAGAGTTATGTCTTCCCAGTTTGACATAAAGAACAAGTCTACAACAGATTTCAGCAGGGAAATGACAAGTCTAGCTCTCATACTGAGAAAGACCTCTGAAGAAAAGACCAAGCAAATCCAAGATATTATTGGATTTCAATTATTTATGGCCCCAACATTCGATTCAATGCAACAGACATCAACAAATGATGAAAATATGATCAGTGAATCGGATTACAAAACTATAGAGGACATGGAAAATATTATTGTCTCTCTAAAAGAAACACAGAAAAATATAGAATATGTAACCGGTCAATGGAATCCTTTTCTTCATTCAGTGAAGAAAATTTACAAGGATATCTTCACCAAGCTACAAATGTAGAAAACTAAATGAAGCTTAACCCTTTGTCTTATGGAGGCAAAAAGGGGAAGAAGAAAAGAGAACAAAAAAGAGAAGAAGACGCTTGAGATGGTCAGAGAACAGAAAAGAGAAGAAGAGCTACATAGGTCAGAAGGTCGAAGAAGAAGACACCTACATACATGGGAAGTCTACATATAGTAGAGATGAAGCTAAAAGGTAAATTCTACAAACCAAGGAATTAACTATGATGAGTGAGTAATGGTTTTGCCACCAATGACAAAGAGGAAGATTGTTAGCCAATTTAAGTTGTCATTAGTGAAGATTGATGCAAACACCATTCCCACCTATATAAGGTACACTGGTAGTTCACTCACTTTACTTTATAGGCATCGGTAGACTAAAATAGAGGAGATGCACTGGTAGAACAAATAGAGTACATAGTACTGGTCTTTTAGTGCATACATGGGATGAATCGGGTATAAGATTGATATCGCTCAACAACATGTCAATCCACACCAGTGAATGTGGAGCTATTTAAGTTAAAACCAGAATATGCAAAGCATCCACCATTTAGAACTAGAGTTATCTTTTTAATAGGATTTAGTTTTATTTCTACGTGGATGTTTCAAGGTAAACTCAAGATCAAAATGCAAAGCTTTTTCTTTGTTGCATGATTTAAGGACGAGTTTACAGCCTGACGGTTCTATGAGTTAGGGTTTCATTAAGATAAATTTTGCATAAATACAGGTCATAGGATGCAAGAAAAAATTTGTTGATTGTATAGAGCAGGAGAGAGACATCTTCTGAGAGAAGAGCTATAGTCACAAAAGTGAAAGGAAGAAAGCATCAACAGCCAGGCAGAACAAGAAGATCAACATGTATGATCTAATCAGACAAAGAGTGTCAATAAAGATCATAGTTTTTTTACTGTGAAAGCATATTCAAATCCCTCTATCAAGGTGAACCCTAACATGTTCTTTGTATAAATTCTTTAACCTAGTAGCATCTTAATTAATGTTGAAAGTCCTTTAACAATACGGCTCCTAATAGAGTCAAGATCTTAACCGGTCTTCTGCCAAATCCCTTTACCGAGTAGCACTCTTGCAAGTGATTTGTAAGCTCTTAACCGGGCACCTTTATTACTGTAGTAGTGGAGTTGTGAGCTCTATCTCACCATGGTTTTTTCCCTTCTAACCGAGGGTTTCCATGTACATATGATGTGTTGATCTAAGCATTTCTATTTCTGTGTGTGAATGGTTATTTACATTCTATTTATCTTGCAAGAATCAAGTTTTGATTGGAAATAGAAATAGTATTTACTGATTCACCCCCCCTCTCAGTTACCAATAAGGAATAACATGAACAACATCAGAACTACTAGCAGTAGTAATAATAGACCCCAAAGAAACATATCTTACAGGAGGAACATCCTCAAGACCACAATTATCAACAAGATTAAGATTTTTCTTAACTACCGTATAATGATCAGAAGAAACATCCTTCCACCAAGAAGCAAACCTTTTGGTCTTAGCCCTCTCTAATCTGCATTGGGCCTCCAAGTGACCCATTTTAAAACACTTCCTACATCTAAAAGGAAGCCCTTCATAGTCCAAATTTTGAATCCAGGAAGTCTTTGAGTACTCTAACTTAATCTTTTTTGGTAACCCCTTAGAGATATCCATCTCTACCAGTATTTGCACATAAGTCGAGTGCATAATATCAGATGACTCTTCATCCACCATCAAAAATCCTCCAACAACCTCTCCCACCGCTTCAAATAGGAAGTCAACCCAAAGATGAAGGGGAAGATAGGGGAGCCTCACCCAAATTGGAATCTTGTTAAAGATTTCAAAAGAGGGGGAAAAATCAAGAAACCATGGTTTAATAACTAGCAAATAACTATTATCCCAATAGAAAGAGTGATTGCACAAAATCAACTCTCTATCTTCAACATTATTGAATTTAGCAATAAAAAAACCCCTAGCCATAGGGAAAATATGAACAATACCATAAATAATAGGTTCCCAATGAGCAGAGATCCATCAGTGCAAATCAGCAAGGCTTGACCACAAACCCAAAAAGAGACAAATCACACAATGAGAAGAAAACTCAGAGGATGCAAACTCAATATCTTCCACCACTTCCTCATCCAAGGAGACCTGGATAGGGTTCGAGACAGGGAGAGGTCCCTTAGCATAGAAACCCAAACCAACACCATTCCCAACCCCACCAAAGTGAGTAGTTAAGGACCCAATTGAAACCATACCAGCATATGATAAGGTCCCCATAGGCAAAGAAGCACCAACAAAAGGCACAAAACTAGACACCAAGCCCCTAGCGGGTCGTGAAACACCAGCGAATTGTGAAGTTCCAACAGGCAGCAAGAGACTAGTAGAGGAGCCAGTATATAGGGAAACCCCAACAAAACTTCCAGCTACCGGCAAAACCCTAGAAGCTCCAACAACTTGCGAAACCACCAGCGCCCCATCTACAACTACCAAAATCCTAGGCGAAGCCTGCAAAGATCCAACAACCCTAAATCTCCAATGGAAGGAAAAACTCCAGCCAAAGTTCCACCATATGGCAAATCACTAGCAGACAATGAAGCACCAACAACCGATGACACACCAGCTGATAGCGAAGCACCCGCTGTTGGAAAAACCCTAGAAGCTCCAGCACCCAACAACACACCAGTAGACAAAGAAGCTCCAACAATCGACAACACACCAGTAGACAATGAAAGTTTAGAAGCCAACAAGACCCAAGAAGCTCCAACATCCAACGAAGTCTGCAACTTCCCAAATGAATGCAAAACTCCAGCGGAAGGCAAAACCCTAGTCGAAGCTCCACCAGTTGGTAAAACCCTAGAATCTCCAACATCCAACAAAGTCTGCAACTTCCCAACCGATTGAAAAACTCTAGTGGAAGGAAAAACCATAGCCGAAGCTCCAATAGCTGATGAAACCCTAGAAGCTCCAACATCAAGCAAAGTCTGCAACTTCCTAACCGAAGCTCCAACATCCAATGAAGCTTTAGTAGACAACTCCATCCAGCTAGTGGAGAAGAGTCCTATATTGTTAAGATTTTTTATAACTCCCTTAAGTTAAAATCACAAGAGAAAACTTAAAAAATATAAAATCCAAATTACCTAATAAAATCCTAATCCCATTAAAATGTCCATACATTATTTACTGGGAACAATAATTATCATAATATATCGACTGATGAAAATAGCTATTAAACATATATGTATTTTAATCTTGCACTTGCTAGCGACTATTATTGACAACTAGAATACACAATCACTAGTCACTAGTCTCATCCAATTATGCAAGGGTAATTGGACATTACCGCACGATAACCAAATGAGTAGGCATGAGGAACATGACAATTGTTGTCCAAGACTGGGAATGAAAAATAGGCTAGACACATGCATGGCCATATGATTAACTCCAATTTAACTATTATTGGGGATATTATAGGCATGTCATCACTCAAATACCACATGTCAAGTGTACCAAATCATACAATTATAAATAGTTGAAACACATACAACATCATTGAATAATATCATTTAGTGAAAGGGAAATTTAGCAACGTACTCATTCTATAAATGTTATGATACCACCTCTTCTCATATAAAATCATCATCTATCTAATTTTCAAATATCATTAATTAACATTTAATAACATTAATATCATTAAGCCCAATCTTCCGGGGCTCCATGCTTGGATATCTAAGCATTGGGATCCCATTATTTTTGATAAAATACAGATTTACCCCATGGCCAAGGTTTTTTTTATTGCTAGATTTAATACATCTACAGACAAAAAGATTATTTTGTGTGATCATTTTTTTAGCTGGGAGGAGTGTTTCCCATTGATGGTTAAACCTTGGCATCTAGATTTCAAACCTACCTCTGAAAATTTCAGTGTGATGCCTTTGTGGGTGAGACTCCCCAATCTCCCACTTCATATTTGGCTAGACTCAGTTTTGGAGGCAGTGGGTGAGGCGCTGGAGACTTTTGATGGTGGATGTTGAGTCATCTAATATTCTTCATTCAACCTATGCTCACATTCTAGTGGATATTGATACTTCTAAGGGGCTACCTATGAAGATTAAACTCACGTCTCCTAAGGGTAGCTAGGTCTAGCCTTTGGATTATGAAGAAATTTTCTTTAGGTGCAGAAGGTGCTTTAATACTGGGCATATTGCTGCTAAGTTTGATATTGGCAAAGGGAGATCGAAGAAGCCTTCTTCATGGTGGAACAGTGCCTCTTCCCAACATTACACTATTCTCAAGCTCTCTTCTCAGACGAGTGAGAAGGGTGCTTCTGTTATAGGAACTGAAGCTCCTGATGTTGAAGTCATTGGTTCTAGTCATGCAGATTCAATGGTGGCTTCTGATATGGTTTATGTCAGTGTGTCTAATAAAGCTTTTGTTGCTCCTGCTAGTACTACTCTTGTTGTTTCCTTGCAAGATTATGCCAAGGTTTCAGCTGGTGAGTATGTTGTTGCTGGCTCCGTCGGCCCTGTTGTTGCTTCCTCTTTGGCTATTGCTAGTTTTTGGATTGATCCAAGCTCCGAAACTCTGTTGGTTGAGCATGTGCAGTATGTTGGACCCTTAATGGGTGTTGGGAATTTGGTTTTGGATTCCTTGTGCTGGCAGGATGAGGCTGCTACAGTGGAAGAAGGATGGATCATGGTTAAAAGTAAATCCTCCAAAAGATCCTTTCCTTCTTTTGATCATAGACTCTTTAGTCCCATAAGAAAGGGATTAAAGGATCTTAATGTTGGTTTTGTCTTTCAGCTGCTGATTTTCAAAGTCTTATCTTTGGAAATGTTCTTTTGTGTATTATTTGAAGGGACCGATCTTTGGTTATAGTTGGTCTTTTGTGTTTAGGGAACTTTTAATGCTTTATCATAAGCTTTATCTTTGTACAGGGTTTTGGGGCCCCGTTAAAACCTATTTTGGCATTAATAAAAAAATTAATATCATTAATCATCATTTAAACATCACAATTATAATCTCATCCTAGCTAAATGTTAAGCATCATCAATTATCAACAAATGGTACCATACATCAGTAAATTCATTAACTAACATTCACATCATTTGATCAATATTAATGAGCATATGATAAATCTATAGAACAAGTTACTAACAACATATAATCAAATATAACAAAACACATTAAATCACAAACACATTTTCACACTCATTATGGAATCATCAATAATGCCAAAGTCAAAATACCATATATATATATATATGAAAATATATCTAGACATCATCATATAACATCATGGCACATACTCATAGATTCATCATGCATGCATGATCATCACTAAACCAGATGTATAATCCTACTATCCACATCAACAATAATACTATAAGAACAAAATAATATATCGTATTCGGATGCATCACATAAAGGCCAATACAAAAGAATAAGCATGTTACATAATGCTTGAATAGGAGGATGTACATTCTCCTCCCCAAGGATTGGGCTTACTCTTGGAAGCCCACAAATAGCTAGGAGTATAACTCTCTCAATTGTGCAACATCCTCCTACATGGCAGAAGTCTCATCATTTGGGTTCGTTGGACCCTTAATTGTTCTATATCTCCACCCTTGAGAGTCAACCTCCAATGCTAAAGGACTTGAGCAGGCTCCAAAGAAAGGTACCCATCCTCTACCTACAAGGCACCCCAATCAAGAACATGGGTCACATTAGGAATACACTAAGTAGAGAAACATGAAATACATCATGGATGCAAGAGAGTCTGAGTGGCAATGCAAAGTGGTAACATGGACCAATCCTCTCTAAAATCTCAAACAACCCAACAAAATGTAGTGCTAGCTTAGATTCTTTCCCACAATGGATATGGCTCTTCTACAACCAAACTCTAAAAAAAATAGTCACCTATTTATAAATTATGATCTGATTTACAAGCATTGGCATACTTCTATTGATCCTAAGATATAGCCAAATGCTCTCTAATATGGGCAAAGTACTACTCTATATCACAAAGCATCTCTAGACCCAATACAAATTGGTCCTCTAAATAATCCCAACTCAAAGGCTTATGAAATGGTCCAATTACAATTCTTGAAATAGTGACATGCCAAGAGAACTATGGTACCCATTATTATAGACAAACTCTACCAGGTACAAATAGTCCTCCCATCTCAATTGTTGATCTATAAAATACATCTAAAGCATGTCCTCAAGAGCTTGATTGATTCACTTTTTCTACACATCTATCTCGTGATGATATGCCAAATTGAAATTGAGATGAGCACCCATAACATGCTAAAGAAGTGGCCACGATGTTGAAGTGAAAAGTGGATCTCTATTAGATATGATCTTACATGGTCTACCATGCAACTGAAGTATATCTTACATAAATACTCAAGCTGCAACTACAACAATATAGGAGGATCTCATGGGGTAGAAGTGAGCCACCATGGAAAACTTGTCTAATGTAACCATAATAGTATCATGATGACATGAAAACATCAACAATGAAATTAAGAGATATTGTGTCATATTTCCTCCCAGGAATGAAAAGTGGCTACGAAAGACTTGCTTTGTGCTAATCCTTTGCCTTCACTCTCTGGAGATCAAGTCGTCTAGCTACAAAATTGCACCTCATTCATTCCCAATGACACAATTGTCTAAGATTAGCATGCATCTTGGAACCAAGATGTGTTGAATATAGGGCATACAATGTGCCTTTGGATATAAATACAGATGCAAGAATATAAATACAACCAAGGTGCCACAAAGTCCATCTAACTCCAAGGAAAGGCCCACAAATCTTCCCTCTAACACTCTCCTAGACTCTACTTCTTCTCTAACTTCCTAATACTATGCACCACTAGGAAGATCCTCAATGGCACAACTCCACAAATCCACATGAAGGGTTAACACTAAAACTTCATGTCTCCTCCTACTCAAGACATCAACACCAAAAAATTATTCTCTTTAATGTAATGGAAATCAAAATCATACTCACAAAGGAACTCCATCCAATGTCATTGTTTTGCATTAAGGTTTAAGGGAGTAAAATTGTACTACAAGTTGCAATGATCATTGTGAAACTCAAATTGATGAACCAATTTAAAGTGTCTCCATCATGTAAGTGCATACACTATTGTTGCTAGCTCCAAGCCATGAGTGGGGTGGTTCAACTCATGATCCTTGAGCTTCTGAGACTTATAGGCTACTACCCATCCTTCCTACATAAGAACCACCCCAATACATTCCAAAGATGCATCTATACACACAAAAAAATTTCCTATAAGATTAGGTGCTACTAGAATCAATGTATAGGTCAAATGCTCCTTAAGAGCCTGAAATGTTGCCTCTCACTACTCTAACCACACAAACTTCTTATCTTTCCATTATAGGGAAGTGATAGGGTGTGCCAAATGAGAAAATTACTTCACAAATTTGTGGTAATATCCCTCTAGACCCATGAACTATGAACCTCTTCCACATTGGTCAATGCCAGTCTAAAATAACATGAATCTTAGAGGGAAACAATGATACTCTCTCCTAAGATGATCTGACCCAATTATTTCACTTCGATATGGAATAACTCACACTTTTCCATGTTGGCATACAATTGATTGCACATAAGCATTACAAAACCTAATGTAAATGACTCTTATTCTCCTCCATTGACCTCAAATAAACCAAAATGTCATAAAGGAATACCCAAACAAATTGGTACAAGTAAGTGTAAATAACCCCATTCATCAAGCTCATGAACACTGAAGGAGCATTAGTTAACCCAAAAGCGACAACCGTGAACTCATAATGTCCATATCATGTATGAAATACCATACCATGGATATCATCCTCATGAATACGTAGTTGGTGGTACTTTGACTTGAGCTCTATCTTGGAGAATTCTCTAGACCCTTTCATGTGATCAAATAAATTATCAATCCTCAAAAAAGGATATCGATTCTTCATTGTGACCTTATTCAACTTCCTATAGTCGATGCATAGACAAAAAGATCTACCCTTCTTCTTAACAAAAATGATTGGTGCTCCCCATGGATAAATATTAGGACAAATATGGCCTTTAGCCAACAACTCCAACTACATATTGAGCTCACTCAACTCTTGAGTGGTCATATGATATGGTGTATAAGGAATAGGTTCAACCCTAGGAATAATCTCAATTCAAAAGTCTATGTCTCGTTTAGGCAACATGCCAATAATCTTGCTCAAGAACACATTCGCATACTCTTGGAGAAGTGGGTGATAATCAAGAGATACCTCCTAAATATCACCCTAATTTAGATAATTAATTGAGACTACAAATATTTGACATTCTTGTCTTATACTCTACTTTAGCTGCATGGTAGAGATCATGCAAAGGGAAATGAGTCTTTGAACTCCTACCAGCTCTACTCTTCCATCAATATCATCCAAACACTAAACCAAATTCCACTAGAAATGAATGCAAGCCTAGTGGAAAGCCAACCAATCCATACCCAAAATATTTATATAAGATCCTAAGGGTAGGATATGCAGTTCAATAGTGGTGGTAAATGCACCCAAACCCAACTCGCAACCATGCACAACATTGTCTACGACTATCTTAGAACTCATGGCTATCTTTACCTGCCAATTATTTGCTTGCCCTACCACCACTAGCTCACATCACTCCACAAAAAAAGGGGAAATGAAAGAATAAGAAGAATCACAATAAAATAAAATAAAAGTGGTAATCCCAGACAACACACCTAAAGTCTCTAGAATAGTTCCCTAATCCTCATCTTGATAGTTGTCAACTATCACAAACAATCTCTAAGATCTACCTATGTCCCCCATATTTGGCTCAAATGTAGTTGGCATTTGACTTGGCCATAAAGCTGATCTCCAAGGACAAAAAATGACTATATGACCATGATATCCATAGGAAAAATACCCCCTTCCACCAAAATTATATCTTGTAGAAGGCGCACTAGACTGATGGGAAGTAGTTCCTTCATCGCTCTGCTGACCACCCTACAACTAATGACTACATTTCTAGTGTCATATGTGGAGTATATTAAGCTTCCTCCTAGATGGGAGACCTATACCACATCTTCTATAATGGCTCTAAGAGAACCTATGACTCTTTTGCTACCCAAACCTAAACAATATTGATTGTGCCCTAGGAGATACAATGAATTGTGAATAAGTACTTCATGCACTTGATTAAGAAGGGTGTGCAAAAAACATCTAGAACCTTATCTACCCTCCAAACCCTTTGGCCATATTTTCCTCTACTAACCTTTCCTTCTCCATGGCCATCTCCATAGTCTTGGGCTAAAAAATATGAACTCCTATATTGATACATGCATTAAGGTCCCTAATGAAATGCTATAAAAGAATAGGATCATCATTAGGATAGTTATTTTTTGATTTTAAATAACTTAAGTTCATATTCATTTACAATCATAGGTAACAATTTCAACTTGTAAAAATCATTGGAACACCTTTGTTGGTAATGCTCAAACAAGAAATCAGTCATGGATTGACCTAAGAATATCTCCCATGAAACTATAGCAATATCAAGATGGAACTTTCACTCCTCCATACACCACCAAGTAAATGAAGACTCCCTAAGGTGCATGATGGTGCATTGGGCCTTTGTGTTTCTACTTTAAGGGTGCATAGAAAAACATCAATCTAGATCTATCAAAACAATTTCTACCTTTGTAGCTTCACATCTTCCATCAAAGGTGAGTGGATAATATCTTAATAAATATCTCATGTGAACTACTAGTATGATATCCTCATCCTCCTCTAGATGACCTCTCCTACAAGGGATCTCTATGATGAACTACAACTGATTTAGAACCTGAATGAAGAATCTATAATTTAAGATTACTAAGGAGTTGATGATTAGATATGCAAGATGATTAAATCAATATTATGTTGTCATTGATGTCAACTAGCTTGACAATACCTATCTTGTAAGTTACTATATCGACACATCTGAAGAAAGGTGAAATAGATGAAGAACAGAAATATCTACATGAGGAAGATGTATATGTCAGATGAGGATAAGGAATACACTGAGTAACTTGTTGATGAGTCTATGACTTGATGAAATTGACTGTATTATGTTGCATTCATCTATGATGAAGAATAGAGTTGAAAGACACAAAATAGCGTTGTCGGTAAATAAAGCATTCTAGTATACATCGATGAAATGTAGTGTATACTGAGTGCAATGTTAACTGAGCTTGTGTTCACCGACGCATTTCTTTGTTAACCGAGAAAAATAGAAAGGAATTAAATGATCAATTTAGTTGATAAAGTGATGAGCTGTAAAGTGTATGAAATCGAGGTAATAGATAAGGTTTGTTATGAAGATCGACGGCTAACATAAATCAAAAGGGATCTAATGGAGCAGATTGAAACGTGTTGCTAACACATCAGCCGAGGAAGCTTAAAGAGGAAAAATCTATGAATATGATTAAGCGGCAAAATCTAATGGAGGAAAGGAAAATGATTTACTCATCTATATAAGAGACATTGGTTTCATTATTGAAACACAACTGGAAGAAGAAGATACTGCAAAATTATCGTGTGAAGGAGTTTTCATGCATTCTAATCATACTGGTTAATAAGAACTGAGCTGCAGAACAATTACCGAGCTACAGAGAGTAATTACCGACGGACAATAAGTTGATATAGTATTGAATCTGAAGTGGTATATTGATCAGAAATATTTGAATGAACATAACATTGATCTGTAAACTGCAAATTGAAGTTTTTTTAAGGCAAATCATCTACTATTACATATTTAACCATTGTACACAGTCAAATCTCTTAACCGAGTGGACTATGAAAGTCTTTTGATGTTTCATTCATAGAGTGAACATTGTTATCATGTCAACCCCAGAGTGACTATTGGTTGGATGATAATTTCTGGTCTAAAATCCTCTAACAAGGTCACACCTAATAGTGTGTTTGTAACCTTTAACAGGGTTGGGTCTTCACCAACCTCACTTCAGAAGAGTGAACAATTTTGGGTTGCCGGTCCCAGGTGGTTTTTCCCTTCACAGGATTTCCACATTAAATCTCTTGTGTTATGTGTTGATTGTGATATTTGTTTGTTATCATACTTTGCATATTACATGTTAGATTTAATCGGTAACTATTATAAAGTTTAGACTACCAATCGGTAATAACACAGACAGTTAAAGTATTTTATGTTTACTGAGTAGCAGAAGTAGTAGAATTGTTTTGGATTATACATTTTGAAAACTGTGGGACACTAGATAACTGATTCACCCCCCTCTCAGTTATTCTAACAATTGGTATCAGAGCTTCAGTTGCTTAGAAAAGAGTTTTAAGGACTCCAGCAAAAAGGTCTCAAGATGTATAAGAGGGAAGTGCCAAAGCTGAACAAAGATAACTTCATAGTGGCAAAGCCGGATGAAGTTGCACATATCTGGAATTGGGAATTCTGCACTAGAATTGATGTAGAATGGCTACATTGAACCGCCCGCTAGTCTTTTAACTCTTGATCAACTAAAGGATAGGCATGAACACAATATTACTATGATGGAACTAGTTTTTGCCTGTATCAATGCCGAATTTGAAGACATCAAGGATTGTGATACAACTAAGAAGATGTGGTACAAGCTGACTCTAATATACAGTGGAGATGTGAATGTTAAGAGAGCCAAAGCAGAAAGCCTAAGAGGTCGATTTGATGATATGAAGATGAAAGAAGGTGAGAACATTGTGCAATATACAAATTAACTAAAAGAGGTAGTACATGCTATTAGAGCATCCAATGGAGTTATTGACAATGAAAAAGTAATAAGAAAGATTCTCAGAACTTTGTTGCCAGTTTATGCGACCAAGATCTCTGCAATTCATGAAACAAGGGCTACATCCAACCTCACTCTTGACACTCTGATCGGTAAGCTTACAACCTTTGAATTGAATAACTTTGACAATAGTGTTGTACCTTCTATTGAATCCGCTTTCATGTCTTCTTTGAAGATTGGTAAGTCTAGTAGCAGGAATGATAAGAATAATGATAGTGATAGTAATACTGATGATGAACTTGATGAGCTAGAAGCTCTTATGGCCAGAAGATTATCCAAAGGTAAGGGAAGGTATAGAGGCAAGTCACCTTTAGCATGTTTTAATTGTAAATAAGTTGGCCACATCACTGCTAGATGTATGAATAAGAAAGATAATGATAGATCCATAGACCGATCCGAAGGAAGCTATGGGAGAAGAGTCAACAGAGGCTACCGACACAACAACAAAGAAAATAGAGATATTTATGAAAAAGGGAAAAAGGTATGTTAAATAACCAAAGAATTTGAATTTGAATCGGACACTGATGATGATGTAGAAGTAGTATTTGTTGCTATGAAAGATGATTTAGAGGAAGAAGAGAAACATGAAAAAAAAACACTAATCTCTAAAGTAAATAGAAATGATACATGGATCATAGATAGTGGTTGTACACATCATATGACTAGTGATATAGATAAATTTGATCTACTTGATGAATATGATGGTGGATCTGTTAGAATGGGAAATGATGCACCTTGTATGGTGAGAGGTAAAGGTTCACTAATGATTAATGATAGAATAAAATGTGAGAATGCATACTGGGTAGATGGACTGAACTACAATTTGTTAAGTGTGGCACAGCTGAATAACTCAGGCCACTGACTTTCTTTTGAGAGCAGAAAGGTAAGAATCTATGATGATGGAGGAAGACCTGTCGAAACCGGTACACAATCTAGAGGTAATCTATTTTATCTTGATATTGATCAATCTTCTTTTTTATTAATGAAAGATGAAGATGCATGGTTGTGGCATAAGAGGTTATGTCATGTGAATTTTGATAACATGATCAAGATTAGTAAGAAGAAAAGAGTTAGAGGGTTTCCTAACTTGTCAAAACCGGATCATGCTATGTGCCATGAATGTCAGAAATGTAAGATGACTAAGTCTAGTTTTAAGAGCAAAAACTACTCAATAAAGAAGATACTTGAGTTGGTTCATACCGACCTATGTGGTCCTATGAGAACTCAGAGCTATTATGGTGATAGATACTTTATTCTTTTTGTTGATGACTATACTAGACTGATGATTGTTATGTTCCTAAAAGAGAAATCTGAAGCTTTTAAGATGTTTAAATGGTATAAGGCGAAGGTAGAAAAAGAGACTGGAAAAGAAATTAAATGCTTAAGATCTGATAGAGGAGGTGAATTTATCTTTGATGAATTTACTAATTTATGTAATGAGAATGGTATTAAGAGACAGGTCTCTGCACCGAGAACACCTTAGTAGAATGGGATTGCTGAAAGAAGGAACAGGTCAATCATGGACTGTGCTAGAACACTAATGTTGCAAAAGAATATTTCTCATACATATTGGAGGGAAGCTGTCAGCATAGCTGTATATGTACTTAACCGAGTACAACTGAAGAAGGACACCAACTGGACACCTTATGAGCTATGGTTTGCACACAAACCTACTGTAAGTTATTTCAAGATTTTTGGAAGCAAATGTTTTATTCTGAAAGATGAGAGAAATGGGAAATTTGATTCTAAAGGTGATGAAGGAATATTCTTAGGATATTCTACTAAGAGTAAAGCATGCAAATGTCTGAATAAGGTTACAAATAAGATGATTGAAAGTACTAATGTTTGTGTTGATGAGTTTGATGACAAGAACATAGAAGAAAGAAAGGAACCGAAGGACTATGGTAGATTCACTTACATTGAACTTCCTAACTATCTACTGAAGTCGCAACTTGTGACAATCGGTCAACAGGAAAATAACCCCAAGGAATAGGAAAGGGAAACCAACGAAAAAGATGGTGCTACCAAGAAAGCACATGAACCTGAACAGGATGAACAAGAAAGAAGAAATTGAGTACTGGCTATTTTTGTCAGAAGACATCATCCTGAGACACAAATTATTAGAAATAGACAAGCTGGAATGCAGAAAAGAAGCAAAACAAGACAAGGTACACCTCTAGTTTGTGAATTTGAACCAAAGAGTGTGAAAGTTGCATTAGAAAATGAAGAATGGGTTAATGCCATGAAGGAGGAAATAGAACAAATAGAGAAAAACAAAACTTGGTCCTTAGTACCTCGACCTAAAGATAAGAATGTTATTGGTACTAAATGGATATTCAGAAACAAACTGAATGAAAATGGTGAAGTGACAAGAAATAAAGCAAGATTGGTATGCAAGGGATATGCACAGGAAGAAGACATTAACTATGGTGAGACATTTTCACTTGTTGCTAGATTGGAAGGAGTTAGAATGATACTTGCATATGTTGCACACAAGAAATTTAAGGTTTATCAAATGGATGTGAAGTCAACATTTCTGAATGGTATACTTGAAGAAGAGGTCTACATAGAACAACCTGAAGGATTCATTGATCCATACAACAAAAGCATGGTATGTCGATTACACAAAGCTTTATATGGTTTGAAGCAAGCACTAAGAGCATGGTATGAAAGACTACATACTTAACTGTTAAGTATTGGATTTGTAAGAACTAGTGAGAATGGCAATTTGTACATGAAAGGTGATACTGATGACACTATTATCATTGCTGAAATTTTTGTTGATGATATTATTTTTGGAGGTCAAGATCATGTATGTAAATCTTTTTCTGATGACATGAGGAATGAGTTTGAAATGTCTATATTCAGAGAGATTAAATTCTTTCTCGGATTACAAGTGATTCAGTAGAGTGATGGGATATTCATCACACAGTCCAAGTACATAAAGGAAGTCTTGAAGACATTTGGCATGGAAGTTGCTAAACCCGTGGGAACACCGATGGCTACTGGAAGTAAATTGACAAAGGAAGATGAAACTACAGAGGTAAACCAGACACTTTACCAATCCATGATTGGTAAGCTCATGTATGTAGTTCACAGTAGACCAGATATAGCACATGTTGTGGGAATTGTTACTAGATATTCTGCTAATCCTAGAGAATCATACATGATTGCTACTAAAAGGATCTTAAGATATCTGAAAAAGATAGAGGATTATGGATTATGGTATCCTAAGGAAGGTAAGTTTGAGTTGAAGGTTTATACCGATGCTGATTGGGATGGAAATGTGGATGACAGAAAAAGTACCACCAGAGGAGCATTTTTCTTTGGTGAAAGACTTGTAACCTGGACAAGTAAAAAATAGGCTTGTATTTCTCAGTCTACAGCTGAAGCAAAGTATGTTGTTGCTGCTACTAATTGCTCAAACATTGCATATATCAAGAAAGTGTTGGAAGGAATGAATGAGGTAATCACTGACCTGGTGATCATATACTATGACAACACAAGTGCTATTAATATTTCAAAGAATCCAGTGATGCACTCTAAGACAAAGCATATATCAATTAAGTATCACTACTTAAGAGAACAAGTCAAGAGAAGCAAGTGAAGTTAGAATTTGTTACATCTAAAGAACAACTTGCAGACATTTTTACAAAGCCTCTACCGAAGGACACATTTGAATATTTGAGGACTAGACTTGGGGTCCGTCCCCTGTCTATTGGTCACTAATGTGATCTAGATGTTGCATCAACCTAATCTTATCAGAAGATCATTCATGTTGATGTAGCATAGTTCACACTTTGGATATTGTTCAAGGTTGTGATTAAGTTTGAAGAACTGAAACAAATTGGGGTATCAGTATACTCTGATACAGAGAATGTAATGGACAACAGGGAGTTACTTAGCTACTACAGAGCTTATTGTTTATTTGTTTCTTTGGAATTTTTTTCAAAGGGAGAGATAAATAATATGAAAAGGAAAATGAGAGATATGCACCAATGAGAACTATCTAAGGGAGAGATAATCTGAAAGGAAACTGAGAATTGAAAAGGTTATATCTATAGAATGACAAAGCTATATTTTATAATGTTGTTGAGTAACGTAGTGATTAAACATATTAAGCTAGGGAGAGCTTGTACAACATTTGATCACAAAGTTGTAGAATACATGTTTGGTATGTGTATGGTACATTTCATATTACTTGAGTTGCCATCAATGCCAAAGGGAGAGATTGATGAACTACAACTGATTTAGAACCTGAATGAAGAATCTATAATTTAAGATTACTGAGGAGTTGATGATTAGATATGCAAGATGATTAAATCAGTATTATGTTGTCATTGATGTCAACTAGCTTGACAATACCTATCTTGTAAGTTACTATACAAACACATCTGAAGAAAGGTGAAAGAGATGAAGAACAAAAATATCTACATGAGGAAGATGTATATGTTAGATGAGGATAAGGAATACATTGAGTAACTTTTTGATGAATCTATGACTTGATGAAATTGATTGTATTATGTTGCATTCATCTATGATGAAGAATAGAGCTGAAAGACACAAAATAGTGTTGTCGGTAAATTAAAAATTCTAGTATACACCGATGAAATGTAGTGTATACTGAGCGCAGTGTTAACCAAGCTTGTGTTCACCAATGTATTTCTTTGTTAACCGAGCAAAATAGAAAGGAATTAAATGATCAGTTTAGTCGATAAAGTGATGAGTTGTAAAGTGTATGAAATCAAGGTAACATATAAGGTTTTTTATGAAGATCGACAGCTAACATAAATCAAAAGGGATCTAATGGAGCAGATTGAAACGTGTTACTAACACATCAGCCGAGGAAGCTTAAAGCGGCAAAATCTATGAATATGATTAAGCGGCAAAATTTGATGGAGGAAAAGAAAATGATTTACTCATCTATATAAGAGACATTGGTTTCATTATTGAAACACAGCCGAAAGAAGAAGATAATGCAGAATTATCATGTGAAGGAGTTTTCATGCATTTTGATCATACTGGTTAATAAGAACCGAGCAGCAAAACAATTACCGAGCTACAAAGAGTAATTACCAATGGATAGTAAGTTGATATAGTATTGAATTTGAAGTGGTATATTGATCAAAAATATTTGAACGAGTAGAACATTGATATGTAAACTGCAAATTGAAGTTGTTTTAAGGCAGATTATCTACTATTACATATTTAACCATCATACACAGTCAAATCTCTTAACCAAGTGGACTATGAAAGTCTTTTGATGTTTCATTCATAGAGTGAACATTGTTATCCTGTCAACCCCAGAGTGACTGTTGGTTGGACAATAACTTCTGGTCTAAAATCCTCTAACAAGGTCACACCTAACAGTGTGTTTGTAACCTTTAATAGGGTTGGGTCTTCACCAACCTCACTTCAGGAGAGTGAAAATTTTTGGGTTGTCGGTCCCAGGTGGTTTTTCCCTTCACAGGGTTTCCACATTAAATCTCTTGTGTTATGTGTTGATTGTGATATTTGTTTGTTATCATACTTTGCATATTACATGTTAGATTTAATCAGTAACTATTATAAAGTTTAGACTAAAAATCGGTAATAACACAGATAGTGAAAGTATTTTATGTTTACCGAGTAGCAGAAGTAGTAGAATTGTTTTGGATTATACATTTTGAAAACTGTGGGACACTGGATAACTGATTCACCCCCCTCTCAGTTATTCTAACACTCTATGTCTCTCCTCTAATCTATCCAAGATCCACTTAGGTTATGAGAATGTTCTCACTCTCATCGTCCACTCTAATGTCACTAAGATTTCATTTGGTCTGGAAATGGTGTTTATATATATATATATATGAGTGAAATCAACATAAAAAATGATAATATATGATAATAAATGATATATGATATGTCAAAGTGATTTATTGATGTATATTGAAAACTCATATAAGTGTAATTTAGTGATTGTATAGAATAAATATGTACTTCAATGAGAACTATATTTCATTCATATATAGATGCAATTATAACAGTTCATTTTTGTATTTTACATTCCACCAGTAAGCCACCTCTTACCTATAATAACTAGTTTTTGAAATTTTGGGCAATGAGCCTGTTCGACAGTGAGCCACTCGACAATGAG
The DNA here is from genome assembly GCA_027943335.1 of Chamaecyparis obtusa. Classification (NCBI taxonomy): domain Eukaryota; kingdom Viridiplantae; phylum Streptophyta; class Pinopsida; order Cupressales; family Cupressaceae; genus Chamaecyparis; species Chamaecyparis obtusa. The sequence goes on along the minus strand of BSBK01002728.1, from coordinate 1,459,045 downwards.
CCATCTATGTATTTTGTAATCAGTTACTTAATACTTGAGAGTTAACCCTCTATGCAATATTTTTAGAGGTATATTGATTCACCCCTCTCCGCTTAGTATTTCAGATGTTCAACAATTGGTATTAGATCTAGATCCTTTAGAAGAGTCTAACAAATAAAAGGACATCTAAAAGGTTGAACATAAAATGCCTATATCTACCATGGATGAGAAAGATCTCATGTCTATACTTGAAGATCTTGAAACTGTTGAAGATGAGAACAAGGAAATATCATAAAATCTTCAAATGGCTAATGATTGCATCTAGAAATTAAAAGATCAGATTTGAAAATTCAAGCTAAGGCATAAAAAGGTTATTAATCAACTCAAGTCAGCAAATGATACTGTCATTGATTTGAATGATAATATTGAAGAAGATGAAAAGACCAAGAAATATTTGAATAACATAATCAAGAGAAAAGATTCCAATGGCTCTCGTCGCTCCCTCTAGGGTTTCTGCGGTGATTGCTTCCCCAAAACTTCCTCTAGTAGTGGATGGTGATTTAGATGGCCCCTCTGCGGTGGCTACCTATTTCCCTGATGCTACTACAGTGGGAGGCTCATCATCTGTGGCATCCTCGGTGCAGGGTTGTCAGCCCTCGATGGCCCAAAAGCCTAAGATTCATGGTCTCCCTACTTTTTTTGGCAAAACTCGCAGTGCTTTCCCTGTTAGCAATCATATTGTTGTAAATTTGGATGATGAGACATTTTTTGAAATCAATGTTGTTTCCTCTATGTTTTATTCGCATGGTTTGATTTGCAGATTTAAGGGTCATTGACCTAGTCTGCACAAAATACATTCTTGGATCTCTAAGCATTGGGAGCCCCTTATCACTGGTATAATCCACATATTTCCTATGGCTAAAGTTTTTTTGTGGCTATATTTTAAAATGTTGTGGATAGAAAAACTATTTTGTGTGAAAAAAATTTAGTTGGGATAGTCACTTTATGCTGATGTTGAAACCTTGGCATCTTGACTTCTCCCCATCATTTGAATCATTTGATAAGCTTCCCATCTCGGTTAGGCTTCATAATCTCCCCCTCCATCTTTGGGTTGATTCTCTTCTGGAGACTGTGGGGGATACTATTGGGGATATGTTAATGGTGGATGAGAAATATTTTGATTTATTCCACTCTACATATGCTTGTATCTTGGTGCATATGGATATCTCTAAAGGTCTGCCAACGGAGATTAAATTTTTTTCCCCTAATGGCAGAAGCTGGATTCAACAATTGGACTATGAAGGCCTCCCCTTCAGATGCAGAAGATGTTTTAAGACTGGTCATGTTGCTGATCAATGTGAACTTCAAAGACTCAAAAAGATTGCCTCGTGGTGGCAGGGTGCCTCTTCTCAGCACTATACGATGGAGAAGGTGTCTTCCCAACAGAGCTTTTCACAGGTGGTTGAGAAGGTTTTCCCTGTGCCTTCTCCTCTTACTGGTTATGCACCTATTGTTGGAGTCATTTTGGGTTTTTCCGATCCTCCTTCATTGCCTATTTGTGTGAGGATTCATTTTGATTCATCAGTGGCAGCACCCCTTTTGGTTGGTGTTGGGATAGTTTTTGGGACTACTCTGGCTGGTTTTTTTGCTTGAGTTGTCCCTTTGTCTGATTTGGGTTCTCAAATAGTTGCCTCTGAGCATTGCACTACCCCCTCTGGGAGGTTAGTTTCTACCATTTTGGATTCATTGAATTGGCATGCTGAGGCTGCTAAGATTGAAGAAGGTCAGATCAAGGTTAAAGGTAAACATTCCAAGAGGTCCTCACCTTCTTTTGATATGACCCTTCGATCCCATCAGAAGGGTGCTGAAGGGAAATCCTAAGTCTTGGATTTTTCTTTTGTTTGGGCTTGCATGGAGTTTGGTTCGTGCATTGATTTTTCTAGGTTGTGGAAGCCTATTGCTTAAACCTCCATATTGGTCTTCACCCATTCCATTTAGTGGGATTTCTTTTCTTATATTTTGAGACCTTCTTGTAAAGGGTTCCAGGTCCCTTCAAAACTTGTTTTTAACCATAATAAAAAACATAATCAAAAGAAAATTTCATGAATGTAAGAAGTTGTATCTCTCAAATCATATCTAGAAGAATCAAAGAATAAAGAAGAAAAATTCAAAGCAATCTCAGAAAGCCTCGATGAAATATTGATTTCTCAAATATCACTAACAAACAAGAAAGGCTTATATTGTGAGATTAGTGAATGCTCACACTGTAAACTTGAAGAAAAAAAAGAACTAGATTAGGCAAAAGAAGCTAAAAATGAATCTAGTAAAGAAGATAGAGGTAAGTCTCTAGTAACTCAATAGGTGAGAAAGAAACCATTCTCTTTTAATGGTCATTGTTTTAATTGTAATGGATTAGGTCATAAAGGATCATATTACAGGAATAGAATAAATAAGAAAGACAGATCTTATTTTGGTAGATGTAATAATTGCAATAGTCATGGTCACAAAGCTAATCAATGTAGGAGACCAAATAGAAGAAATCATTTTAATGTTTATTGTTATACATATGGACATAAGGCTAACCAATGTAAGTCAAGAGAAGACAAGAGAACCAAGAAGTGTTATAATTACAATTTAAAATTGGACACATAGCAAGATTCAACAAAACTAATAAAGTCAAACCTACTGAACCATTAAAGAAGATCAACAAAGAAGATGTTAAGGCCGAGATGAATATCTATAGAAAGAAGAAGATAATGGTTTCATCTCCAATGCAGACATTTGTTTTGGTAACTAGTATCCCTCTGATTATTGCCAAGGGGGAGGAAAGTTCATAGATTGTATCTCCTCCTTGGAAGAATGAAGTGATTAAAATATTTATAGATCCACTCTATCAAGGATTCTCTGGTAAAGAACAATGAATAATAAATTTATAGATATCTAGTAAATGTCACATATTCTGATGAAAAATTAATTGCAAAAAGGAGTTACTATGTATATAATGCAAAAAGGTGTATTTCTTACAAATTTGGCATATAAGGAAAGTTAACAAGTCATTTTGATCACACAAAGTGAAAGAAGGATTCTAAGGAGCTAAGGAGAAGAAAGGTTGTCGACTTGTTTCCTAGGGTTTTTTGAATTAGACATGTATTTATTTATGATATTTTCTATTTATTTACACTTTTAGCTATGGAAACTCTCATTTTGGTTGATGCAAAATCCCATCCCTATCTTGAATTCAAGAAGTACATATCCAAAGAGAATGATTTAGATTTTTTTTTTAATGAAGAATCCCTCATAGATTCATTCCTATAGAAGATGTTAGGGTTTATATTCATTCAAAGCTTGAAAAGTTTGAATGATACCATATTAGGATATTTATGGTCAAATTAGTTAACTAGTGATGATTTTAATGTCAAACCTGAATACAAGTAACTGGTTGAGAAGAAATTGCATGTCTAGAACAATCTTGTATTTCTATTTTGATGAGATATGGGTATGGATATTCATAAGAATATTTTATGACACCTTCATGTGGTTAGATGAAGCTTTCCTAATTAGTAAAGAAGTGATGAAGGTCATCACTAGATTAAATGACACTGGCATTCTTTCAAAACCAAAGGTAGTAAAAAAAAAAGGAGGTTAAAAACCTAACTAAGGTAGTTCATGACGATAAGTCTCTAGCTGTTCACACAATAAAAAAAAATTTGTGAAGTATGTTGCCTAGGTCATTAGAAACAAGGTCTAATACTCTAATCATGAATAATCCATTTCTTCTACTATTGTCTACATTGCATATGACATGGTGGTCAATGGGGTGGACTACAACTTGCACGAGATCATTATTATTGAGAACTTGAATCAATGCAAGACAAGTAAGAAGAATTTCACATTCTAGTTTGGAACCCGTGCACTCTTCTTTATTTTCAACTTCATACGAAAGATGCTTGGTCAAGGTTCAACAATATGGTCTTTTGAGAAACTGGCAGCTCATCAAATTATTGAGTGAATGAGGAGGTATGCTAACACTATAGCTCAAGAAATGGTGTTCATTTTTCTCTCTATCACAATATAAGATGCATAACTGGGATAAAATCCCCAAATCTATAGTTGAAAAATATAACGATGGTATCAATTTTATAGTTACTATTGAAAAATGCATAATGAAATTCATTGTACCATGAACTAAATGGAATCCTGAATTAGGGTATGAATTATCTAAAGAACTTGTTGAAATAAGTGCAAAAGTCCTTTTGAAGAGTTTGGTAGATGCCTCATAGAAGATTTTTGGTACAATAGAGGAAAATTCCAGTGAGATCTAACAATAAAAATTTCAAAGGAAGTAAAAAAGAAACTTCAGAAAACACTAAAGGAAATTGAGGCAAAAGGAGGTATGACAAAGGAAGAGCTTACAACTCTCAAAGAGATTACTTGCAATACAACTAGTAGTTTATCTGACACATCTGCAAAGGAAATTGAACCTATGATAGAGAAGGAGAGTTTGTCTGGTAAGAGGAAGAAAGGTCTTCCTACACCCTCTCCATGAAAGAAGGAGAAAGAAGCTAAAGCCACTAAGGCTAACCCGATTCTTGTAGACTCATACCCAAACAAATTTTAGATTAAGTTCTAGGAGAAGTCCAAGATGGTAACACATGATCCTCCTGATGTAGATACTTTATTTGAGATGATTTCTAATGGTAATATATAGGAGGGTGATAATTTGTACAATTATGACACGTCTAAAGGAAAAGAAAACATCACACAAGATTTTGTTCAATACTATACTAGACTAGATGGAAATATAGATGATTTCAAAAATGATATTCGAGACAATTTTTGCGTAGGAATAAATATGATTCGAGTAGATGCTAAGAAAATAGACAAGGATATTGTTAATGAAGCCATTGTTTTTGTTTCTAAACTTGTAAGAAGGGAAGATTTAGCAAGTTTTGTACAAATTAGTAAATCAGAGGTGAGAAGAACAAAGAAAATAGAACGTGTTCTTATGGAGAAAAAAGATGTTGTAGAGTAGATGAAAGAAGATATCATTAGTGTACTTACTAGCATGGATGGTAAACTTGGTATGTTATCTGATGATGGCTTCGATCTATCATTTTTGTCCCACACACATTCTCATGAAGATTTGGACACTGAAAATGTTGCAAATCTTGTTCCAGAATATACTAATGCATAAGTTTACACTATAGATCAAAATCATCCAGAAATAGAACACATACATTTTCTAGATAAAATATATATTCTAGTAAGACCATCTGTTGTAGAATAAGAACAACCACAAGTAGGGGAAGAAGAGAAATTTGAGAAAGAAGATGAAAGAGAAGAAGAGAGAACTGAAATAGAAGAGAGTTGAAAAATGAGAAGATGAAACTACAAGAGAGGAAGTAATTGTTGCAAAATAAATTGATACTAGTAAGTAGGAATCAACCATAGAGCAAGAAAAATATAAGGAACCGATAGTAGGGATAGTTGAGAAAAGAGGAGGTTATACGTAGCTCCACTAGTATAGGTCTTGGTGACACTTTGAAAAACTTAATTGCTTCACCACTCATGTTTTGACCTATCACTTCATCTAAGTTAATTATCAATTTTGAGAAGATCAATCCTTTTCAGAAATTCCAAATTGATGAGTTCATTAAGGCTTTCACAAAAAATGATATGTTTAAGGAATTGGAAGAAAAAGATAATCTGATTAAGGAGACTATTACTTCTCTTCAAAGTATTGTACTAGAATTTAATATAGATTAGTACAAAAGAAACAAAGAGAAGTGCAGAGAAATCATCAATGTTGTGAAGGATTTCTCTACATCTATAGATGAAAAGGTCCATTAGAAAGAGGAGGATGTAAATGATAAGCTTTTGCAATAATTAAAAGCTTGATGTGCAAATTCCTTTTCCAATATTCATCTGCTTATCAAGAAAGGCCAAGACCTTCTTGAGGAATGAAATTATATGTATGTGTATAGTCTTGAGTGGTCAGATGCCACAATTGAGATCATAAAATAGATTGAATCTATTGAGCTAACAATCAAAAAAAAACATCAAACCTTGAATATTTCTCCATATTTGACTAGTTCAGAGATATCCTTAATTAAGGAATTGCACAAGTATTTTGAATTGCAATTGTAAATGGAGGACATCATTCTACCCTTAGGAAATCTCTAGGAAATGTGCACAAATAGAATTATATTGATGAATCATACTATCCTAAAGGTATAACAAGTCACTCTCTTTGACCCTAGCTTCATTGAAGATAAAGAATATCCACTTTCATCTATTCACATTCATGTACATCTCCTTACCGATGTAATTCAGTAGTGCAATGACAACAAGGGTAAGTGGGTTGCCAAACTTCACAAATTTAAGTAGTAATTCTCCAATGGCACATCAAGCGCATCTTAAAGTTTTATATTTTAAAATTTTGAATTTGAATTATTTTTGAGATATTCACCCTTTTTTCATTGATGTCACTAGGGGGATAAACAAAGAAATTTTATTTTTTTGAACAATGAAAAAAATAGGGATATTCATCATAGGGGGAGTTTTGGAATTTGTAGTTTGGCAATCCATACATTTTGTTTGTCATCAATGACAAAGGGAGAAATTGTTGATACTTATCATTGATGTCATTGTTTGGTCTAACACTCTTATCTCTGACCTATCCTTTGTTCTGGTAATGGTTTTACTGATAGTGATTTTACCGATACAAGTTTTGGTCTATATAGTGGTGTACCGATATTTTGGTTCATTCCTATTCAATATAGCATGGGCTATCTTTTTGACATTGCCAAAATCTTTGACATTTTGTGTAACGTGCTCACATGGTTCCATCTTTGGTTCAAGCCAAATTGTAAGGATACATATCTAGCGTATATATAGGAAGCGACATCAACATAATAGATAACAATATATGATGATAGATGATATATGATATGTGATAGTGATCTTTTGATGTATATAGAGAAATGAAAAATGTGCAATTCATTAATTGTATAGAATAAATTTGTACTTCAACAAGAATTGTGTTTCATGCATATATATATATATATATATATATATATATATATGCAATTATAACAATTTAGTTTTGTAATTTACATTCTAGTAGTAAGCCACTTCTTAGCTATAATAGCTAGTTTTTGTAACTAGTTTTTTCATTAGATATTAACCCTTTTATCATTGATGTAACTAATTTTTTCATTGATGTCAGGTAGTGAACCACCTATGTATTATGCAACTAGTTATTTAATACTTGAGATTTAACCCTCTCCATGTTTTTTCCCATCTTGGGTTTCCACAATAAAAATTCCGGTGTTATTTGGTTACTTCTCATTTCTTTTCTACAAGTTTAATTATGATATGTGGACAACAATTTAAATTTTTTAATATTTTTAGAGAAATATTGATTCACCCATCCCCTTTTAGTATTCTATATGTTCAACATCCTCATGTTGAGACATATTTGGCTAGGCCCCAATCAATCAATAATATCTTGTAATAGATTGAGGAACCGAAGACCCCCAAAGAAATCATTTCTATCACTCTTCTCATTGTGATGTTGCTCTTCTTTTTGTTCCTCCTATCAATCATTTTTCCAATCGTTCTAGTTTTCTTCATCTTGATGGTCCTCTTATTTTTCTTCTTGTCAAGGATTATATCTTGTCCCCATACAAGGACTTGTAGCTCACCCCTAACTTCTATTATGTGGAGGCATCCTTTAAAATAACACAAGAGGATATTAGAATCCATCATATACCACATATTTTCAAGGTAAACTAAAGGAAAAAGGAATTGAAACAAACTTTGCAACTACACATGCCAATCATAATGAGAATATATACACTAGATCTCCTAGTGTATGTGCATGCACTCTAATACTATATGTAATACCCCACTAAGGAACCCTGAAAATGAAGGACAAAATATAGGCTAACATATATGGAATTTTATCATAGAAGAATTTGGTTAGGAGAATAATAATGGGTTTTAGAATGGGTCCCTAAAGCAACACCTAACCAATCCTTTAGGCACATTTGAAGGGAAATGACACACTAGGCTCAAGTAGGACTTAAGCTCTAAGTGAGTGCAATGATACTTTGGTTTTTTATACTTGAGAAGATTTATTAGGGGGATATGATTGGCTAATGCAAGATAAAGAGCTAAATATGAAGAAAATACAAGTTTCAAGCTACACAAAATTACAAAGATCAAATAGCTCAATGCAGATGCCAAAAATGAGGTCTAGAAGATGTCACTGACTTTTGAAACCAATTTGAGCCAATTTTGGGGGGACTAGCTGAATGTTATTGGGACTAGGTCACCTATGCCAACCTATTTCCTGTACTTTCACCTATTTTTAGTCTTATATTATTCGTGGGTTCCTAAACTTCCTAGATCTAATCCAATGCGAACACCACTCATACCCACACACATAAAAAGAAGAAAATATTATGTAGAAAGGGGTTTTCCTGAGTCAAAACATGGTTGAGGAATCAATCTTGAAATAGAAACAAAATTTTATGAGAATAAAGATTGTAAATGTAAAGTATATATTAGATCTACCATGTAAATGTGTGTACCTTCATAAACAAAACCAGTTTTGTAATGTATATGAATATGTTTGAAGGTTTCTTATATGTATTGTATGTGATTGTTGGATCTTGAAATGTAGAGAAGAATCAAGGATTATCTTCACAAATGCATAGATCTACAAATACTCCTCGTATATCCATGGATATTATGCTTAATTGACTCTTTCCTTGAAGAATGGATGAATGAATCTAAATGGGTAAAGGATCTTCTTGCTTGATTGAGGTCTCTTCTACTTGGCCTTCATGAGGGGAGAAGAATTTATATAATGAATAATATTTCCTTCAAAGCATGCTTTGTATGATTGAAGAATCCTTGAAATGAAATCTTGATCTTGAATTCTTGTCTTCAAATATTTATTGTGGATATTGAATCTTGAACTTGGATCTCAAAATGAGGAGATTTAGGGTGTTTATATTCCTCTCACAAAATTTCAGGGCTCAAAACTTAGAGGAGGCTAACAAGATTCTATAATTCCCACTTAACCATTGAGACATGACCCTAATTAAAATTTTAAAGAAAAAGATAGGGAATATGTTTGGTGGGCCAGCCTATTCCCCCAAAAAATTGATGAAATTGGTTTGGGAGTCAAGAATATAGAGATAATGCCAAAAAGATAAGCAATATGGGGTTGATCAAGCATAATGGACATAAAAACCTAATGACACTAAAATGGGGCCTAATTGAGCATCTCATTATACGTTCTTACAATTTAAAATGGTAGATTTATCCCCTACTTTAGTGGGAGTATGGGATTACCTCATGCTCATGTTAAAGTAGATCAAAGCATTAGAATAATTTATTATTTCAAGGAGACACCAAACCCCCAAGTGACTTAGGTCCTCACCAAATCCAAAACCAAGGTAAAAATAAGAAACACTAGAGAGAGACAGAGACAGATGACCAAAAATAAGGTTTTGACTTACTATGGGCCATGCAAAGACAAAAAAAAGTAGTGCAAATATGGAATTGATAGTCTAGGAAATTATGTTATGCTAGTCAAGCCATCAAAAAGGATAATCAAGTGTATCATTGTCCACAAGGAAATATGCCTCAAGAAGATCAATCCTAATGAAACAATTATCTCCAAAATAGATCTAGAAAAGAGGAATCAATCCTAAGGAAAGCATAGTCTCCCAAGGGATCCACTAAATAATGCAAGAGCATGATAAAGTAATGAAATATGAATCCAAGGAAAGTGGTGTCTCCCTATCCATATACTAAATGCATTAAATTATCGTGTATGTGTGTAAAATGTGAAACAAGGAGTGAAGTGTATTCCACCATGTTAAAATTATTACAAAAACCTTAACAAGAGAAATGACTTTAATGGAGTAGGCATGCATCCACAAGATGTTGCCACTGTGATATGTTCCCAAGTAAGGAAAACCCTAGGGAAATAAAATGCATGATGAATGAGAGAACAAAGTGATCTACCATCTTTGAGGTCAGTATGATCATAAAAAACACATGTATATCAAGAATTATGTAAAAATGAATTGACTGTATGCAATGAAAATATAGACCTATTTGTTGCAAATACAAAACACCAAAACACCAAATAATCACATTAGATGTTAGTCATTTAAAATGCAACAAAATAAGTGACTTTCACTACAACCTCAATGAGCTAAAACAAGGGCAGCCAATAACCTTGTTTGATTTGCTCTTCAAGATTATTGTGGGTATGCTCTCCCAACACAAATGAATGCAATATAAATGCAAAACTTTGAAATGAAAGATGAGGGTTTTGGAGACAAGTGTGAGAAACTTGCCCCAAATCTCACAATGATATGCAAGTGCAAGATCTATGAAGAAGATAGTGCACAAGCAAAATGATGCAATATATTTTGATTTTTTTTAATAAGAAATGAAATGCAAATTAACTATGAATGAGAATGCAAGATGCAAACTATTATGTGAAATAAAAGTTAATCTATGATGCAAGAATTGAAATCTAAACTAAGAATGAAGATGCAAATAAACTATGCTAAGAAATTGAAATGCTACAATGCTAGATTGCTAGAATGCTTAAAATACTTAGAATGCTTAATGATTATGCTTACAAGACTCTTATTAGCCTACAAATGAGAGAGAGACATTCTTTTATAGAAATTGCAAAAGGATTGGACAGTGTAGATTAAGAGGCAAAAGAATGAGTGGCTAGGATTAAAGGTTAGGTAGGGTTTGCAAGAGATGTTAGGTAGGGTTTGGAAAAGTCAAACTTCATTTGAGAGGGAAAAAGAGATTTGAAAATGATTGGTGGAGAAAAAAGATGGAGAGGTGGCCACCTTGGAAAAGGAGATTATGCACATGTTTAGAGGTAATCCACCTTTTAATTAAGATTAGAGGAATATTAGAAAAAGGTAAGTTTAGAAAAAGGGGAAAAGTGGCTAAACTAAAATGATTTTAATTTAAATATAGTTTAGAAGAATTTTTAAGCTAGTGGAGGAATAAAATAAATAAGATTTATTTTATAAAGGGAAATGGAGGGATAATATATTTAATTTAATTTAATATATTATAGTATTTAAATAAAATTTAAATACAAAGGGAAAATTAATTTATTTAATTAAAGTAAATTTAATTAAATAAATAGAAGAATATAACGATTATAGATAATTAATAAAATTAACCATGATGTTAAGGGAAAATATTAATAAACATTAACATTAGTGTGAATGGACAATTTTAGGTGTCTACATTGACATCATCCCCCAAAGGAAAAACTACAAGCACTATGGAATATCACATAAGAGATACAAACAATAGTATTTTGGGGTCAGAATTAAAGAGGCCAGAAAGAATATATGGTGTTACCATTTTGCATCGTCCTCTATCAGACAACACAAAGGATTTCTATTATATTTCTAAGGGTCATGTCATGAATCATCCATGTGTGTTTGGATGTGTATGATCTCATTGTATTTCCATGTGTATTTATTTTTGAGTGGATGTGTAGACAATTGTGAGAGTGACTTCCAATGGGGGGACTGGGGCACAAAAGGGCCACCAAGTAACCCATTGTGGACTCTTAAATAAATTGAAAGTATAAATTAAACTAATGGGGAAAATATTTAATTAAAATAAGTATGGATAATATTCCTCATATGTTCTTGTGGGCTTCCGTTATCCATAGACATATTGGAGAAGGCCTGGAGTTTTTGGCATGCCAATGCATGGGTCATGGTGTCATGGGGGGATGGGTCATTCCATTCCTCACCTTGGCTATAGGATTCTTTGTACCACATGAGTCATGATTCAATGGGATGATGGGTCATTTCATTCCCCACTAGGGTTATGTAATGATACTCCATTTATTGGACTATGTACCCACTCGTTTTGATCAACGAGTTAGTGGATTGTGTTGTTGAGTCCTTGTTCTTGCATGGTGATTGTGTATTGTATTTTCTTGTGGTATAAAGAATGAGTGTATGTGATATCTTATGTATAATTTGATCATATCTCTTATGGTTTACATGATGTTATGTTTCTTGTGTGTGTATACCCTAAGTGTGTACCTTTCTTGTGTGTATGGGTCACATAATTAGCTTGATGATCATAGTGGGAGAGGACCCAAGGGTTCTTCATGCATGGGTGGCGTGACCAACCATCATTTGGGATGGGTGTATAGATATTGAGAAATCCTAGATAGTACTTGAAACCCTTCCATACTTGAGACTTATGATGTTGTACCCTTGCATTAATTTTTTGTATTGTACCATTATGTTGATTCTAGGAATTGAGTACTTACTCTTGTACTTTGGATAGTGATGTATACCTAAATGGAATATATAATACTCATAGATTGATTGTACCTCACTTATTATAATTATAGTCGATACACATACTTGATACTCAATACTTGATGACCTTTGTTGGTTACCTTATGCATTTCTCATACTTTGTTTGATCCATGTTGCATAACATAGATATGTGTGTGCAAAGGAATTATGATGTTTCACTCTTGTATGATGTTTATGATATTTTTGGGATGTACCCTAACCCTTCCTAACTATTAAATGACTTCGCATAGATCAAACCCAAGTGTTAGAGCCCTAAAACCTTATTTTTTCCAACTTCTCATTGTTCATGTGTAAATATCCCCTTATCTTGTGCATACATCCATTCTTTTTGTGCATTTTTTTCTAGAATTGCACATCCATTTCCTACGTCATATGCATATGTGCAATAAATTCTCATTCCTTTGTATATGTGGAAAACATTTCCTACAACCAAGGTGTTCTTCTTCCTACGCATATATACACCTATTCCTACACATTAATGGTTTGTTTCTTGCACATTTATTCTCCATAGAGTGTGTGTTCACAATTAAGAGTAGACAACTTAGGTTTCTCAAGAAAGGATTTTTGTTTTGGAAACCCATTATCCTTTTGATTACTTTGGCATATAAAATGTAAGGTTTTGAACTCAATATACATGTATGTCAAACGATTTCCTTCATAATCAAACCTTTCCAAAGTACACTGAGGAGTAAACTTGACCATTGAGTAGGGAATTGGAGGTTAGGGGTGTAAGGAAAGTTGAGAAGCTTGATAATGTTCATCTAATTTCTCTCATGACATCATGAAAGTGGTCATTACATTGTGGCCATGGGACTCCCAGGAATGCATTGTCTTCTTTCATTGATGATTTTAATAATGAACATGTTTTTGTACAATTGATTTTATAATGAATACTCATTCTTAATGATTGCATTATATGTCATGGCTAGTGCATTAATGTTAAATTGGAGGTTAATGTTGCTTGTTGATAATAAAAAAATATTTTTCTTGTATTGTTTCTTGTTCCACAAGGATTCTTTGGTGAGGCGTGACAAGCATGCCCTTCCAACCCTATTGGGGAACCTCCTATCCAAATATTATAGCTCTCTTTTCCTTTGGCTTAAAATGTAGTGCCTACCATGTTGGCATCTCATTATGTATCTATTATTTTGATCTGAGCTAGACTCTTGATATGTTTGTGTGATACTCTTGGTTACCGATCTATTCCTTTTTCCATATGATGTCATTGTTGATGTGATTAGTTGGTTATTAGGGTGATTCACTAGTAATCATATATGCATGATGTGTATGCTAGTGATGTCATGGTGTTGTATGATGATGACAAGATGCATTTATATTTCATTGTGACGTTTTTCTTTCAAGACTAAAATATTCTTGAATTTTGTGACCTGGTATACTATCTTTTAAGTGTATGGATGGATTTATTGGTTCATTTATGCCTATTTTCATGGGATTAATGATATGGTTATCTGTTAGAAATTTGATGTTTTAGAGAGTACATGATGATGTTAAATTTCACATTATAATTTAAATAGTTGTTCATGGTTAGGATTATATTACTATTTTATGGATTTTTTCTGATGTGTTGGTACAAACAGGGACAAATTTGTAGTCACTCATTTGTGAGATCTACACGATGTCTCAATCCCCTTTGATGTTTTCTATTACATATGCACATGTTCTTTGGCTATTATACTAATGTGGATAGGTACTGGGCATCGAATTCCCCTGAATTGGCAGGGATGAGTGTGCCCAAAAAGATACATATATAATAAGCTTGACGGTGGTTAAATAAGGAATTAGTCATGTGGCCAAAATGCATTAGCCGGAATTATCGTTCTAGCTTTAGGATAACTTTTTCCCCAAGATGCTTATACCCGTCAGTTGTAATGAGGTGACATATGGCCATGAATGCTATTTTTTATTTGGTTGTATATGTTGGTTGCAAGCCCATGTCATAATTATTTTTCCTTGTCTATTGCCAGGATGTATAGTGTAATTGTTTATGTGTCTAGGCATAATTGTCATAGTCTGTTGAATTTAAAAGGGGATTTACTTTGTTGTTGATGAAATATTTTGATTAATTGGAGAAAATAGGTTTTGAAGGGACCCAAAATCCTTTAAAAAACATTACATCATAGGAATAATCATTAAAGACCACAAGCAAAAGATAGGAACCAGCCAAAAAATAGGCCTACAAAGAGGCAACCACCCTAGCAGTGAAACAGACAAAAAATACCAGTAGAACAGAAACCACCCAAAAGAAAAACTAGATCAAACCCCAACAGAAGTCTCACAAAGCTGACCCTTATGGGTCTCCCCCATTTTTTCTTCAATTTCCTCCATTCTGCCAATGATGGTCTTCATATCATTGACACGCTTGTTGTAGGAGACTTCTTCTTGACACTTGCCTTGGTCCTCATTCTTGGTCCACCTCTTTCTAAAATGTTATTAAGGGGTTGGTTTTATATTTTATTAAAAATTTTAAGTTGTGGAGAGTTAAAAGTAAAAAGGGATTTTTATTCATTTTAACTCAACTTGGTTTTAGAAGATTTTGAGAGTTTTTGTCAAAAACAATGAGAAATTTTTGAAATTGAGCTTGGGGGGGTAATTTTTTAAGAATTACTTTTGTGACCATTTGGTCCTTGGATTCTTTGGAGGGATTCCCACTTCTTTAAATTTCATGCAATTTGGTGGAGAATTTTTCCTTTTGTAATTATTTCAAGGGTTTTCTTGAGCTGAAAGGTAGGTTTGCAATTTTTTTTCCCAATCCTTGTATTAAATTCATTGTTGGTTGTTTGAATTTCGATTGAGGGTTGAAACTAAATATTTCATGGAGGGATTTAGGGATTTGTGGAACAATTTTATGGTTTTGTATTTAAATTTGAAGCATTTCTTGAATATGATGTTTTTTGTGTAAAACATGGATGGAGTTTTCTTGTTGAGATTTTTTGGATGAATTGAATATATTTTTGGCATGTACTGAGTATGAGGACAAATGGTTTCTCACTTTATTCATATTCAAAAGTCAAAAATTGGGTGAAAATTGGCCTTGGGATGACATATCCAAGTTTGGGAGTCTTGTTGTGTTTCTAGGTGGTATTCATACATATTATTTCATTAGATTTAGTGTTGTGATGGTAGTAGTGAACTTTTTCATGCCCACATTGAAGTATTTACTTTTTGAGGCCTTGTGTATGCATCATTTACATGTTAATATGGATTGGCACTTGTGTGTGTGAGAATATGATGTTATTGGTGCCTTCTAGCATGGATGAGAGAGTTATGCTTTTTCTAAGGGACATTTTAGAAAACCACCATGCTTGGTTGGATATGGAAAGACCTCACATTATGATATTTGTATGTGTTAGGTGGGTGTGAAGCCAACCATGGGAGTGGATCTCAATGGGGGGACCAAGACATAAAGGGGACACCAGGGTAACCCATTATAGAGTCCTTAATCAAGAGCTAACCTAAATGAAAATTAATGGGGAAAATACATAATTAAGATAATAAAGTTATCTTGCCTCCTACATGTGTTTGGGCTCCCATTAACCATAAACGTATGGAGAAGGCCTAGAATTTCTATCAGGTCAAGGCATGAGTCATATGGTGTGGTGAATAAATGGGACATTTTTCTCCCCACCTTGACCATAGCATGCTTGGTGCCACATGAGTCATGATGCAGTGAGGCAATGGGTCATTTTGTTCCCCACTGGGTTATATGATGACACTCTCCTTCTTGGAATGGGCACCCACCCAATTGTCTAGTTAGTTGTATATATATATATATATATATCTGTGTGTGTGTGTGTGATTTCCTTGTTTCCTACATGGTGTTAATGTATTGGCCCTACTACTTTTTAATTGTGTAGTGATGTGATTGTGTTGTTATGTAAGCCATGAATGCATACCTTGCTTGTGTTGTGTGGGCCACATGGTTATCTCTATGAGTACAGTGGGAGAGGGCTTGAGGGTTCCTAGTGGTTAGGTGACATAACCAACCATTTTTGGGGACTAGTGTATAGATATTGAGCAGTCCCATTTGATAGTGAAAACCTTTTGCACTCGAGACCCATTTCATTGTATCCATGACTGATCTCTTGTATTGTATTACATTGTTTCATCCCAGAACTCTTGGATTTGATCCATCTTCTCTTTTATATGATTCTTTTATGTAAGTTATATTGATACTAGTATAGTGATTATGATTGCACTCATGGTATTTGATTGCATATCATGTTTATGATGATAACTTGGAAAATTAGAATGTGTAGACATGATCTCGATGGTAAATGTAATAGCTTTAGATGTAAATTCATGTAATCATGCCTCTATAGCCTCAATTGAAGTTTTTAAGACCTCCTTATTTTCCGTTTATGCTTTTTGGGGAGTTACTTGACCCTTTTATGACCTTAACTACGTATTTTGACCTTGAACACACCTTTTATTCAATATTTTGACCAAATTTGTATAATGGAACATCTATGAAATCTTATGATGAATCCATGCATTCTTCTTATGCATCCTTTCTATTTTTGTGCATTTGTTAGCTACTCATGTGCACGCATCCCAAACTTCACCTATCTTGACAGGAGCAGTCACCTGCACATCCATGCTCTGTTTCTATGCATTTGTGACTTACAAAGTTATGCATCCAAAACAAAGAGTATATTATAAGTTTTTTTCATGTATGGGAAATTTATTTGAGTACCCTTTATTCCCGTACTCGTCAATAGCTTCACAATAGATTTCCAACCTCGTTTGCAAGTGAATTGAACAAATTCTTGATCTAGTCTTTAGAACAGTCTCCATCCTAAGAGACTAATGATAAAAAGTAATATAAATAAGGTTCAATGAGATGTTTCATTGGACATGTGACTTGTAATCAATGTCAGAACACTCTTTAAGGTTCTCATGATGGATTTCTCCAAGCTTATTGGTCATGAGATCATTGGGAACACCAGACATGTACCATGATAGACCAATGTTATTCATATTTCCTTTCTTTAATGGTAGATTAGTGTTCATCAATGGATCATGTGTATTTTATATTTTCAATATGGTTTCACTCATCTTACTAATGTAGATATTTATGATATGTTAAACAAAAAAAGTTTGTTGTGTTTGTATTGTACCTTATCTCCCAAGGGTTCTCATGTGGGGCATGACATAAAATCAACTTTAGATTACTCATCTAGTGGAAGATCACATTTTTAATTAATCTTTCTCTCTTTCTCTGCAACATGATGAGCTATATAGAATAATACTCCCCTACTTCCCCTTAATCAATAATATAGACAATAATATCTCTTGGACTATTGGGTGGAACAAAGATATTCCTAAATCATTATCTCAAACTCATGCTATAGTATTAGTTGAGAGTCTAACTTGTACAAATCCATTTTTTGTTGAAGTTGGACCTCAATGGCATAAACTCTATCATTTATTTGTATTTGTTTTTCAATCTCGGTTGTAGTTGTACCTCACTCTTTTGAAAGTGTTATTAATGTGTTTCTTTTTACTAGCTTGAGCTTGTTTTGACTTTCCTTATGGAAACTTTTACAAAGGGTTGTGACCCTTACTTTTCTTCTTAATCTAATACAAAAAAATATACAATTTATATATTGGACTAGCGGTCCACGATTCATTCCTTACCATCGCAGGAATGTTCTGTGGTGACCTATTTCAAATTATGTTTGGCCAACTTAGAAGTTTATATTGAATGGTGGTATAAGTAAAATATTATATTGTTCGATGATTTGATGTGAGTATGATGAATGGGAATCTAAAAAAGAAAAATCTTGACATTCTGAAGTATCTGAATGTGTGCAACTAGAGGCAGAAGATAGTGAGGTTCTTCTGGTGCTATTAATGGTGACATTTATTTAGTGGGAGATTCATTTTTCCTTTCATTATTCTTCTTTTATAAATGAGCCATTTTCTATCAGCAATGAACCTTATTACTTTTGGGCACTGACCCCTACTAGTAGTGAACCTTACCTACACTGAGTAACCTGATAGTGGGCCTTTGTAAAAATCACCTTAACCAGTGTTTTTATTCATGAGAATTATTTTCTCCATGGTTTTTCCCATCTTGAATTTACACATAAATTATGGCATTCATGGTGTATGGTGTTTATGTGCTTTCATTTTTATATATTTTATAATAATCTAATTAATTTATTTTTTTCTAGATTAATTAAGTTTGAGAAAATTGTTTTATGATAACTAATTGACCCTCCTCTCAGTTATTCAGATCATTTAACAATTGGTATTAGATATTTGGTTCCTTGAAGAAGAGCTTAACCACTTGAGGTAGATCCTATGGTTCATAAACTGACAATTCTAGTGTTTGATGGATCCGACTATAGTTTTGAGAAAATGTAGATGAGAGGTTATTTGATTTCCCTAAGATATAATACTTGGAAAGTTGTTGAGACAAAATATGTTGTACTAGTGAATGATCCTTCTAATGCAAATGCTATTTCAGTCTATGAAGAAAATGATAAATCAAGCTATGAAATTTATAGTTCTTTGATAAAAATTGAGTTAACAAAAGTTATTACATTGTGCATTACTTATGAAGTTTGGGAAAATTTGAAAGAGATCTATGAATGAAATGATAGAGTCAAATCATCAAAGAAATTGAAAGCTTAGCAGAGATATGAGAGTTTGAGAATGGAAGAAAGTGAAGATATAGAAAGCTACTTTCAGAGAGTTAACAATGCAATAAATGAAGTCAAAAATAAAGGAGGCACTCTAACTAATGAATATGTTATGGAGAAGATTTTAATGACTTTATCAGATAGCTAAATTGATAAGATCTCATCTATTGATAAATTTTATGATTTGAAGAAGTTTACAAGAGAATGAATTTTTGGCACCCTTACTGCATTTGAGATGAGGAAATTTGGAAAATAAAAGGAAAAATATGAAACAACCTTTAAAGCCTAAAGATGGAGGATGATTTGGATAGTGATCAGGGTAATCTTTAAGAAACCCCCCCTTCAAAAAAGGAGTAAAAATTTGGCAAAATTTAGAAAACTAAAGAGGAAAATATAATTTTATTGGCGAAAAATTTTTGTTTTCAAAGAAAAAACAATAACCTCAATTGGCGAATCATTCACGCTCCTTGAAACTATGTGGAAAATCTTGGCGAATTGTGTTTTTGTTTCATAACTACCAAAATATATATTGGCGAATAAAAAATAGTATTTATAGTATAAAAATATATATATTGGTGAATATTCAAAACATAGTGATAGGACTAAGACCAAAACTTGACCACACACGTGCACGGAGCTAAGCTGAGTATGTAGACAAAGAAAAGTTGGGTGCTATAGGTAATTTACTGATGACCAATTTGTGGTGACAAATTGTGTAGCTTTGGCAACTAAAAGGAGGGTCGATGTTGACGTGTAATGCCCACCCTAGTATCTACATATTTTGGATGGACAAGATTATTACTTTGATACTTTGGATTATATGTTTTGATTTCATAATTTTTGGTTAATAGAGTTTATTATGAGATATTAAATAATTTGAAATAAAATCATGAATGATTAGAAATAAACTATCAGGAAAATGTTTTACATTTGATTTATATTATGATCGATCTAACCCTACTAACCCCATTATGTTCTGATGATTACACTGGTTGATGTGAGTGTAGGATGAGGAGAGGCAGTCATAGTTACTCCTATGGGAGGTCCACATGATGTTGCACTCTCCCTCATTGTCTATCATTGTCTGTTTATTTATATGTATATGCATGTCGGTTGGTGATGCATGATGCAGATACTAGACATCATCTCCACCTAGCTGCATAGGTCTAAGTGTGCCTTCAAAATCCTCAAACTGTTGTTGTGTGGAGATTTTACCAAGCTACTCTTAGGGTTACTCGTGGACTTAGAATTTTGTTTAGGAGGTTACCCTAGTTGGGGGATGTGAATGCAGTTTATGTTGTGGTCTTGTGATTTATGATTCGATGTTGTTTTGAGATTATGTTATGAGTTAGAATTAACCTTGTATATATGTATATTATTATTCTATATCTGTATTATAATTGATTGTATATTATATAGGTATGTGTATATGTGGGTGCACATGCATATACCCATGCATATATAAATAATATTATTTGTATGTTTTAATTGCTTCTGTAAATGGTATTTTAATAATTAAATAAAGTGTATTAAATAAAAAGTGAAAATAATAGTAATGATAATAGATAATAAAAGATAAAGCTCTTTGTGGTAAAACTAGCTATCTAGGAGGGAGTTGAACTCGAGACCTCCTAGAAGTTAGGCTAGTTTGATTCCAATTGTGCTATGTGTTTTCCTTGAGAGCATTATGTCTATTATGATTGTTATATGGTTTTTAGAAGTGTATTTTAAATAAAATAATTAAAAACTTTATTATTGGTTATAGGAAGTTTTGGTTAAATATTTCAACCAACTATGGAAGTTGGAGAAGTTGATCCCCATAAAGCAAATCCTCCAACCATATAGTTGGGGGATAAATTTATTGGTTTTTTGGAGATTTGGGGATTGGGATTTTTTGGAGGAAAATCTGGTGATTCTTGCAATATTGAAGCCATAAGTCATTTTTGAAATTTTGTCTCTATGTGAGTGTGATATACCATCTTTCTGTGAGTGCATTGAGAATTTTCTGAGGAAGGAGGAGAGGATTGGTTTCCATAGGAGACTTCATCCAGGAGGCTACCATCTCACTCAAGGTTTGGAAGACTTGCAGAGGTGTGCTCCAGTCATTGTGAAGTTTCTTCACAGGACTCCAAGTAGGGTTTGGAACTAGGTAAATCATCTTATTGTATGTCAATATGTATATGTGTGTGTGTTCTTAAATATTTATATTTTTCATATGGTCTGCAAAGTTTCTTTTGTGAAATGATTTGTAATTAGGATGATAATGAAAAAAATATGTTAATTGGAAATGGACAAAGTGTTTTGGTTTATTTTCCTATACTTGTACTCTGTTGTAAATAAATTTTGACCCCAACTTTATTACGAAAATATCTCTGGTGAGAATGTGTGAAATTAGGTTTTATCAAACATATATCAAAATTAAGAAAATCTAACGGTTCGCAAAAAAATTTATGCTCACCGCACCGAGACTATATTTTTATGACAATCATACATATGTTTATAGAAATAGTCATGCATAGATCTCTTAGACAATCTCTAAACTCACATAGATAAATGGTCCCTTATGATTCAAACCACTAGGAAACATCTAAAACTAAATTTTAATCCTCTCTTGATCTATATCCCTCTTGTAACCAACCTACAAGAGAAGATTCATCAACACTTAAATATGTAATATCTTGCCACCTTTCTAAGACATGATTACTTTTTCTTCTCCCTTGATTCATAGGTCCCTGTAGGTTCATTAGTTTATAGTACAATCTTTTCCCCGTGAATATTTATTATTTTATGATTTATGTTACTTTTATTTTCTATTTTGGACCTATTTTAGAAACTTTGGAGTCATGGATTCTAGTGTTGGGTAACTATTTGGTTTGGGGTTTGGTTTGTATTTCCAACCTTGATCATGGTCTCTGTTTGCATCTTTGTACCTCTTTGAATATTTATTTTATTTCTTGAAGTTGCTCATAATGTTGTACTTAAGGTGTCTTGAGTATGTGACATCCTTGTACTACTCTTATGTTGTTTATGGTTAAGGTTAGGGCTCATCCTAGTGGTTTGAGTACACAAGAGAGTTTCCTAAACCTCTGAAATAAAGCATTTGATGTATTGCAATTCTTTTGTCATGTTTTGGGTAGGGGACTAGGTACCCTAGGTGAGTGGCTCACCATAGGTTCTGGGACCCTAAGTGGTTGCTAGGAGATCCTATGGGTGAGTTTTTAATCAAGTGATAACCTTAAAATTAACTTGGGAGGAGGGATTCAAAAGATAATGAAAGACACATAATAAAGTCCACATAGTCCTGTTGGAGTATCGGGACCATGGGTAACTTCCAGGATGAATCCCTATTCATAAAGGGGGGACCAGGGTTACATGGTTGCCAAGAAGGATCCCAATAAATAGGATATGTGATGACACTCACTTAGAGGGTATGCTAGAAACCTCACCCTTGTGTATAGTTAAGTGATATTTTATTATGTCTTGTATTTGTTTAAGTTATAGATTTGTGAAGCCTTAGATTGCTTAGGGCCTTGTGAGTATCTTGGTTCTATCTCCTAGCATGGGGGGTGTAACTTCACTAGTTTCACATGGTTGGGTGGCAAATCTCTTTCGAGGTGTTGTTCGTGGTTCGTGACTTGGATGCTTCAGTTTCCATGCATTGATAAAGATCTTTCTATTTTGTATCGTGTATTATTGAAAAGGAAGATGTAAATAAATGTTTGTAAAGCCTTTGGGCTATTCATGTACTTGTTATTGTAATGAGATCCATTATCAGAAATTGCATTTGAAAAGAAAAGAAATGTAATCAGGAGGGATAGTTCTAGTGGTTTGTTTCAAGGAATATTATTTGAAAGATCAAAGTTGAAATGTAAAGTGTAATATTGAATTATCTTCTCTATCTCTCCTATGTTTAAATTGAAAGGAAATGTTTCTTATGTTAAGGTTAAAATGTAAATTGTAAAGAATAGCTATTCAATGTGTAGGAAAGAGAAATGAAATTGATTTAGGAAGTAAGGGATATAATTGTTAATGAAATGTTATCTTCTTACCCTATCTCTTAAATTATGAAATGTAAAAGTAAAAGAAAAGAAATGGAATTCAGATTTGAGTACTATTGCAAATATGTTGGTAAATGAATTTGTTAAGGGAACCTTAAGGAATGTATTTGTGAATGTTTTAATGAATGTAATGTTAGAAAAAAAAATTGTTAGTTACAATTTTAGGTCATAAGACCTAATTCCTTATGGGTTCCCTAGCAGGGACATTACATGATGGTTACGAAGATATGAAATGTTCATGTTGATGGTGTGCATGACTTGGGCTGTTATGTTGGCGGTTTAGAGTTGTAGGCCACAAAGATACACAAAGGTCAAGTAAGTTTGTGGTTGCAGTTTGTGTAGCTTCAGCAGGCTAAATTGAAGGTCAATGTTGATGGTTATGAAGATACACAAAGGTCAGGTCAGTTTGTGGTGACTGGTGACTATGTGCGTAGCTTTGGCATGCTAAAAGGAGGTTCAATGTTGACAGTTACGAAGATATGTAATGGTCAGGTTCATGGCGTGCGTGACTTCGGTGGTTATGTTGGCAGTTTGGAGGTCAAGGCCACGAAGATACGCAAAGGTCAAGTTGACAGTGTGCGTGACTTCAAAAGTTATAATCACAGCTAGGATATGGGGGTTTCACGGTCACACTGGCAGTCTGTGTAACTTCATCATGAAGTTACAGTGACAGTGAAGATTGAAGTTCAATTAGGGACATTAATGAGACTTATCAACGATTTTAAATCATTCAGTAGTGTACATAATCCTGGCCAAGATTTTGATTAGACATTAAAAGGGATAATTTGAATGAGATATGAGTTGTGATTCATCAACATTCATTATTTTTCTTTTCAGAGCCAAGTCACCTTACATGAAACATTCCTTAAAAATTTAATGTGGTTGCCAAATTGCCAGTTAAAAATTTAAAACCGCAGCAAGGATATGGTGGTTCTTAGGTCACGGTGGTTGTCTTCATAACTTTAGTAGTACATAATCCACGCCAAGATTTTGATTAGACATTAACAAGGATAATTTGTACAGGATGTGAGCTGTGATTCATCAACATTCATTATTTTTATTTTCAAATTTTGAGCCAAGATACACAAGATACAAGTTATGTAGGATACATCTACAATTTTTCTTTATCAATATTCATTATTTTCCTTTTCTGAGGCAAACCACCTTACATGAAACATTCCTTCAAAATTTATTGTGGCTAGAAATTTTTTGGTGATTGATTCTTTATATACTCCTTAGTAGTGCAATAGCAGAACACAGGGTGCTTTCTAAATTTGGATGACACAATGGGTCTTCCAGTAGCTGAGGGATCATCAAATGAGAACCCAGAACCTGTTATCCAACCAAATTTGGATATGGAGGAGGAGATTCAGTAGGATTTCCTCAGTCATCTTATGTATGTAGCATGGGATCATGCTACTAGTTACACTAGATACCAAAGCGACATATTCAAACTTGAAGTAGAACATGACAAGGCGAAGATGCGCACTATTTTTGAGGATCATGGATTCGACCAGGAGGGGTTCCAGGAGGAGATGATCTAGTTATTTTTTGTTCTTCACATTGACTAATATTTTTTTCTTTGTAGATAGTATTATACTATAACAAATTACTATTAGTATTAGGATATATAGGAGTTGGTACAAAAAAGGCTTTTCTAATTTCCTTTGAAAGGATCCTAGGATAATTTTTGTTACTTGCAATTTGTAAATACGAATATACTTTTCATTTTAGTTTTGGAAACATTTGGAAGCTTGTCACTTCTCCTTCTGAGGAAACCACAACTGTCCATTTACCAGTATAGCAGAAATATAGAAAAACTAAAAATTTAAATGTATGAGTATCATTTTTTAAATTAATAGTAATACATATGAGAAGACTCTTTTTCAAATAGTGTTTTATATGTTATTTTCTTATACTTCAAATATCAATACAGTAACATGTTACATGAATCATGAACAATAGTTTTATAAATTGTAAAATATGTAAATTGTAATTATTAATATGAGTCAAGATTCAAGATTCAAGAAGTATAGTATTAGTATATGAACTTGAAGTATCTGTGATTATATATAAAATTATAAATACCTATTAACTGAATCAAAATGATACATTACTACATTTGGGGCCAAATTTTGATGGCCATTTGTCAGATTTACAACGCTCATTTGTTGTAATTTCGACACATGAGTCCGTCGCCATTTTTGCATAGAAGATTACGATAGAAGACCTACCTGTCAGTTTACCGACACCTTCTCATGTCGAAAAGTTGTAAATAACAATAGCTTCAAAATGGAATTTCCTCCGGTTCATCCATCAGAATTCTGATAACAAGACCTATCGAAAATATACAATCTTTGTCAGAACTGACTATCGAACCATATTAATTCTGACGGTATAACTATTGGAATACTAATAGCTAGCATCATATTCTGACAGATCTACCTGTCGGTGATATGGCCTCACTGTCGAAAGTTCTATCGAAAATGTTCTCTTTACGACACTTAAACTGTCGGAATAGTGACAGTTATGCACTATTCTCCGACAAGTTTTCTTGTCGAACGTATAGCATTACTGTCGCACTAAATGTCAAAAATTATTTTTTTCTAACATTTTATCTGTCGAATGCATAGCGCTTCTATCAAAATTAATTATGAATTGTCAAAAAAATGACAGATAGGCACATTAAAGTTAACACAGCTCAAGAGACCATCATAGGTTGTCTCTTTCTTTGGTCTATATTATTGACAGAATGTTTTACCTTTCATTAGCTCATCAAATCCGGGGATTTGAAAGAATTTAATAGAATATTTTCATGACAACGTATATTATTTAAGTTGATGTTGCATGAATTTATCTACATCACGCACTTGTAGACTATGAGGACGGCGATAAAGAAGCATTACCATGGGAGGAGATGCTTCTTTATCACCATCTTCATAGTATACAAGTGCGCGAAGTAGATAAATTCACGCAACATCAACTTAAATAATATACATTGTCAAGAAAATATTCTATTAAATTATTTCAAATCCCCAGATTTGATGAGCTAATGAAAGGTAAAACATTCTATCAATAATATAGACCGAAGAAAGAGACAACCTATGATGGTCTCTTGAGCTATGTTATCTTTAATCCTAGCTACCTGTCGATCATCAAGAATAATCATCGCCTTGCATTTATGTACACTGCATAAATTGATCACAGTCTCGCAAAAACATTTTACACTTGTACATCTCATCAATACTGGAGGCCTAAAGTAATTTTATATGATCACTAGCACATTTTGTGCATGGATGTGAAAGCACTATCCAAAGTTTCTAGATAACCATTTTTTAGAAGAGGAATGAGTGGAGGCCAAAGAAGGGCTAATTGTGAAGGTTTTATAGATGTAGGTTAATGAATCATCATCTCTACACTGGTACTCAATCTGGCCTCCACTCCATATACGTCTTCTCAGAATCTAAAAACTCTCCATCATTGATTCTCGTCATTTTTTCAGTAAGACCTTAAATTATTGAGCTTCTCTTTGTTTCGAGAATAGTTTAATATTCTCTACTTAACAAGGCCAACCACGTAAAGGTGGAAGCTCACCTAGCCCCTCCTAGGAGCCTCTTATGACCCTTTACGACATTTTAAGACCTCTAAGATGCATTCTTAGGGATCATAAATGGTCGTAAAGGGTCATAAGGGGTCCTGGGACACAACAACTAAGAAACATAAATGTAGGCATCATGATCACAATTTTTTGGAGACACAACATAATTGAGTGGTTTTTAGAGATGATGCAAAGTAGTGGTTGCTTTGCATCATCTGGGAATAGCACTCAATTATGTTGTGTCTACAAAAAATTGTGACCATGATGCCTACATTTATGTTTCTCAGCTATTGTGATATGTACATCACAGTCTGTCATTGTTGCAACAAAAGAGCCTATATTCCACAACAAAAAGGAAGACATATTTTTATCCTGGGTCTCGATCCTACCCCAATTATCGAAGGATCCAGGGCCAGGCTCGAAAGATGTCTTCCCATTTTGTCTACAACATTGTGTCCATCCATGATCTCAGGAACATCATCATCTTTCCACTCTTCATTTGCCAAAATATATCACTTCTTCAAGCTTGCAGAGTAATCTTATTAATAAAAGAACTCTTGCCAACATTAGGGTACCCATAGATCAAAATAGTTGATGTTATTGGTGCTTGTGCTCAAGGATATCGATTCACTATTTTGAAATGGCCAAATCATTTTTATTTCGATTGTAGAGAAAAGGAGTGGGAGAAAATGAGCGGGTGAAAGATGATTGAGAGCGAGAAAGGCATTGCATTTTATTTGATCATAAATGCTCTCTGAAATGACCAATCATGTTTTCTATTCGATTCCTTTTGGTGTTTTTATTTCCCATATTCAGTAGATAAAAATCATGGCGGCAGCCACTTAGCCATCTTTTTGATGTTCCAGGTATTTTACAAAGATACAGGTATGTGGATTTATCGTTCAATTGCTTGTAGTTATTGGTCAAATGCAAATATTTTGTCACTTGGCAAGATATCAGTTTGGTGTTTTTGGTTTATGTTAAAAGTTGATTTGGTAAAATCCTCAAAAAACACACTACATGTTCTAAAATGTAAAGAAGTTGAATGTTAAATGTAAGATATATATCTCATCCATAGTAATCAAAAGAAAGGACATGAAACTTATAAGGATATTTACCAAACCAAAAATATAGGCGAATAGGAAACATGGATTGGTACCTTATTAATTGGTTTTTGAGGTGCACAATCTTTATCAATCTCCTCAGAAGAAGACCCCTCCTCACGAAAAATGCATTTAACACAAAAAACAAATCTACAAAACTGAACCAATGGCATGTTTAGAACAAAGAAATAGATTGATAATAATATGCTGAAAATTCTATTATGTTTAATACACGCAAAAGGACCAGTCCCAAAAATTCTTAAACATACTTTATCTGATATGATAATAACATGCTAATTAAACTGATAAAGGTGTTATCTGCATTTAATCTGCCAATTACTAATTACACAAAAAAAAAATTTACAAGACTGAACCAATGGCATGTTCTTCGTATGTGATTTCTTCATCTTTCGAGCCTCTGGCATCATATTCGACCACAAATTTCAAATGCATTGCATTTTATTTGATCATGAATGCTCTCTAAAATGACCGCATTCTACTAGTGTCGTGCCCTAGCCCATGCTTTATCTCCATTATTTGATGTTATTGGTGCTTGTGCTCAAGGATATCGATTCACTATTTTCAAATGTTTGGATCATTTTGGTCGTGACTGTTCCTCTAGTACACAGTCAGGAAATGTAACTATCTAATGATTATATGTAATGTTGAATGGATTAAATGCTTTATTCTTGGTAGAAGTGAATGGAAGGAATAGTGTTGGTGTTAGGTTTCATTTATTATTGAATTCAATGGTTTCCAAGATGTGTTGAGGAGTTTGTTCCTTGTTTAATGTTAACTGTTCCTGCACAATCCACACATACAATAGTGAAATGCTATGTGATTGACAATTTCATACAACTAGTCCTTTGGCGTGTATTAAATACAATCCAGTCACTTATTGAATGCTTTGGAGACTACTGGTTTGACTGTCCATGCGTTACCAGTGACTGAGATTCACTAAAGGATACAAAACCCTTCATTTTGGGGTTATTATGTGTGGATTCAAATGTAGGTTTGATTTGGTTAATGTTTAGAAGAGATCAATAAAGTATTTAAAGACAAACTTACATGTTTGGAGAGGTTTGAGAGGCACTTATAATGATTGTACCCTCACAAACAGTGACATAGACTGGTTTTACTAAGTTTCCTTTCTCTATTTTGAGGTTTCCTTTCTTTGCCGCAGGGGTACAATCAGAGGGTTCATTGACAAAATGATCCTTTGAATGGTTACTATGAATATGAATGATTTGATATAGAATATTTCTCATTTTACTTGAAGTTTGGAATAGCTTGTGCAAGGGTGAAAGTAGTTTTGGTCATTTTGGTCGTGGTTGTTCCTCTACACAGTCAGAAAATGTAACTGTCTAATGATTATATGTAATGTTGAGTGGATTAAATGCTTTATTCTTGGTAGAAGTGAATGGAGTTTCCAAGATGTGTTGAGGAGTTTTCTCCTTGTTTAATGTTAATTGTTCATGCACAATCCACTTAGACAATAGTGAAGTTACAAAACTGAACCAATGGCATGTTTACAACAAAGAAATAGAATGATAATAATATGCTGAAAATTCTATATATTTTATTTAATACACACCAAAGGACCAGTCCCAATAATTCTTAAACATACTAGTTATCTGATATGATCAATTGTTAATAAAGGTCTAATTTTGTAGACTGCTAGCACGAAGGAAGATTTGACCTAGCCAAATTTTCCCTTTACCACACAAAAAAAATGTGTGATAACTATGTCTACTCCAACCTTAATTGTTTAAGAATTCATCATATCAGATAAAGTATGTTTAAGAATTGTTGGGAGTTCTATTAGACCTTTGTAGTAAACATGTCATTGGTTTTCAAATGTTTGGATTCACGTTTGTTGATATTACTGGCATATATGTTTAATGATGCCATTGTATATTGTTGTCACTGAAATGACCGCATTCTACTGGTGTCGTGCCCTAGCCCATGCTTTAACTCCATTAATTGATGTTATTGGTGCTTGTGCTCAAGGATATCCATTTTTTTGAAATGTTGACTGTGGTTATCAAATGGACAACCCATGAGCTTCTAGCTAGGCATCATTTGTATTGATAGCTTAGGGCATCAAATGTATTGTATCATTGATAGTTGAGACTTTGTTAAAAGGAAATAGGACAAAGAACGATTCTAATTTAGTTTCTCTATTTTGATCACTAAGTGGCTTACAACCCTAGAGAAGTATATGCAGATTTATAAATGCAGTTGCAGGATACATAGCAGCCGATAATTCACAAGAAATCCATGCATCCAATTTGAATAGCAATTAATACAAATAAATAGGGTCCTCCAATGGCCCAATCATCCAGACCTTGACTGTCCCCTCAACCAATGACCCTTTAAAATCGGGTTATCATGCAATTAGTGAATGATCCTTCATTCTCCTAGTCTGCCTTGCATCGAAACATATTGGAAATACACAATACAATGATAAAAAGTCTTTCACAATCCCCCTTCCCTCAAGGGACACTATCAACTATCCCTTCCACATAGCATTTCACTATTGTATGAGTGGATTGTGTAGGAACAATTAACATTAAACAAGGAGCAAACTCCTCAACACATCTTTGTTGTAAACATGCCACTGGTTCAATTTTGTAAATTTGTTTTTTGTGTTAAATGCATTTAAATGGAACATTAAGCATAGTAATAATATGCTTAATCTATTATTAATTGCAGATTAAATGCCCATAACACCTTTATCAGTTTAGCATGTTATTATAAGATACTAAAGAAGACCTACTATTTGTCAAAGAAATCTTCACTGTCCCCCACAATGAAGACAATGAAGATTGACCTCCTGCCCCACAACAAAGAACATTGTAATAAGAATAAGATATAATATAGTGTTAGAATAAACTTTGAACAAAGACATGTAATGCTTAAGTTAATGATCTAAAAAGCTACAAATATAGGAATTGAAAAAGAAGATAGTGCCAAGAAACATTTTCACAAATATGAAATGTGAGGAAAAGTAATAACATTAACAATGCCAAGATTCAAAGCATTAAATTTCATTTGTGGATGAGTTTCTACAGTGGGTTTCCCATCATCAAAAATATGTTGAGTTACATTTGAGCTGTAACTAAGAGTATTATGTGGAACAAACCCTAAACTTTGAAAGTGTTCTCCAACCTGGCAATTCAAAATTCAATCTAGGCAAGCATCAGTAAGTGAAATAAATTATAGACATCAACATCAACATCATCATAATCATTAGAAATAAACTTTAAAGACATATTTTGGATAGTACTATGTTTCTTGAAAGTTTTTGTGATGCTTCTAAACTTTAAAGAAATATTTTATGGCTTAATGATAACAAAGATTAGTGTTTTGTTTTATGATGGAATGTTGTTGATCATTCATGGTCTTGAAGAAACTTTTGATTGTTTTTATTCTCAAGTCTTGACGTTATTTCTCAATGTGATATAGACTGACCACAAGATGGTTCAGTTGGTCCTCTCTTTTTGTTTAATCATTTGTCTTCTTCATGGTGTAAGTGTTCATTAATATTCATTAATGGCGGGTGGTGATTCCTTGGTAATAAAGGCATTGATAGCATTCATAATCATATAGCTCTTTACCTGATCTAGTCACATCATCAACATCAAGGTCATTTTGTCTGGCCTCGGCCTCAACCTCAACTTGCTCATTAACAATGGCCTCTACACTCTCTATAGTTGCAATACAAATTGTTACATTAATCCAAACACCAATTGCAATTAAATTTGTATTACTACACCAATCAATTTAAGATGTTTACTTGTATTACTATGATGCACGTCCTCATTGTCATCAACACACACAGGTTGTGTACGGCAAGAATCGGTAGGCTCCAAAGTTTCTAGATAACCGTTTTTGAGAAGAAGAAAAAGTGGACGCCAAAGAAGGGATAATTGTGAAGGTTTTCTAGATGTAGGTTACTAAATCATCATCTCTTGTTGATATATTTCAGATTCTACTCTGGAATGAACAAACTATAGAGATCTAACACAGCTAAACATAGAATAAAGTAAACAAGAAGGGATAGAAGATACCCGAATATCAACCAAGTATACTCCAGTCTATATGCCTCCAACTGTACTAACAAAGGTGCTAAGGAGAACCTAATTAGTACCTTAGTGTTAGTGTATTGAGGAAGAGTCTATTCCTAACAGAGGCTTCCAGCCCTAATCAACTCGCAGTTAACATTGCCAATAATTGTTGGTTGTATGGATCATATCATAATCTGATCTTTATTCATGCTCAAACTTGTTCTTATCTATTAGCCGAAGCTGCTTATCTTTCACACCAATATATGTTGATCTAAGTTTGATTAAGGCAGAGAATCAAGGTTTTGGGGGAGGGAAGCACGTTATGTTTTTGGTGCTTCTCTCCCTAGAATCCAACACCATATATATATGAATTGAATTATCTTCAAGAGGGCTGACCTGGTCTTATTAAATATATTTAATGTTAAATCCAAGAGGCTGACCTTGGGCCCTTAACTAATTCAACCGACACATATATATAAATGAAATAATAATCTCCTTATTATTATAAATCACACAAGGGTATTTATTTGATCAGTTTGATCTTGGCTGAAAGGCTATAATTATTAAAACTCTGCACTAGTACTCAATCTGGCCTCCACTCCATATACATCTTCTCATAATCTAAAAACTCTCCATCGTTGATTCTTGTCATTTTTTCAGCATCTCGATGGACTGAGACCTCAAACTATTGAGCTTCTCTTTGTTTCGAGAATAGTTAAACATTCTCTACTTAACAGGGCCAACCACATGAAGGTGGAAGCTCATCTGGCCCCTCCTAGGAGCCTCTTATGACCCTTTACAAAATTTTAAGACCTCTAAGATGTATTCTTAGGGATCATAAATGGTCGTAAAGGGTCATAAGGGGTCCTAGGACACAACAGTTGAGAAACATAATTTTAGGCATCGTGGTCACAATTTTTTGGAGACAACGTAATTGAGTTGTATACCCAGACGGTGGAGAGCAACTCCTGCACCTCCAATTCCAAGTTGACTACATTTGTTGCTCATGAATACAAGGTCCTCCAACAGATGTATTCAACTTGGAATTGGGGGTGTAGAAGTTTCTCTACACCGCTTGGGTACACAACTCAATTACGTTGTCTCCAAAAGATTGTGACTATGATGCCTACAATTATGTTTCTCAGCTATTGTGAAATCTACATTTATGTTTCTCAGTTGTCATGTTTATGTGCATGTTTTTTATGTATTTTGGATAGTAAGTCTAATTTAATTTGTCCATGGACTAAGACCTTAAATCATGTAATGAGGACGCTTAGAACACTAGTATATGCAAATTTCATTATTTAATAATAAAAATCTATTAAAATGTTTATACCTTCTCCCATTTGCTGGTGTAATTCCTCTTTGAGTATCCCCTTTCTCCTTTGCATCCAAAATGAACTCATTCCAATCCCTCACTGGAATAAAGGGAGGATGCTCAAACTTTAGCAAGACTTCATACACACAACATTTGTAGATTACGTTTAATGCATTATTTACGTTCGTAAATCAATGTTGCATACAAATCAACTGACGGTGTGTGTTACGAAGTCACACTCAAGCTTGAAAATGATAGTCAATCTATAGTCAAGGTCAAGGAACAAATGGAACAACCAAGAAAACACTATACGTTAAATCATGTGATTGATAGCAGATTGGGGCTCACCTAAGCCATAAACATGAAGAATTATTCTAAAAAAAGAAGTAAACCATATATATGCGCACTTGAGGCAAAGAGAAGTTACGTCATATCCATATTAAAATATTAGTTACAATATGAAAATACTAAACTAATTCCTGAGTTCATCTCTACATATGGTCGCAACAAAGATATGCGATTACAATACAGAGAAGGCATCGTAAAAATATAATTTTGGAATTTGCCCTAGCCTGACACGTTTTGCACTCAAATCCTTCATCGTGGATAAGTGGAGATTGGTAGATAGATGTAGATGAGTTGTCATCGACCCAACTAAAGTATCTGCAGCCATTATTTCCTTGTGATGCCCAGTCTACATTAGTTCTTATATTATAATGAATAGTATTTACATTAGAAACATTAAATATATACACATCAGCAACCTTTTTTCTATTTGGGCAGCACCAAAATTGTCGTCCAAGGTTGTTCGGTGTCCGTGAAGTCTTCAACACACACTGCCCACCACCACATCAACAGTTTGGCACATTGGCAAGAGTCATCGAGCCTATATATCAATAATGCACCACACCATCATTACTACATTTATTATTTTTATATGATTATTTTTATATGAAATACACCAAGGAGTACCATCAGAAATATTAACCATTTACAATAATAAAAAGTAAACCTAAATCAAATAGCTCACTTTTTTATCAGCATGTGTAGTCTCTGTGTATATGAAAAATGAAAGAAATATGAAGCTGAAATAAAATAGTGAACAAAATAGTATTCGATCCACATAGACTGAATGAAATATACCATCAAAAGAAGGTGACAAAATCCTGTCACGAAGCACAGACATAGGAAATCAAAAAGGGACAAAAGACAAGAAATAAGAAAAATCATTACGACTATAGAAAAATCATTTATACTACAATCAAAAAAAGAAACACTCTTTGTCAACAATTTTCAAAATCATTAGGACTATAGAAAAATAATTAAGACTATACAAAATCAAATTTTAGAAATGGACGGTTTTGATGCTTTGCCATTACAACAATTGAGCATTCATCATTTGGTATTGTGTACTCCATTTAAGTATGTCAACAATGTTCAAAATTTTGTCACCAAGCACAAACAAGAAATAAGAAAAATCATTAGGACTATAGAAAAATCAAGTTCTATAAATGGATGGTTCTGATATTGCTTTGCCATTACAACAATTGAGCATTCATCATTTGGTACTTCTTGGTGTATTCCATTTAAGTTTTTTAGTTGTCATGTTTATGTTCATGTTCTTTATGTGTTTGGCTTCTCTCCCTCGCAAGGGATGCATCGATAGGTAATTGATTTGAAAGCATAATGATTTGACAATCTTTTTTCAGGATAGGTGTAATCATCTCGCCAACCTTAATTAGCAACATTTGTGATATATGTCAAGTACTTATAATTAGTATGCCCAAAAAATAGAGACTTAGTAGTAAAAACATGTCCTTCGGTTTACTAGTTTACTTATAATCAGTATGTCCTTTGGTTTACTAGTTTAATCTGGTTTAAGAATGGTTTGTTTCATGTTTGAATGTACCATTAAATGAAGCTTGGCTATATTAAGTACAATCTTAAGACTCGTGACTCTTCAAATTCTCTTGTTTCCTTCAGACCTCCAAACATGTGTACTTTTAGTAGCCCTCCAACAAATGGACTTGTGATGATTTTCACAATAGTACATGTGTACGAGGACTACTAAAAGTACTACTTAAGCAAATCTGAATGTTCATCACCTGTGCATATAAGAGTTGATCATAGAAGGTATATGATGTTGGGTAAGCTCCCAATAGCGCTCAGGTAAATATGCATGTTCATCACCTATGCATATGAAGTGGCTCTAATGGAAGATACAATCACTAAATTCTACATACTCCTTATTTTGTTCTGCGTTGATATTGTCAGACATGGTCTTTCTTGAATGGAATGACTCGTTACTTGTACATTGACTAGAATGTTGGTGGAAGAAGGATGATTTGTTTACAACAATTTTTTCAACTCTAATTTTCTCAACACAAAGGGACATTTATCATAGCCATAGAAACATGATTATTTTAAAATGAAATACACCAAGGAGTACCATTAGAAATATTGACTATTTACAATCATGAATAGTTAACCTTAATCAAATAGCTCATTTTTTTATCAGCATGTGTACTCTATGTGTATATGAAAAATGAATGAAATATCAAGCTGAAATAAAATAGTGAACAAAAATTTAAATTCAACGCCTAATTTATCAAGAGCAACAAACATTAGGATGAAAGAAAAATCATTAAGAGTATAGAAAAATCATTAGGACTATAGAAAAATCATTAAGACTAGAAAATCAAGTTCTAGAAAAATCATTAAGAGTACTATAGAAAAATCATTAGGACTATAGAAAAATCATTAAGACTACAAAATCAAGTTCTAGAAAAATCATTTAGACTATAAAATCAAGTTCTAGAAATGGATGGTTCTGATGCTTTGCCATTACAACAATTGAGCATTCATCATTTGGTACTTCTTGGTGTATTCCATTTAAGTTTTTCAGCTGTCGTGTTTATGTGCATGTTCTTTATGTGTTTGGCTTCTGTCCCTCACAAGGGATATGTCGATAGGTAATTGATTTGAAAGCATAATGATTTTATTGTTCCAAGTAATGTTTTTAATCCTTTGAAGTTTCTCATGATCCTGATGTAAGTTGATTGGATTAAGAAATTTGGGGATCCAATAGGACTTTAGAGGAGTTCAATAAATGTTTTGGAAGACTTAGAGGAACTATTAGCATGACTGTTCCTTCATCTACAACGAGTTAGACTGAATTTGCTAAGTTTTTCCTTTGTTTTGAAGTGTATTTTGTAATTTATTTCCTTTCCATGGACCCAAAGACCTAGGACCCATGGAAAAAGGATACTAACAATGTATTATACAACTCTAATGTTTTTGACTTGTAGAGATTTGAGAAAGTAAAGAGAACACTGGCTATGTTTAATGTTAACTGTTCCTACACAATCCACTCATACAACAGTGAAATGCTATGTGATTGACAATTTCATACAACTGGTCCTTTGCCGTGTATTAAACAGAATAGAATTTTTAGCATATTATTATCATTCTATTTCTTTGTTGTAAACATGTCATTGGTTCAGTTTTAATCTACTAGTGTCGTGCCCTAGCCCATGCTTTATCTCCATTATTTGATGTTATTCACTATTTTGAAATGTTGACTATGGTTATCAAATGGAAAAAATAGAAAAAAAAATTGTACACAAATTTTTTTTTACAAAACTGAACCAATGGCATGTTTACAACAAAGAAATAGAATTATAATAATATGCTAAAAATTCTATTTTGTTTAATACACGCCAAAGGACTAATTGTATGAAATTGTCAATCACATAGCATTTCACTGTTGTATGAGTGGATTGTGCAAGAACAGTTAACATTAAACAAGGAGCAAACTCCTCAACACATCTTGGAAACCATTGAATTCAATAATAAATGAAACCTAACACCAACACTATTCCTTCCATTCACTTCTACCAAGAATTCCAGCACAAGCACAAGCTATTCCAAACTTCAAGTAAAATGAGAACTATGCTATATCAAATCATTCATATTCATAGTAACCATTCAAAGGATCATTTTGTCAATGAACCCTCTGACTGTACCCCTGCGGCAGAGAAAGGAAACTTCAAAATAGAGAAAGGAAACTTAGTAAAACCAGTCTATGCCGTTGTTTGTGAGGGTACAGTCATGATAAGTGCCTCTCAAACCTCTCCAAACATGTAAGATTATCTTTAAATACTTTATTGATCTCTTCTAAACATTAACCAAATCAAACCTACATTTGAATCCACACACAATAACCCCAAAATGAAGGCTTTTGTATCCTTTAATGAATCTCAGACACTGGTAATGCATGGACAGTCAAACCAGTAGTCTCCAAAGCATTCAATAAGTGACTGGATTGTATTTAATACATGCCAAAGGACCAGTTGTATGAAATTGTTAATCACGTAGCATTCCACTATTGTATGAGTGGATTGTGCAAGAACAGTTAACATTAAACAAGGAGCAAACTCCTCGACACATCTTGGAAACCATTGAATTCAATAATAAATGAAACCTAACACCAACACTATTCCTTCCATTCACTTCTACCAAGAATAAAGCATTTAATCCATTCGACATTACATATAATCATTAGAAAGTTACATTTTCTGATTGTGTAGAGGAACAGTCACGACCAAAATGATCAAAACTAATTTCACCCTTGCACAAGCTATTCCAAACTTCAAGTAAAATGAGCAATATGCTATATCAAATCATTCATATTCATAGTAACCATTCAAAGGATCATTTTTTCAATGAACCCTCTGACTGTACCCCTTCGGAAGAGAAAGGAAACCTCAAAATAGAGAAAGGAAACTTAGTAAAACCAGTCTATGCCACTGTTTATGAGTGTACAGTCATGATAAGTGCCTCTTAAACCTCTCCAAACATGTAAGAATGTCTTTAAATACTTCATTGATCTCTTCTAAACATTAATGCATGGACAGTCAAACCAGTAGTCTCCAAAGCATTCAATAAGTGAATATGAATGTTTGAAAACTTTCCTCTCAACTTCCCCAACCACTCCTAATCAGTTAGAGGGATTAGTTGAGTGTTTAGACACTAAAACTTCTTAAACATACTTTATCTAATATGATGAATTGTAATATCAACAAACGTGAACCCAAACATTTGAAAATAGTGAATCAATATCCTTGAGCACAAGCACCAATAACATCAAATAATGGAGATAAAGCACGAGCTAGGGCACAACACCAGTAGAATGCGTCATTTCAGTGAGCATTCATGATCAAATAAAATGCAATGCATTTGAAATTTGAGGTTGAATATGATGCTAGAGGCTCGAAAGACATTGTCCGTCAAAGATACCAATCAAAGATGAAGAAATCACATACCTTCTCTCATGCTCAGCTTGCACGAAGGAAGATTTGATAGCCAAATCTTCCTTGTACCACATGAAGAACATGCCATTGGTTCAATTTAGCATGTTATTATCATATCAAATAAAGTATGTTTAAGAATTGTTGGTAAGGATAGGAATAGTGGAGATTCTAGAAATATCCCTCTAACCGATTAGGAGTGGTTGGGGAAGTTGAGAGGAAAGTTTTCAAACATTCATATTCACTTATTGAATGATTTGGAGACTATTGGTTTGATTGTCCATGCGTTACCAGTGACTGAGATTCATTAAAGGATACAAAACCCTTCATTTTGGGTTATTGTGTGTGGATTCATCCGCTTTAGCCAGGAAGATCAAGAAGATGGGGCAGGAGGACATTTTGGTAGAAGAAGTATTTAAAGAAGCAACAAGAAGCAATAGAAAAGTTTTCAGGAGTTTGGAACAACATTTCAGAATCGATGAATGGTATGGGTAAGGTGACCTTCATTCTTGGTCGTGACTTCAATGAAACATTGGATATGGCTGATAAGAAGAAGGATCACTTGTTGATAGTGTTCCTTGAGGGAAGGGGGATTGTGAAAGACTTGTTATCATTGTATTGTATATTTCCAATATGTTTGGATGCAGAGCAGACCAGGAGAATGAAGGATCACTCACTAATTGCATGATAACTTAGTTTTGAAGGGTCACTGGTTGAGGGGACAGTCAAGGTCCGGATGTTGATAGTAATTCATTAAGGGAAGGGGGATTGTAAAAGACTTGTTATCATTGTATTGTGTATTTCCAATATGTTTGGATGCAAGGCAGACCAAGAGAATGAAGGATCACTCACTGATTGCATGATAACCCAGTTTTGAAGGGTCACTGGTTGAGGGGACAGTCAAGGTCTGGATGTTGATAGTGTTCCTGAGGGAAGGGGGATTGTGAAAGGATTTTTATCATTGTATTGTGTATTTCCAATATGTTTGGATGCAGGGAAAACTAGGAGAATGAATGATCACTCACTGATTGCATGATAACCTAGTTTTGAAGGATCACTAAAAGAGGGGGGAATGAAGGATCACTCACTGATTGCATGATAACCCCACCAAGAATTCTTTCCTTTAATTTTCCACAATATCTCAAAATATGATCATTATTCTTTACTTTCTTCTATGTGTTATTCTTTCTATGGTTTTGTTATCTCAGAAATATATCAAAAACATTGCAGATGTGCATATAAAAGTAAAATATTGTCCTTCAATTGTTCCACATTGAAGCATTTCCTCTTGTGAGTATTCTCTTCCTTTGTACAATATCTATCAAAAATGGTTCCCATATTTCTTCAAGATCTATTTTAATCTTTATACTGCAATTTTGATTAGATTTGACCAATAGTTGATTTCATTGGTATTTTATAGCATATACTCCTAATGTGAAATGTGGAGAGAAAGAAAGAGACACACTAGGTATGAATTACACGATATACCCATCATCACTTAGCACTTAAATAATAAATTATGGATAGGGAACAACCCCCTAACTTATGGATGTTTGTTTCATGTTGGCCTCTTATTATATGCAAAGGTAGGCCTGTCTTAGGCTAACAACCACAGTGTAGGGGCCATAAATTATGGATCCCAAAATAGTGCACACTTGTATTAAATTAGGTTCACTATACTACAAGGGAATGGAAACCATGCAATAGTGCCTCATGGGGATGGAATCAACCCTTCACCAAGAAGATGATTGTCTCTGCAATATTTACTAGAGGCAAAGAACATAAT
Organism: Chamaecyparis obtusa; assembly: GCA_027943335.1. Taxonomy (NCBI): domain Eukaryota; kingdom Viridiplantae; phylum Streptophyta; class Pinopsida; order Cupressales; family Cupressaceae; genus Chamaecyparis; species Chamaecyparis obtusa. The sequence continues at coordinate 1,418,743 of BSBK01002728.1, read as the reverse complement.
TTGGTTCTAGCAATTACTCCTAGAAGATAATGGCACCCACAAAACACTTGGAAAAGATAGCACTCACTATATCTTTTATCACTCTTTTAAAGCTGGGACAATAAATCTCAAAGATTGATCAATGAATTCTTGAACACAAAGAACCATTGACAGTTATGATTCATGTGTACAATAGCCAACAACCAGTTGTTCCAATCATGGTGTCCAATAATTATGTTAGAAAAAGCATCTACAAATCCCTTACACAACCATAATAGATTCAAACCATGAACCGTAAGAACCTAACAATGGGACTAAGAAAGATACAACCTAAACAAATCTTGATCATATTCCACCCTATTGTAAGGCCCAAGAAGTAACTCTATCTTAAAGCTACACATTCCTCTAGATGAAGCTCAAAGGTCAGGTAGCTGAAGCATAGCAATACTTGAATGAATATAGGAATAATTTGATGTACAATCATTTGCTAGCTTGGTTTGTGGGTTTTCCACATAATATTTTCCCTTTAACCACATTTATAGTTTGAGAAAATCAGAAAAAATTGTTTCAGATTTATATTATCCTTTTGAACTAGCACACTACCATCAAAATGCATAATTATTGGTCATATCAAGAAAATTCCTATTGATTAGTAGGATATCCTTATAAAAATTTGATGTATGGATTTCTTGTGAATTATCGACTGCTATGTATCCTACAACTATGAAAGGAATAGTGTTGGTGTTAGGTTTCATTTATTATTGAATTCAATGGTTTCCAAGATGTGTTGAGGAGTTTGCTCCTTGTTTAATGTTAATTGTTCCTGCACAATCCACTCATAAAATAGTGAAATGCTATGTGGAAGGGATGGTTGATAGTGTTCCTTGGGGGAAGGGGCATTGTGAAAGACTTGTTATCATTGTATTGTGTATTTCCAATATGTTTGGATGCAGGGCAAACCAGGAGAATGAAGGATCACTCACTGATTGCATGATAACCCAGTTTTGAAGGGTCACTGGTTGAGGGGACAATCAAGGTCCGGATGATTGGGCCATTGGAGGACCCTAGTTCTTTGTATTAATTTCTATTCAAATTGGATGCATAGATTTCTTGTGAATTATCGGCTGCTATGTATCCTGCAACTGGATCCGTAAATCTGCATATACTTCTCTAGGGTTGTAAGCCACTTAGGGATCAAAATAGAGAAACTAAATAAAAATCATTCTTTGTCCTATTTCCTTTTAACAAAGTCTCAACTATCAATTATACAATACATTTGATGCCCTAAGCTATCAATACAAATGGTGCCTAGCTAGAAGCTCACGGGCTGTCCATTTGATAACCACAGTCAACATTTCAAAAAAATGGATATCCTTGAGCACAAGCACCAATAACATCAAATAATGGAGTTAAAGCACGGGCTAGGGCACGACACCAATAGAATGTGGTCATTTTAGTGACAGTAATATACAATGGTGTCATTAAACACATATGCCAATAATGTCAACAAACGTGAATCCAAACATTTGAATACAGTGAATCGATATCCTTGAGCACAAGCACCAATAACATCAAATAATAGAGATATAGCATTGGCTAGGGCATGACACCAGTAGAATGTGGTCATTTCAGAGAGAAACTCCCTCAACAATAAAATGAAATGCATTCGAATATGATGCCAGAGGCTCGAAAGATGAAGAAATCACATACCTTCTCCCGCGCTCAGCTTTTGCTCCTTTTCTCCCGCTCTCCAAATGAAATAAAAATGATGAGGTTGTTTCACTTTTTTTTTAAATGTATACCCTGAATTTGTCAAAGTTTTGATGGTCAATTAAATACCCATCAGAATACCAACATCGTCGGGGCCTATTACAAAAAAAAAACACCAAATTTGTAAGAAAAAGTTACCCGTCGAAAACTTCTGTCAAAATTTGGCCCCAAATGTAGTAGTGATAAATCACTTCACTAACTAACTGAGAAGTTTGACACTTCTAAAATCTAAATCCCACATGGAAATTTGGAACCCACTCCCACCTCCCGATTCCTGAAATTGACTAGTAGTAACTTGTAAGTAACCCACTCCCAACTCTGAAGTTACGCCTGGTTGTTTCTTAACTTCTCAACGGTTAATTTGTTATGATGGTGATGGGTTTCAAAGTTATGCATGGTTATTTCATAACTTCTCAACGGTTAAGTTGTTATGATGATTGTGGGTTTTGAAGTCCCAACTAATAGCGTGTATAACTTCAGAAGGTGTTGAAAAGTGAGAGTAAGTTGCATGCCACGTGGAAAGTGCCAAAGAATGGAATGTTTGTAGAGCTTCGCTAGGGTTTTTTGGTTATTTTTTATGGCAGTTATGAAGTACAAGTGTCAAGAATGACATTTGAAGTCATGCCAGGTTGTTTCTTAACATCTCAAGGTTTCTTTTCCTTGGTCAATTTAACAGTCCTGAAGTTTTGAAAAGGTGTTGTGTGACTTCACAAGTGTCAAAGTTTTAGGATTTTAAAATCAAAGGGCCAAGGCCCCTAATTTGCAGGTAGAAAAGTTGAGATAGGATTAGATGTACCATTAGCATAACTTCCACACCACACCAATTATTTTCTCTCGAATAGCCGCCAAATCTATGTTGGAAGTGACGATTGACACTTTTCTAAAAAAGGTAATTACTAATTTCATGTGTGTGTGCTTGATGAGATTTTAATTTTTAATAGAGTAGGTGGCATGATGGCTAGTTCAGAGTTGCTTATTAGTTATTAAAGATAGTTCACAGAGCATCCATAATTTTTAGAGTCAAAGAGAAACATGGAGTTGAAACCTTTAAGTGCAGAAAAGGAGCTTAGAGTTTAGTATACATAAAGAATGGCAGAACAAGGATCTCTTGAGGTTGTTGTAGTACCAGCAAAGAGTGTGCATTCAAGAATAAAGAGGCCAAACATATACATTGAAGAATGGATGAAATTGTTGCCTGGAACCTCAAATTTGCAATCAGCTAATGCTTATGAATGGAGGGACCCTTATGCATTAGCAAGGATGTTGTCTGCCCAAACACAATTGGGTATGAGCTCTTCATGTATTTATATAACAATAGATTGAGAGGCCCTCTTGTTTCAAACCCATGGGATAGGAACTTGGGAAATTTGATAGTACCTGAGGTATTTTTGGATGTAGACCTCATGAAAGTGCTAATTAAAGCATATAATCTAGTGACACAAGATTTCCACATGCAGGAAAAGTCTATACTTTTCATGGTAGACAAAGAGACTTTTATTCAAGTTTTTGACTTCCAGGGACCTATGAGAGTGGATGTTGACCTAGCAGAAGAGGAGGCCTTGTTTAATAGATAGAAAAGTTACTACACTGGAAGGGTTATGAGGAAGCATGTTCCTAGAGAAAAGAAATAGGCGGGGTTGTTGCCAAAGAAGGTTGCAGATTCATTTGATATTGAGCTTTTCTTTTCCAATTTCCAGAATACCATCTATAGTCTACACAAATTTATTAGAGTAGATGGAGGTTTGATAGTGATTCCTGACATTTATGTCATGGCTACAGATTTTCAAGACCTATACACCAACAAGGAGTTTGATTATGTGGGGCACATAATTAATGTAATGCACACTGAATTGATGAATGCAAAGACTAATTTGAAAATCTTCAAGTTCAATCACAACTCCATGCTGATACACCTGATCCTCTATTGTAATATTGGCTACATCAACCTAGAGTTCATCAATGAGACCAAGAATGCAGGAGGAATTGTTCCACTTTAGCTCTGGACCAGGTTATGGGATAGAAGTTACCATTTCTCTAATTCCATTACTTTTTATAGTGATTTTGTGGATCCAATACTAAACATGTTAGGTATTGTGAGGGATAGATTTCCTTTAATTGTTATAAAATTGCTTAAACCCTTTGCATTTAAAATTGACAATGAAATTAAGCACAATTGGGGTGATATGTTTATTTTTAAGAATTTTTCTGTTATGAGAGTGTATGCTTTCCCTCAACCTCCACACATACTGCCAAAATATGTCCCAGAAAGATTGGGAATAATAGAATTCATGAGGCATCTTATCATGATGGATAGAGAACACTTAGGCCCTAAAATACATAAGGGAACCTTTCTGCCAAGGAGGTTCCAAATAGGGGATTTCTCTATAGGTAAAGATGTTGTGGACCAAATCCATAAATTCTTGAGACAATTTAGATTGCCCTCTGCTAATGAAAGGATGTATGACCCTGAAGATTTCGTTAGAGGAGCATTGAGAGAAATGAGGAATCACAATCTGGCTCAAAATTAGTCTATGCCAGATGAGGATGTTATTAGAGATAATCTTAGTCAAGATATCTATGATGAGAGAAGCCTTAAATGGAAAAATATTGTAAGGGTAGAGGAAGAATTAAAAAATCCAAACCCTACCTTCCCCGATTTCTTTCATGATGTCCTATACATGCCGAGAATTGACAAGTTTTTAGAGAATTATGAAGATATTATGTCTAAATTGCCAGACATCCCTAAGGAGAAGGAGGAGGAAAGAATAAACCTTGAGGAAGTTGAACCTGATGTGGTGTTTATGGTACAAACAAAACAAGTTGATCCATCCACATGTAAGAAGGGGACATCAAAGAAACAAAAGTTGATGAATGTACTAGAAAAGGCAATGAAAAAGGCACTACAAATCCTTCCAGGTAATAGCCATTACTTTGTTGACTTAAGACAATAATTTTTGACATCACAGGAAAATGAGGGAGAAAAGGCCCTAGATGAGTTAGAATTGGCTGCAACTAGATTGGATGACAGGGCCATCCAAGCTAAACAGTTTATAGATGATGATGAATTCATCATGTTTGGTGAGTTTAAAATTTTTCTCTTTAGAGTTAATCAGAATGAATTAACATTGTCTTTGAAACCAGGGGAATCATAGGAAAATAATATTGAAATGATTGAAAAATTATAGGCCTATGATCCCAACAATGAAACCTTAACTATGGAGGAGGCAAGAGATCTTGTGAAGAGAAGTGGCATGTTGTTGATCCCTGGATGGGACTTGGAGTCCTCATTCTTAATTTACCAAATCAAGAGGCAAGATAAAGTTGTAGCTTATGAAGCTTTTGGCGTTGATGGACTACAAAGGGGTTCTAGATTCAATATGGACACTAAGACACTAGCAGTATGGTGTGTGGCCCCAGAATCTAATAGGCCCAGATTGGTTGACATCCAAGACACAGCACAGGGGAGCCAATTAATATGGAGGTTGCAGGACACTACAGGATCAGAGATAGAAAATTTCCTACATCATGCATCCCCCATGAATAAAGTAGTGGTTGAGGACTTAGAGAACAGGCTAGCAAGGACATTCAGAGATTGTGTCAACTATATAAAAAAATTTAAGAGGAACTAAAGAAGAATTTTCTCCTGGATAAGATTGTGAAGGAGCTAAAAGATGAAATAAATAGTTTAAAAAATCAGTCCAGGGCAATTACAGAGGCATGTGATGTTGGGGTCCAAACTAAGTATGAGGGGGGCTTACCTCTAGAGCTTGCAACATAAAAGATAATAATGGAGGTTGATCAACTAGTTGATACTGGAATTGTTGAAAAGGAGACTCTGAAGAAGGTTTTATTGCATAGAGTAAATATTTTAAAAGGGAAGTCTCAAATCATTCATAATACTTTTATTTCTTTGTAGGGGCAGAATATCATTTTTCTAATGCCTTGTATGTACTAACCCCATTATTTAATTCTTGGGGCCCATACTTGTAATTCTTTGATAGGTTAATTTTATTAATGGCAAAAAAGTTGGAGTTACCTGACAAAATAATTGATGTTAGGAAATAGTGTTATTAGTAAAGGATTTGTATGCATTTTTCACTGGCAAGTTACAAAACATTCAGGAAAAGCTAAAGGTTTTTTCTAAAGAGTCTGAAGGATATATCCTATTATTGCAGACATAGAGGTACACTTGAAGGACTGGTAGGAGTGGGTTGATTCTTTCAACCAAATTTGAGATGCTAGCAAGGTGGCTTCTTATTTTATTGGTGATGCTGACATTTCAACTTTGTATGAAGTTGTGGATGAATTTTACAAGTAGGAGATTGACATGAATAAGTTTGTTTCTACATCTCGAGCCATAACAGATGCCAAGTGGAACAAATGCCTTGAAGACTTGGATACAGTTAGAGTGACAACTTGGCCATCAAAGAGGGAAATTGTGGTGTGGGAAACCATTGGAGAGATTGAAGCCTTTCCACATGGATGATGGAAGTAGTTGAGATAGTTATGGTATTAGATGAAAAGCCAATAGAGGGAGGTCAATTAATTCAAATAGGGTATCTTATCTTTTTGGTTTGCCTATTGTGGATACACCTTTGGTGCAAACCAAGACTAATTCTAAAGAATCTGGGATTCCAGCTGTCACTCTTGTAACTGTTTCCAAACTTGTTTTCCAATGTTAATGTTTATTTTCTGATAGAAGTCTCTAGTACTATGATCATTTGATGTAGGGGCATTCTAAGGTACTCGGTGAATCTGCATGGTGGAGTGTTATTTTGGTTCTGTGGTACTCAATTGCTGCTTTAACCGATGGTCTCAGTTATTGAAGGAAGCTCGGTCGCTGAAGGAACTCGGTGAAACCTCTTGTGCTCGGTGGAACTTGTACTTGGTGATGTCTATGGTGCCTGGTTGACATGCTTGCTCAGTGATGCTTGGCTTTCTCATTTGTTTCACTGGTGCTCAGTTGTTTCTCTGGTGCTCAGTAGTTATGGTTTACCGATTGGAGTTCTTGGTGATTTGGTTGGCCGACTTGGTGCATTTATTGTTGGTAGATTTTTTGCATTCTCCTATGAAGATGTAGAGGCCGACATGGAGGATTAAATAATTGTAAGATTATTTGAGAGTTGATTGGTATTGCATTTAATATTTGTTTGTAGTAGAAGCCGACTTGTCTTAGGAGTTAATTATTTCTTCCAGCTAACTTGTGGCTGAAGATTAGTATTTAAGGAGTGTTTGGGTAGTTGTTTAGGGGTAGAAAATTGGGGAAGTGAGACTTGGATCCTGCGAGATCTTGAAGATCATATTGATTTCTGATAGTTTGTTATATTAGAGCTAGTGGTTGTTTTCTTGGAGACAAGGAGATTGCTTGGAGGCTTGTGAGCTCAAGTTCAGATCTGCCTTAGAGTTTCCATTAGTTGTTGAATTGATTTTAGAATTGGACTAACTGGAGTTGGCTTGGCTCTTGGGTGATCTTGCAGAACTGTTTCAGATTGTAAATTGGCCCTAACCCGGAAGGCCTTATAGTCGGGCATGTTAATGAAAATTTAGTTGAAACAATTGTTGTGTTGTGTTATTCCATGTTGTGGTGTTTGGCTGCTTGTGGGGACTTTCCTTAATTGGATCATCCTTCCCTGTCTTGCGTCAGGTGGTATCAGAGCTTTAATATCTTGAGTGTGTAAACTAGTTGAGGCTATTTTGCACTAGGACCTTGTTGGTGATTTATTGCTTTGGTTTTTCTTGAAATTCTAGAAGGATGCCTCCAAGAAGATTGGACCCTAGAGTGATTGTTGATCTCTGTGATGTTGTAGAATCGAAGATTACAAAGAAGGTGAAATCTAATTTTAGATCTGAAATGGAATTGATGAAGAATGACATGATTGTTGAGATCATGAGGGCTATGACTGGTGTACCTCGAAATGTTGGTATTGAAGATGGTTATGAAGAAGCTACTGGATCTAGTGGTGATGATCGAAGAGATAAATCTAGTGAAGATAGAACTGGTCGATTCCATAGATCTGGAGCTCGATTAAGTAATAGTTACCGAATGGAAGTTTCTACTTTCTCTGGTAATTTGAAACCCGAGAATCTGATTGATTGGATTGGTGAATTAGAAGACTTCTTTGAACTTGAAGAAATTGAAGATCCTCTTTGAATGAGATTGGCACAAACTAAGTTGAAAGGACATGCTTCTCTTTTGTGGAAAGAATTACAAAGAGATAGAGAAGATGAAGGTGAAATGAAGATCAATTAGTGGAGTTTGATGGTGACTAAATTGAAAGCTAAGTTCATACCTACTGACTATGAGCTTGATTTGTTTAAGAAGTTGCAAAATATGAAGCAAAAAGATTTGATTGTTGAAGATTATACCGAGTTCTACAAACTTATTATTCGGTCTGGACACAGAGAACTTGGTAAGGAAAAGGTAGCTTGGTATGTGAATGGTTTGAGATTAAATATTCAAGATGAGCTTGGTATGCTAAAGATTGATTATGTTGAAGATGCTTATCAGTATGCTCTTAAGGAAGAAGATAAGTTGAAAAGGAGACAACATAGTAATCCCCGAGGGAAGGAAAATATTGATCACTCAGTGAAGGATAAATCGACTGCAGAAGATGAACAAAAACCTATGGAACCAAAGAAGAAGATAGGTAGAGTTATCTTTAAGGGTACTTGTTATAATTGTGGTGAGGAAGGATACCATTCTTTTGAGTGCACACAAAAGAAGCTTGGTGACTGATGAACTGCTGTGGTAAATGAGAACATTCAGAATGAACCTGAATCTAAGAACTTGTTGGTTCAGAGAACATTTCTCGGTACAAAGGTAGAACCTTGATAGAGGAGTAACTTGTTTAGGACTTGATGCAAGTCTGGAGGTAAAATTTGTGATGTTATTGTTGATAGTGGTAGTACTGATAACCTTGTTGCTCAGGACATGATTCAGAAACTTGGTTTGAAAAGAATGAAGCATCCTCATCCTTATAGGATTGGCTGGTTACAAGATGATCATGCTCTAGAAGTAAGAGCAAAGTGCTTTGTTGATGTTCAGATTGGCCAGTATAAGGATCTTGTGTTATGTGATATTGTGGAGATGAATAGTTGCCATATATTGCTTGGTAGACCTTGGTAATATGATTATAGAGCTATGTATGATTGTGTGAGGAATGTGTTTACTGTTGAGAAGGATGACAGGAAGTTTTCCCTAATGCCTTTGCTGGATACAATGCTCGGTAAGAGAAGCCTAAGTATTGGTAGCCGAGTTGAGTTGTTAGATCCTAAAGGTATGGATGATCAGTATGGAGAACAGACCTATGTGTTATCAAGGAAAAACTTGAAAAGACAGAGGAAACAGAAGTGGAAGAGTATGCAAGGTGAAGAATTGGAGGAATTATATGTGAAGAACCAATTCGGGGTTTATGTGTTGAATCCCAAAAGATGTTCTTCTAGCATATGAGAACATATTTTCGAACCTAGGGTGTCTGATGTAGGGGCATTCTAGGGTACTCAGTGAATCTGCATGGTGGAGTGTTATTTTGGTCATGTGGTACTCGGTTGTCATGTTAACCAATGGTCTCGATTATTGAAGGAAGCTCGGTCACTGAAGGAACTCGGTGAAACCTCTTGTGCTCAGTGGAACTTGTACTCGGTGATGTTTGTGGTGCTTGATCGACATGCTTGCTCAGTGATGCTTGGCTTTCTCAGTTGTTTCACTGGTGCTCGGTTGTTTCTCTAGTGCTCGGTAGTTCTGGTTTACCAACTAGAGTTCTTGGTGATTTGGTTGGCCGACTTAATGCATTTATTATTGGTAGCTTTGTTGCATTCTCCTATGTAGATGTAGATGCCAACATGGAGAATTAAATAATTGTAAGGCTATTTGAGAGCCGAATGGTATTGCATTTAATATTTGTTTGTAGTAGAAGCTGACTTGGCTTAGGAGTTAATTGTTTCTTCCAGCTGACTTGTGGATGAAGATTAGTATTTAAGGAGTGTTTGGGTAGTTGTTTGGGGGAAAAAAATTGGGGAAGTGAGACTTGGATCCTGTGAGATCTTGAAGATCAGATTGATTTCTAATAGTTTGTTATAGCAAAGCTAGTGGTTGTTTGCTTGGAGACAAGGAGATTTCTTGGAGGCTTGCGAGCTCAAGTTCAGATCTGCCTTAGAGTTTCCATCAATTGCTGAATTGATTTCAGAACTGGACTAGTTGGAGTTGGCTTGGATCTTTGGTGATCTTGCAGAACTATTTCTGATTTTAAATTGGCCCTAACATGGAAGGCCTTATAGTCAGGCATGTTAATGAAAATTTAGTTGAAACAATTATTGTATTGTGTTATTCCACGTTGTGGTGTTTGGCTTCTTGTGGGGACTATCCTTAATTGGATCCCCCTTCCCTATCCTGCATCATCATTGATCATTGATGTATAAATTTCAAGGAAGTTAATACAAGGATATTGTGTAATTTTATGTGCCTTATGAACAAAGAGCTCAAGATTTCAGTTGCAATTTGTTTAAAATTGAATGTATAATGTCATATTATTATATTAATAATCATTATTATACTTCAAGTTTTCTTTTGATTCAAGGAATTAAGTAAATGCTTAGTATAATTTGGTAGAATTATAAAGTATTAGGAAATTAGGAAATTAGGAATGAGTATGACAAATTAACAATTTCTAGGAAATTAGGAAGCTTTGACCGCTGATAATGTTCCGAAGTAACATCGGTCTATTTCATAACTTCTCAACGATTAAGTGGTTAGGATGGTGATGGGTTTCGAACTTCTGAGGTCCCAACTAACGGTGTGTGTAACTTTAGAATTAAAGTGACAGTTAGTTAAAAGTGACAGTGTGTAATGGTGTTGAAAGTGACAGTTAGTTGCATGTCGCGTGGAAAGCGCAGAGGAATGGACTATGTCAACGGTCAGATTAATATTTGTTAGGAATAGTTCAGAACCTATGATAGTAATGTTCAAGTGGTTTGTGGAGCTTCACAAGGGTTTTATGGCCATTAGTGTTGGCAGTTACGAAGTTGCGATGAACCATTTGGCAGATAGGCATAACTTTGAAAAGGTTAACAAGTTACGAGATTAAATAGTTCAGAGGTTACGAAAGGATTTGTGCGGTACTTTGCAAGGTTATATGAGAGGGGAGATGTTAAGAAGAACATCACCGTAACTTCAGAAGGGTTCCAAAGGCCTCTAATTTGGATGTAGCGAAGTTGAGATAGGGTTAGATGAATTGTTTGCGTAACTTTGGAACCAGGCCAACTTAAGTTTTGAATCTTGATTCTTGAAATAGCATGGTTGCATGATGCATTGAGGCATTTACACTTTACAATGAGGAAAAAGGACATTATATGATTATACTTCAAATTTCATGAACATTATACATTAATATTATAATTCAAAATTCAAATTACAAAAATCATGAACAATACTTGTAATATGAGTCAAATTGTCAATATTCAAGTCCAACAAGTATAGTAATAAGTATACAGTGTATAAATACCTATTAACCAAATGGTAAATCACTTCACTAACTCAGTGAGTAGTCTACCACTTCTATATCCCACATGGAATCCAGCTCCTAAAATTGACTAGTAGAAAGAGGTTCCTCTTCATTCTGAGTTGGGTATTCAAAATAAAAAAATCTTCATCTTCATTCTGAGTCTAGGACCAAGATCCATCGTTTGTCTTTGAACTAGCAGTAGCACCACAAGGTTTTGAAGTGTTCAAAAGCCCTCATCTTTCACGCATGGAATTCCAAATTGCCAATGCCCTATCATAAGGAAAGTCTCTAACATTGTACTGAGTTACAAACAACCTCAAGCAAGTTTCCAAATTTCTATCTAGTTGTTTTTTATCTTTGATTTCAAAGACCCCAATGCACTGAAAACTCGTTCATCTTCCACCGACCCCAATATCATTGTTTGAGATAACTTAGCAAGTTTGAAATATTCTAATATTGAATCACACAATACTTCACTCTGCTCCATCCTTTTCCAAAGCACGGTTATTGCACCAGGTTCAAATGGACTCTCCAAGTTTTTCAACTGCAATTTCATACATGATGCAAATTGTCTACATTTTTTTAAAGATTAGTTGAATCTAAAATTCCTTTAATTGGTTGTCTATTGCTATCTGCATGTTTTGAAAACTCTCTAATTAATTCATCAATTTTTTTATGAAAGATATGTGCATCAATTTGTTTATCTCTGACGTTTTTCCAAAAATGAGGAAACGCGCAACCCATGGCTTCAATAATTTCTTCTCAAGGGAATCATTCATGAATCTCAGTTGAAATTCGGTAAGAAATTGACTTCAAATTATCACTAACAGATTTAACAATCCTGTCAAAATTGGCCTTTTTAACTGGAAGTAGTCTGCTTCGCTCGGTCGTCTTAGATTGGTGCATTGGTATTTCATATCCTTTCACAAACATACATAAATTATTTTTTGCATTAAATTGTAAGAAAATCTCAGCATGATTCAAATCTATAATTATTTTCCACCTGAAAAAATTTGGGCTTTGAAGTGTTGTCATATATGAGTACAGAGCATCCAGGGCAATGCATGTCATTCTACGTAAACGGCTATACTCATGGATATACATAGTTCTGTCTTAGGCTTTCTTAACAAATTTGTTCATTAAATCCAACATGGGGAGAAGACTGTATAAAGTTAACAAAGTCTCTATATCACTTAACTTATGTAACAAATCAGGAGCTTTGTCTACTGTGAGGTGTTTCTCATATATTAGTCAGATCAAGGAATGATATTCTGTTAGAACTCTTTCTATTATTCCATGCAAAGAGATCCATCTAGTCTCAACATCCTTAAGAAGCTTGTTTCCTGGTGTTACTTCCTATAAAAAAATATTAAATTATGCAAAATGTTTAGGACTTCTGCAGAAGTAAGAGTATAGCTCGTGAACTAGATCTTCAACTTTTGACACTGTAGGAAAATTGCTTACAATTTTATATGCTAAATTCATTCGATGGGCCATGCAATGTATGCCAAGAATGTAAGGTGCAATACTAGTTTGTAATCTTGCACAAAGACCATTCCTTTGGCCTTGCATTATTGTAGCTCCATCAACTCCAACACACACTAACTTCTTGTCAATTGTCAAATCATCCATACCAGCAACTTCATTCAAAGCATTCTTCACTTCAAAATATAAGCTTTTTGTTGTTGAATTGCCCCTCATTTTACGAACACAGAGTAGATGAGCTTGGCAGACATGTTATTTTACTGTATACACATGTATACAGACCCAAGCAGTGTTATCTACTATAGTAACTTCATCTATGGATAATGAAATGAATCTGAATCTGGACTATTTTACTTTCTCCTGTAAATTTATCTTTTCCACCTCAGAAAGATAGTTTGTCATTTCCCATCCAACGTTTATTGACCAATGTGACATAGGATAGTGAGGAACTATCAAAAAGGATAATAAATTACCATATTCTGAGAAGTCTCTCATAGGATGCCCTCTGGATAGAATATGAAAAACAAGACTCATCTAAATGGTCTTTGCCAAGTTTTCTTCATTGGCTACATGTTTAAACCCAGCCTTGATTGGATTTTCACTACTAGAAATTACTACCATTCTCTTGTTATGCTCTTCATATTCTATGGTATACTTAACATGAAGACATTCTTCCTTTGATTTCCATCTCTACCGATATTTCTTGTCCGTCTATGGTCTATTTTTCATAAACCTTACCAATATGATTTTATATAGTGTCAAGCTTTAGCTGCAACTTCTTCTCTCTTTTATTTTTCCAGGTACAAATCTTACACCTGCATTTGGTTGCTTGTTCATCATTGTTTAGGGCTGGTTTAATGAACCAATACTTTTCTACCCAATCAACCTTAAAATTTCTTGTCATTTCCCACTCCCGCCCCATTTTACTTCCCTTTTTCTTTTCTTCCTACCAACATCATTGTTATCTTCATTTCTAGCATTTTCATCCAACTGGTTCTACGTATCCCTTATAAAATCTTATGTTGTACCACCAATGTTATCCTGATGCATTTTGATTTAACTCAATGACAACCCCAGCTTGTGGTAGTGGTATTGGTGAGCTACTATGAATGGCTTTTACACTTGCAATTGCAGAAGTTGATGGAGTAAAAACATTGCCAACTCCAAAGAAAGCCTTTATGGTAGTATCTTTAAGTTTTGGGCATTTTGATGGCCTCCCAAACCCTTCACTACCCTGAGGAGTCTTATCCTTGTCTAGCTTTCCAATCCCTTCACTGCCCTGAGCACAGTGAGAAGTCTGAGTGTCAACCTCCCCAGACATCTAAATCCCTTCAACAGCCCGAGGATACTCAGGATAGTCACCCTTGTCTGACATCTTGACCTCTCACTAGTCACTAGGATTCTAGGAATTAAAATTAATAGTGATACTGTGAAGTGTGAACAAATAATTGCTTACCTTGGTCCTACTTTCCCTGAATTCTGATTCTCTGAAATGTTGAATCCTTTGTTTACTATTGCAAGATTCTTATTTGTAAAGTTGGGCCTCCAAAATTTTGTAATGGGAGATAAAAAGACTAACAAATCTGATTTGAATTTATATAAATCCATGATTCCAATTTCCTTTTTTTTTTAATTCCCGGGCGTTTGGCGAAAATGTGTCATCCTGTTCAATGCACAATGTAGGAATTAACAAACAGTTGGTGAAATAGGTCGTGGTCAATATAACAAGTAATAAACGGTTGGTGAAATAGGACCAATGTAAAGACCATTTGGCTATATTTAGATTTTATATTCAATTCATAATTAATAACCCTTGGCGAATAAGAGACCGTTACAAGAACCATGTCAAATTGGTTAAAGGCGAATATACTAGTCAACCACGTCAAATAGAAAATCTTAATGGCAATTCGAATTAATATTTACCCATAATCATGTTAAGATTGGGAGATTTGGGCCATCGTGTACCGTGCATGATTCACCAATTCCAGTGAAAAAATTCCTAGAATTTGCCAAAAGGTGAATATTCACCACTAAAAAATACCCTGATAATGATAGTCATATGAGTTGAAGGAAAACTTAAAAAGAAATATGAAGAAAGGTGCTGGTAAATATAAAGGTATGTTACCTCTTGAATACTTTAGATGTAGATATATTGGTCATTTAGTAACTAGGTGTCCATAAAAAGTAACAAGATAGAAGTTTAAAAAATACAATAAGAAGGCCTTTTATGTTAATGAATATTCTAGTATATTAGATGATGAATCAGATCAAGAGGATTGTTTATTTTTTATGGAATAAAAAGAACCTAGATTTGATATCTCTAACATTTGTCTGATATCTAATGGTAACACTGAAACTACATTATTTGTTAGAAGGAACAAAATAAATGGTTAATTTATAGTGGATGTTCAAATTATATGACCGGTGATAAAAGTTTGTGAAACTTCAGAAATATGATGGAGGTCTTTTTATATTTGGAGATGATAAAATGACATAGATTTTTGGAATTGGTTCTATTAATTTTAATGGAAAACATAACACTGAAATTGTTTACTATGTGCAGGGTTTATATCATAATCTTTTTAGTGTTGGATAGATGTGAAAAAATGGCTACAATGTTGTATTTTAGGATGATGGTTGTGAGATTTGAAAGATATTTATAGTTGTTATTATAGATGGAAAGAGGACAAGTGGACACATGTATCAACTAGGAGCTACAAAGAGTTCCTTATTATCTCAATTCAATGAGAGTTGGCTTTGGCATTGAAGGATGCATCACATTGACTTTGACAACTTGGTAAGGATAAGTTCAACAAGAGTGGTTAGATATTTTCCAAGACTAACCAAACTAGACAACATTATCTACAAAGGATCTCAAGAAGGAAATCAAACAAAATAATTGTTTAGAGGAAAAGATAAATCATCTATCGGACTATTAGATCTTGTACACACTGACTTGTGTGGTTTAGCCAAAACAAGAAGCTTACAAGGTGAGAGATATTTCATGCTTTTAATTGATGATTATTCTAGATTAACTTGGGTTGCATTTTTAAGAGATAAATCATAAGCATTAGAGAAATTAAATATATTTAAGGAAAGAGTTGAGAATGAAGTTGACAGATAAATCAAGTGTCTTAGATCTGATAGAGGAGGAGATTTTACTTCAAATAAATTTAACAATTTATGTGAGAAACATGGCATTAAAAAATAATTTTTACCCCCTTGAACACCACAATAGAATGGTGTAGTATAAAGAATGAACTAGACACTTCAAGAAGAAGATAGAACAATGATCAAAGAAGAGGGCATAACAAAAATTTATTAGAGAGATTCAATACACATAGCAGTTACACTCTTAATAGAGTAATTTTCTAGGAGATATGGAAAGACATCGTATGAGCTATGGAATGGAATGACTCCCACAATAAAATACTTTTAAAAAAATTGGAACTAAATGCTATATTTAGAGAGATGGAGAGAATTTTGGAAATTTTGACAACAAATCTAATGAAGGTATATTTGTGGGATACTCTAGAAGAAGCAAAGTGTATCGGTGTTACAACAAGAGACTAAAGAAGATAATTGAAAGTGTGAATGTCAATTTTGATGAAGCCATTCAAATAAATCCTTATAGGCATATTGAATATAAATCATATGACTCTAAGGACAAAGGAAAAGAAGACAAGAAAGAAGAAGAGAAAAAGGAGGCTCTAGAATCTATAGCTAAAACCCCAAGATATGTACAAAGAAATCATTTAGAAAATTAGATCATTGGAGATAAGAATAAATGAGTTATCAAAAGTAGAGAAGTTGAAGAATAGGTGTTATTATGTTTTCTCTTGTAGGATGAGACAAATATAGTGGAAGAAGCATGCAATGATTAATTGGGTACATGCAATGGAAGAAGAGCTTGATCAAATAGAGAAAAATCAGACTTGGGAACTTGTGCCAAAACCAAAAAAGAAAAATTTGAATGGAAATAAGTGGGTATTCCAAAACAAGATGGATGAAAATGAAAAGATAATAAGGAAAAAGGAAATATTGGTTTGCAAGGGTTACACTCAGATTGAAGGTATTGACTTTGATGAAACATATGCTCGTGTTGCCCGAATGGAAGCAGAGTAGATATTCTTATTTTTTGCATCTTTTAAAGATTTCATCATTTATCAGATGGATGTAAAATCTACATTCTTGAATGGAGAATTGAAGGAAGAAGTATACATTAAACGAACAGAGGGATTCAAGTCAGGAATTGATCTGAATGACATTTGTAGGTTGAAGAAACAATTGTATAGACTGAAGTAGACACCTAGAACTTGGTATGGAAAATTAGAAAAGTATATGCTTGGACAAGGATTTCAAAAAGGATCTATTGACAGTAACTTAGATCACAGATTTTATTCAAGTCAAATATTTATTATTATGGTTTATGTTAATGACATAATTCTTAAAGGAAAAGATGATTTGTGCATAAGATTTGAAGATGAGATGTGGAAGGAATTCAAATTGTCTATGATTAGTGAGTTAAATTTTTTCCTTGGATTACAAGTAAATCACAGTAGTAAAGGGCTTTTCATTTCTTGGTCCAAGTATACCAAAAAATTATTGAAGTTTGGATTGGAGCATTATAAAATGATTTGAACACCTATTGTTACTGGATGTAAGTTGACAAAAGAAGAACATTCACCTAAAGTTGATGCGAGTAGGTACAAGTCAATGATTTGAGGATGGTTATATTTGACTACTACTAGATCAAATATTATGTATGTTATTTGTTTAGTAACCAGATTTCAACAAGAACCAAAATAATCACATGTTATGGTAGTAAAAAGGATCTTTACATATTTAAAAGGTACATAAGATTTTGGATTATGGTATCCAAAGGATTCAAATTTCACTTTGATAGCTGACATTGATGCTAATTGAGATGGATGTGTTGATAATAGGTGGAGTACAATTGGAGCTTATTTCCTTGGCTCCTATTTGGTTGCATGGTCAAGTAAAAAATAGGATTATGCATCACTATCTACTGTTGAAGTTGAATACATTATAGAATCCTCATGTTGCACTCAAGTATTGTGGATGAAATAAATGTTGAAGGATATTGGCATATCATTTCATAAAGTGATCTCAATTATATGTGATAATACTAGTGCTATAAATATTTCCAAGAAACTGGTACAACACTCCAAAACAAAACATATATCCAACAGATATCATTTCTTGAGAGAGAAGGTATTGGACAACGAGGTAAGACTTTAATATGTGCCTACAAAAGATAAGATTGTATATATCTTTACAAAACCATTGTGCAAAGATACTTTTGAGTATCTTCAGTAGAAGTTGGGGGTTCTACCCCTTCCTAGTGTATAGAAAATGCATCGAAGTGCATTGGTCCATGGTATTATATGCTCATTCTTTTCTAGATCAATGCTTGGCGGCTTCCTCTTAGGGGGGGTCGGAGTAGTTTTCCAAGGGGAGTTTTTCTCTTTTTCTTTGATGCTAATATTCAGTTGTTTTCTTTGTTATTGATGAATGTTTCCATCAATGATAAAGGGGGAGATTATTGTAATGTGACATTGATGATATTATTTTTGTTGTCATTGATGTCAACATATCTTGGTTGTTTGGATGAGGATTTGATGCTTTCGTGATTTGAATTAGCGTGCTCTACATGATGTGTTGTGTTGTTCTATCTTTGGTTGTGTTTGTCTTGGTCCCTTTCTTTTTAAAACATAATGTGGTACACTCCTTTGGGTCTGAACCAATCTAGAAGTTGATTAGTGTGCTCTGGAACATTGTTTGCATAGTAATGTGTATATCCTATTCTTTGGTCTTGAATATTATGGTAATTGCATAGCATGTTGATTTGAGCAAGGAGGTTTTGTGTGGTCCACGTTTCATACCTTACCACCATGGGAATGTTTTTTAGTGACCTATTTCAAATTATGTTTGGTTGACTTATAATTTTATGTGGCATGGCCTGGTATAAGTAAAATATTATCTTGTTCGATGATATGATGTGAGTATGATGAATGTGAATCTAAAAATGAAAAATATTGGCATTGTGAAGTGTGTGAATGTGTAAAATCAGAGGTAGAAGACGGTAAGGTTCTTCCAGTGTTGTTGGTGACAATTATTTAGTGGTGGATTCCTTTCATTATTCTTCTTCTTCTGACAGTGAGACTTTCTTCTACTTGTAGTGAGCCTTACTACTTTTGGGCAACGAGCCTTACTTGTAGTGAGCAACCCAGTATTGAGCCTTTGTAAAGAGAGATTTTTATAATAAGATTGTGTCTAGAAATGTATTTTGATTGTAAGGTGGTTGAAATTTCATGTGATACTAAAAGTGTTATCTTATGGGCCATAATTCTCAATTCCAATGCTCATTCACAACCCATTCAACCCTCAATGCATCTTTTAGTGTTATCTCTTTGTCCATCCACAAGCCTATCTTTAATAAGTGTTTCAATCATTTCTCAAAAAAGATAAAACTTAAACTTGGTTTCTAAAACTCATTCAACATTCGTTAAGGTTCTTCAAACCTTGTACCTTTCCAAAAATTTGTCCTTCAAAGAAGAATGATTCTTCAAAATCTACAAGTATTATTTCTTGGTTACAACCTCAAATGGATTTGAAACCATGGTTGGGATTCGACAAGGTTCTTGCAACCATGTTAGACTCCAACTCAAAACTTTAAAGAATCTAGTAGTTGTGAAAAGAGAAGAAATTGTCAAAGGTTCAATAACTTTTTTGTGAGATTCAAAACCTTTCATGGGGCCTGACTAGATTTTTGTTACCGTGTGAGCCCCCAACACCAAACGCATAAATATTTATCTCCTTTAAGTTCTCAAAGGTCATCATAAAGAAAGGAAGGGAAGTGAAGAAAGATACAAGGAAAAGCAAAGTGGAAAATAAAAGAGGTTTTGTAACCTCCGTAAAGTCCCCACGCAGTTTCAACAACCAAGAAAACACCTTCTCCTTTATTTCAAAAGGGCATTTCAAAAATCTTGGCACCAAGAAATCCCACATACCAAGCATTCATGAGGCTATCAAAGCCAAGGAATCATAAATGTTGATAAATTTGAAGGTGAAGACAGTAAAAAATGCATTATTTTTCAAAGCATATGATAAAGTTAATTCCACAAAGAGTTCAAAGGCAAAGTAGCAAAATATCTCAATGAACAAATTGGTTATATCAAAGCAAGATAGCACTCCAAGAGATATTTAGTAGTAGTAAAATTTGCAAGTTCAGTCCTTACAAATTCATAGTCATCTCCTTTGCTTAAAAAATAAAGCATTTTTCAAAGAATTTCAATACTAAAAATTTTCTCCCTTGCCATTAGTCTCCTCATTTTTTCCCATTTATAAAAAAAATTGTCCTAAGCCAAATTTCAACAAGAATAAAGTATAATTACCTCGGCTATAAAAACTTGTTTGGTTCCAAATTTTAGTTAGAATAAAGTATAAGTACCTCAGCTATAAAAACTTGTCTGGTTTCACTAGTATCTTGCAGAATTGACAAGACTAGCTTAGGGCACTGCAAATCCTATCTACACGGGTCAACCCCACTAATCCCATCTCTAGAAACACAACCACATCATATGCTCCTAGCCCATTTTAGCACCCCACTTCAAAATTTAAATCTTCAATTGTCTCGACACATGTCACACTGTCAGAACTTCTAGCATCTCTACTTGAGGATTCCTCTCCATAATGCCCGCATGCGCGACACATGCCCCACGTTTGTTTTCACTATTCAATGGGGCCATCAAAGGGATATTCCCAAAATATGCTTTGTCATGAGACTTTCACAGTTAACAACAATCTAAATAGTTGTCACAAGGTGGTCAGTTTGTTAGCTAATGTAATCATAATCTTTTCTATAACAACCCATAACAACAAATTTTTCATTTATAGCTGGCAAGCGTGTTGCTAGCATCCAATGGGAGAAACACACTTTCCCATATTATGAACTAACAAGAAAATCACATCATATTTTTCAGCATGCCAATTGATTATAACAAAAAAAATTGATTATTTATTTGATCAAAGTTGCCATGGATTGTTACTATAAAACCAGAAGGCTTGTATTGTAAAGGAGGATGGTTAATGACTATTTTTTCATTATTGTTAGGATAGTATTCTCATAGCTCAAGGAAAATAGAGGACTTCTTAGGAAATAATTGTAAATTCATAGTGATTTCAAAGTTGCCATGGATTATTTATTATAAAACCAGAAGGCTTGTATTGTAAAGGAGGATGGTTAATGACTATTTTTTCATTGTTGTTAGGATAGTATTCTCATAGCTCTAGGAAAATAGAGGACTTCTTAGGAAATAATTGTAAATTCATAGTGATTTCAATTTCTGTTAAAGGGACTCTATGGATTTTCAACTAGAGGTTTATGTTGTAGCATCTATATCCTAGAGCTTACTCTCTAGTCTTGGCATGTTTTCTCTTAATGAAGTATGGGGAATGTGTCCATGTTGCCTTTCTCCTTTTGTTTTGGATTAAGGTAAAAACAAGTTTTGAAGGGACCCCAAAACCCTTTACTGAAAGAAAAAAGAAGAAAACAAAAGAGATCTCCAAAATGAAACATTGCTAGAAACAACCCCAACTAGCAGAACCCAGAAAACCAGCAACCAACACACCAGCTTAAAACAAGAAAAGACAAAGAAGTCACTAGAGAAAAAATAGGAAGCTCCAGACAACTAGAGAAGCAAGAGCTCAAAGAAGCTCAAATAAAACTAACTCTTAGCACCACGCTTATGGGAGCGAAGAGTCATATCAAAAGAAGGGGAATATTTCTTGTGTTTCTTTTCTTTTATAGTAGTCCAACTCTCTTCCACCTTGGCAGCAACTTCCTACCAATCTTAAATGTCTAACTAAGGGAAATCCCCAGGCTGAGATAGCAAACCATTAGCACCCACCAACAATGAGACCATAGCTAAAGCACAAATAGAAGACGCAGTCACCAAGTTACTACTCCCTTCCATAATAGGAGAAACCACAGGAGAAGCAAGAGGGGAAGACCCAGCCTCAACAACTAAACCACCAAAGGATGAAACAAATGGAGAAGCAATAGAACAAGTTTCTCATTTTGTTAATCAATGTCTTGTGCTCATATTTTAGGAGTTTGATCCATTTCACTTATGTTAGTGTAATCATTTTATATTTAATTTGATGTATTTGTGATCATGAATGTTTCTTTCTCCTCACAATGCATCTAGAATAGAAGATAACATGTATCATTCACAGCCTACTCCTCGAGAATATTTGTTTTGGGGGTTGTGATCTTTTCATCAAACCCTTATAGGAGCTATTTTTTTCTAGAAGAAAGAGACCATTCTTGGTGCCTCTTGTTCTTCCTCTATTTGTAAATACTCTTCTTATATTGTGTCCCAAGGTGAATAGATCTGCATACTCCTTAGGAGTTTTGAATCTTTAATGTGACCCTTGTAGGTGCTTCCCAAGGTTGAGATCTAAATATTACATTCTATGTCATGTATACTTTATATGTTGTTTTCGCTTATCCAACAAAGAAGTGTATGTGGTGCATTGTGTCTTTTGGGAAAAGATATGAATCTTTGAATAGGAAGGGTCAAATCTCTATGAATGTTATCCTAAAAATTCCTAATTATTTCATAAAAAGCTTTGTTATGGAAGATCACCTCCCCTTAGTTTTGTGAAGTGATCCCTCTCCCCTCTCCTTTCAAACCCCAATACAAAGATCCATCTAAAATCTTGGAAGTTGATTTACAGGGCACAATCCTATCTCACTCTTGTAAAACTTTTGGACTGCTCTTATTTAGATGTGAACCTCCTAGGGATCAATGGATAATATCAATTTTGGGTGGATTTTGAGAAAGGGTAAACAAACAAAATAGGTCCCCTATCACTTAGAGGATGGTAGAGAGTGGATTTTTGGAGGCAATTTCCTTCCCTATGTTTGTGCAATGCACAGACCTAGTCTCGGAGTGCATAAAGTATTGCAACTTGGAAACAATGGAGATCAAAACAAATGATAACAATTTTTTTATCACCCTTGATAGAGAAAACAAAAGTGGTTTTTTCCACCTACCAAAAAGAAAGATATTGCTAGACTTCAATTTCACATTATCATGAGTGTAGTTTAATGAAAAGAAGGATTGCAATAGGAATATCATTGCTAGAGAATAGTTGGAAGTTCCTAAGAGGAGTAAGTCTGAATTTCCCAAGAATCTACACAAATCGAACTTCACCAAGAAGATTTCAGATATGGTAGTGTTTCTCTATAGGTGAAGGGGCAAGGTGAATGCCTATGGTTTTGAAGAGTGTGTGGTTTTCTTCATTTAGATCATTATCATTGGACAACAATATTTGGATTTGGAAACTATCATTAGCAATAATTTATCCTACATGATTTCTAACTTCCATTTGACAAATTATTTTACATGTCTTCCTACATATTTAGTGCCAAACATTAACTGGGTATTGGCTAGGACTTTGGCTTGTAAAAGTGTTTTATGATAATATTTAGATGGAAGAATTATCACAATTTTAGGAGGGTGAGTGATGTATTTACCATGAAATTGGTCAAGGAGCTACAGGAGATCTATACTAGAGGATTTCTCTTGAGGCAATGGTAGCCATTTTATTCAATTTAAAAGGTTTACCTACATCAGGGTTGGGGGGGGCTATGATGGGTTTCCTTGTAAGCTGCCCAAATATGCAGAAGATAAATGCATCCTCATTGAGATTTGCAGATAGGTGTTTGAGGTGAACAAAAGTTTCTCAGAAAGGAAGAAGGGAGGTATCCAATTATCAATTGGGCTAAGATGTTATTCATGTCAAAATTAGTTCGATGCCCTCAACGTTGACAAGGATGTAGTTAAGTACACAATTCAAGCCTATGAAAGAAGATTTCCTTTTGACAAAAAGAATTTTTCTAAAAAACATTTAAAGCTAGGTCTAAGTTTATATAACATTCCTCACTTGGAAGATTATTGACTATGAAGTCAGAAAGAGGAGTTGGATGAGGACGACACTTAGGCATATTATCACTTTTAGACTCAATTAGGATATTTACAATATTGAAGATGATGAGCTAGGGTTAGTTGGTTTAGTCTATGTCAGCCACATTCAAATCCATCTCATTATGCCCATAGACTGGAATCTCAAGAAGCCAAAAGACCTTAAAATAAAATATTGCGGTCTTGAGAATGACTCAAACATGGGTGGCAACCAAAAATTTTGAGACTTCAGAGGTGCATCCTAAAAGAGGTAAAAATGCAGGAAGACCGTAAAGTCCAAATAAAACAAAGGCCTCGTCAAACACAGTGTTATCCTCTACCCAACTAGTAATTGCACGAGAGATGGAGAAGAACCTTCTGAGAAGAAGAAAAGTTATAAGAAGACTTATGAGGATGGCCCACCTAAGGACAGCTAGGAGGAGAAAGAAGTAGATAAGGATAAAAAGAAAGTAAAAGAGAAAAGAAATGAACAAGAGCAAAAAATAGAAGAGATTAAACCTTATCCATCAAAGTCCTAGCTAGATTCTTCTCAGAACGTAATTGATAAAGATGTTCTCAAGGGTAAATCCCCTCCTTTCCTTTTAATCTACATAATGTTACCAAAATTGAGAAGAGCATTGCAATTTACATCTCCTAATTTTGAGTCAAACATGCAATCCATGGTTACTTCTTCCTCCTCAAGGTTAGAGAATGCATTATCAAAGAAGAGGAGAATGGTGCAAATAATCTTGCCTCATAATAAAATTGTAGGGTGATTGCTACAAAAGACTCCTAAGACTATAAAAATGAAAACTACATCAAGGCTAATGCAAGATAGTGGCATCGAGCATTTGTTTGTAGATATTGCACACCCATATGCTCTGAAGAAACCTAGCGAGGCTACAACAATTGATTATATTATGACCAAAGTTGTTTTAGGGCCCCTAAGCAAGGATGGTGATGTACAAAACTTTCAAGTAACACCCTCAATATTAATAGAAAGAGTAGAATAGGATAAACAAGATAAAGATGAGTGAAAGAATGGTATAGAGTTGCTTACTAATTATTTGAAAGCTTTGGTAGATCCTACTCCCCACCTAATTAGCTAAGTAGGTGATTCTTTTGACCAAAACCTAATAACTAGGAAAGAAATGTTGAAAGTGGTACAAAAAGATAGCTCCTATGGTAGAGTTACCCAAGTATAGGTAAAAGACATTAAAGCTAAAGGTCCTCCATTCATAGAACAAATAAAAAAGATATATGATGATCTGATTTTGTTAAGAAATGCTATATACATTGAAATAATAAATAGCAAATTTGAGGAATTTGTTTGGCTAAAAGTTGATTTGGAACTTAAATGAATCTTAAATATGAGATTCGGCAAGGTAATAGCAGTATAAATTGTTCAAAGTGCAGATGACCTTTGATGCATCATGTGGAGGAAGAGCATTGACTGGAAAGACTCAACTCATTTTGGAAGAAAAATATTAAGGGAGAGAGTAAATTATTAAAGGAAAACAACTTTTAGATACTAGGTGCTAGTTGAAGAAGACAAATAATCTCGGTGATGCGATGGTGAATTAATTGAAAGAAGAATTCAAGAGGAATATAGATGAGTTATTTAGTGAATAAGTCATTTGCAAGGCAAAAACTAATGTCACTTTATCTTGGTATGAGAGTCATCCATCCGATTTTATTGCTAAAATAGACAACATTCACAGTAATAAGGCTCTCTAGAAGTTGAGAACTAAGAACGTGAATATTCCCCATCATACAGAGTTTCCAATTGTCAACTAGGCCCTCAAACTATGAGTAGAGAGTAGCAATTACCCAACACGCACCTATAGACAAATCCAATGTGGATGCACAAAACCTACCACCTTGACAATAGTCTTTGTTTCTATGATGTTTAAAAGTTTGTAATGTTTCACATGCATTGAACTTTTAAATTATTCTAGTTAAAAGAATCAATTTCAAGACTTTGAAGAGATTAAATTTGAAAATCAAATATGTAACTAAAAGACATTTGAAGAGCCTAAATTTTTATCCCCGTCATATTGTAGTGTGATAATGAGATAATCAAAAAGAGGAAGTAAATAAAAGTTTACCTATTTTAGAAGGATTGACATGTCTATGTGTATATTAATTTGAAAATTCAATATATTGATGTTGATTGACAAGTATGTGTACCTTAATTAACATTTGATTATTATTCTCTTTGTTTACAATAATATATAATTTTTATTAATATTCATAAGTCTAAAATACAAAATCAAGGGTTATTCCTATGTAGTTTGAGTATATAATATACCCATCCCTTTCCTTTCCATTGTCTACCCATATACAAAAATTATAGACATAATAGCTACAAACACCTGAACATCAGAAACCATAAACAATAAAACACCACGACACCATTGAAGTTCATCACCCCTTTTCAACCAAAACAGGGCATTATCATCTATACTAACATATACAAACTACTAATCAAAATATTCAAAAGACAAAAAGGAATTGTCCATTGAGAGGACTCATGCCTCGCAAATTATTTATTTTGTCCGCTGGGCCCTTGCTCTGATAATCCTCTAAAGTTGCGACCATTGTTTTGCCTTTGTTATTGGCCCTAAGCCCTTCTCGGACCTCCATTTCCTTCTTTCTCTTCTCTGCTTCAAGTGCTTGAAAGTGGCCTTTAAACAGTTCCCGCCCATTTCTAGCCTTATCACGATGTTGCTCCATGTTGGTATTGGCGCTCCAAACAAAGAAGGGTTAGTAATCTTTCCCTTTCACCCACCACTCACCAATCACCCTCAATAGTTGTGAATCCTCTTCCCAATTATGTCACCGCAACAATAGGGATAAACCCTCCTAACAATTTTGTCTTCACAGCTCATAATTTAGGTATTCTTCAACAAGTAGCAAATCAATAATCTGCCAAAATTGAGGATTGTCAATGAGAAAAATGTTCTTCAACCTTTTCCTCCTAACCTCCTCCAAAAAAAAGCATTGTTGTTTCCTTGTGGTTCGTAAGGTAAAATTCGCTTCCATTTCTTCACTCAGAGTCCAATAATTCGCTTTGCAATTAAACCAAATGACGACAAAACCCAAACTGGGTTCTATGCAAATAAAAGCTTCCTTGCCACCTTCTCACATGCCTTACTTTCTTCCTCTAGAATCTTCACTGAAACGAGTACCAAAGTACTCCAAGTGGCATACACGTATGCCTCAAGAGGGGGATTCATCAACTCACTTAATACAATCATAAATAAGGCTGCCTCTAATCATCCCATACGAATGTGTCATTACCACCCTCAATAAAAATAAATGCCTTCGAATTTGCCTACTAACGATTGCCAAAAATTTAACAAATTTAAACCACTTTATGCTAAATCTTATATACCCCGCTCCCTAATGGGTTCAAAACATCCTACTAAATATCAAGCATCTGCATCAATTAAATTGATTTACGGCTATCAAAGGATCTATTTCCAACTCCTTGCTATCTACTTCTCAGAAATCCTCTATCAATTCATCCCTCGACAAGTCTTTCAAAGTTAAAGCAAACTTGGACATGGTGTCTGTAATCTTGTTTCATCCATGTTTCACACGAGTAATTTTAAAATTCATAAAGGTTTTTATTAAAAAAGTATTCTTCTTTATATACATGTTCAAATGCCACACTCCAATATCTCCTTTTATGATGGCATTCACAATGATCACAAAACCCCCCTCTAAATGTAGTTTGTCCACATTCAAACTTCTACCTGCCTTGACTGCACTGACGGCCGCTTCATTATTCGTCCCATCCCCAAGACATTTAGCTCCAATCATCAGAATATTTCCTTTGAAGTCTCTTGACACAAAACCTGTTCCTGAAGGTCCCAGATTACCTTTGAAGCACCATCAAGGTTCAGTTTGATCCAACCCTGCTGTAGAGCTTCCCAATTCTCTTTCAAGGCCCCTTGACTACATGGATTAACCCAACACTGCCCATTAACAGGTCCTAATTATTATTCTTTTGTAAGAATATAATATTTTCATTTAGTGATCATTCTTTTCCCTTTCCAATGGAGTGAGATTTTTATATTCAAAAAATTAATGTTCTTCATTCATATTTCAAGCTTTGGTTGGGATATTGTGTGGAAAACAGTCTATTCATAATCATTAATATTTCAACCTTTGTGTTGGTATGTCTTCTTGAAAATCTTGCATTACGTTTATTTCATTACTATAAATAAATGTTAGTCATCCTTTCTTGCTTTCCAGTTAAAAGCATTGTCCGAATTTTAAAATTTTAAAATTTAATAATAAAAAATTTGATCTTACAAGGGAGTCGTACCTTCCAAAAATTAGAAGGAAAATTAATAACTTATCAAGCTATTTATTAATTGTTTGTCTTTGTATTCAAGTAAATAGAGCCAATAAAATCATTCACTTTATAAGAAAAAATCTATTAACCAACACATGCTCCGATGTCGTATATTTGTTTGTTTCTTATTACTGTTATAATTTTTATTTATATTTCATTTTGATTTTAATAGTTCATCACATGTACCCTTAATAAAATTAACCAAATCTGCACAATTTAATTTTAACTACTATTATTCACCAATTCTACCAACACAACTTTATAAAATAAAATGTTTATACAGATCAAACCCAACTAAACAATCTAATAGACCTTCCACCATATTTTTGCTTATAAAAAATTTTAAGATACTTTTTTTTTTACTCAATTGATAAGAGACCACAATCTAATTCAAAGTTCAACAACAATGATTGAGCTATACAATATTGACAAGTCATTCTTCTTTTTTCTTTTAATAGAATTATAAGAAAGGGAAGAGCATAAAGTTTGTTATAATGTGAATCTGAATACAAAAAGTTTAAGAAAGTTGACCTATCTAATTCTCAATGGTCAAGAAGATTGACCTGTCTCAATGGGTATGTATAATACATATAGCATTTTTTTTCAAGACAAACTAGTTTCTAAAATAGCAAAACAAGAAAACCAAGCTTAATTTAGCATACTACCATTAATGAGGGAAGGAATTGCCACAATAGTCTTTAATTATGTAATAGATAGATGCCCACTCTATTGGTTGGGTACTGTAATTGACTCTTATATAGATTGAAATGTGTGCATTCACCTCTATATATTGAAATGCATGTAGTAAGTTCACTTCAATCTATGACTATAAAGTGATTTTGATGAAAATATGGCAACTAAATTGTGGCTACTCAACCCTTTTCACCAAAGGTACTTTAAAATCAAATATTTTTTAAACTAAGACATTTTGTGAAACCTAGAATATACAAAACATCAAACAGCTTATTCACTCCTCCATCTATTAAAGATGATAGAATATCAAAAGAGAAAGCGATCGCTAAGGGAAATATATCATCCATCACACTCACTATCCTCAATGTACCACTCCCTATAAAGAGTCATGATATGATGCATCAATCAATCAATCAATCAAGATTTATCACCCATAATAGTGTGTATGCAAAAACATCCCTACTACTATACTCATCGATTTTTTAAAAAATTATCAGAAAAATCATCTTCTTACAATTACTGAACTTTTACTCCATATAACCTCTTCTAGTACAATTACATCACTTTGAAATTATTAGAAAACTTAGATCTATCGTTCTTATTACTTTGAATATTAGGAGACTTAGATCTATCTTTCTTCATAAACTTTTTCCTTTTCTTAAACTTTTTACCTCCACCACTATTCTTCTTGACCTCCAATATATTTTGACCCGCTCTTTACAAATATACATCACTAGGGGCCCATTTGCTTGCTGGAATTAGACTGGAATTGGGATTGTCAAATCCCGGAATTGACATTTTCAATGTTTGTGTTCAAAACATGAAACTGGAATAGGGATTTTTTAATTCCCATTTACCCCCAAAACCAGCATTTGAATCTTCCATCTAAATAGGTGGAATTGGAAAATCAATTCCAATTCCACTTAAATGGGAATTGGGGGTAAAGCAAAATTTATAATATTTTGAAATCCATAAGCAAACAACATTTTCCATCTTCTTATTATGAATTCCAGGTGAACAAAAAGGGTTCCAGCCATATTTCAAAAACCATTTTCCAGATTTAAAACTTCAAAAATTGTCAACTACTAGAATTTGACAATTCCAGCGTTATTTAATTCCAGCAACTAAACGGACCCTTAAGGAATCATGGATTTTCTCCTACTTTTTTTTACTTAAACAACATTTACAATGTCCTCCAATTTTGGTGAAGAATAGTTACCATTGATTGCCATAATCAAATTCTACTATTTATTTAGTACGGAACAAAGCAATAGTATGCATTTATCCTCTTTATCTAGTTTGACTCATATTGAGATTAATTGACTTCAAATTGAAGGCAGTGAGATAATCATTTTTACAAGTCTCATTTTCAACAAATTTTGTTTACAAGACTCTTATTATTGAACTGAATAGGTTGGTGATTGTTGATGTGATAGTCCTTTGAATGTGTGACACCTATTTGGATGTATGTTGCAGCATATAGATCAAATAGGATTACAAAAGAGACTAGTTGATGGGTTATCTATCTTGGAATCTTACTCAATTTATAGAATAACAAGAAACAATATTCAATTTACTCTTGGAATCCTACTCAATTTGTTGATGGGTTATCTATCTTGGAATCTTACTCAATTTATAGAATAACAAGAAACAATATTCAATTTACTCTTGGAATCCTACTCAATTTGTATACTATAACATACATCCAAATCGGTGTCACGCATTTGAAAGAAACCATCACCAATTTCACTATAAGTTGGCTCTTTTGTAGGTTCCAAATAGCTGATTATTTCGACTACCTACCTACCAAAGAAATTCTTCAGTGTTCAGGATACAATTCATTAATGGGAAGACAACTTTTGTCTTATGCAAGTCAATAGCTTATTCCTGGCAAAATATGCATGTAAAAACTGGCTAAGAGACTATTTTCAGTCTTACTGGATAAAAAGAACGAATTTGAAAAATAAAAAACGCATGTAGATCTGTTCATCATTAAAAAAAAAAAAAATTTCCTAAATGTTTAGGACACAATCATTGATAACAAAAAAAACTGCTGGGTGGTGCATTTTAAGTTTTGGTGTCATCTCCACTTTAAATAATTGATTCCTCCCCATGTGCACTAGAGAACTGTCCATCCAAATCTTGATCACAAAACAAATTATAATCTATTTCAAACAACAATTTTACTCTCGTATCTTCTGTATTCCAGTCCAACGAGCATAGTCTACCCACCTGTTAACAAAGAAAATAGCAATACTCATCATATGCAGCATAAATTCGCTCTCATTTTAACATAAAAATAGCCCAGGATATATTAATGCATTTTTTTCTAATAAACTGAACAACTTACATTAATGAGCCCAAGAATGTGTTTCCTGTTCTTACAGCAAAGCATAACATGCTTAGCACCAATTTCTGTTTATGGAACAAAGGTTCCAAAATCCTTTGCTCAATAACACCGGCCAACAATTGGTACCTAAATTATATACCAAGAAACAGTCGATGTTAATTTACCATGATCAACTTTATGAGAAATTCATTGGCAAAATATATTTGATAATATAAAACATACATTCAACAGAATGTCTAAAAATGTAGTCAAGCCAAGTACCAGGCCCTGCAAAGAAGCTACAATTGTACTATTATCTGACTAGTAGAACCATTACATTTCTGCAATTGCAACCTGCACTCCATCTAATGCATAAATCAAAATCAAAATTTAAAGATCAATTGTCCAGATTTTCTATTCATCACTCCTGCCCAATTGCCAAAGAGAGGAAATGTCACTTTTGTTTATTGGGGGAGCTTCTCCCAGTTGCATGTTCACCCTTCATCGATGACTCTGGACTGTCATCTTCTAGGTGATTACAGGAGATTCTTCGAGAACCACCAGAATGGCAGCGTGAAGAGGATAGACTCACAACATTGAAATATTTCTGTCATTCCTGTGAGATAATTGCACGCAGAAGTCAGATAGAGTGGAGTCCCTTTCCATGTTCACCAAGTTGCCCTCATACTCAATATCAGTATTGAGAGTTGCAACCTACAAAATAGCCAACTTATAGTGAAACAGATCCTCCATGTGGGTGCTGCAATTAATCTGCAGGCCTCTCTGTTGATTAAGGGTTTGAGCAGACCCTGTCTGTATTGAGCCTGTCTTGAAAGCGGGATTGCCCAACACCTCTACCCTTGAGAAAAGATCCCAGCAAGCCTCCAACCTGAATCAGCCTGGACCATGCAGAATGTTGTTTAGAAAAAGTGAGGGAATGATTTCCTGTTGTCATTTTATGCCTCGTTTGCCATTCCTTGTCATCATATAGGTGTCTATCTAAATACATCACGAGTTTGTGACTTTCAGGTTTTACATTCAACCCATCATTTACAACCGATCTAAGATGTCCTAAATGGGTCTCCTAGATGTCAAAAGATGAAAAATTCCATAAAAAGTCCAATTCTGGGATGTTTCTGGTGTTTTCCTTGGTGTTAAGGGCTATTGTTGGCCTTTTGGACTTCGGGGGTTGTCCATACCTTCATACCTTCCTTATCAATCCCACGATCCTGAGAGTTCACTCTTCCTTTAAGTGTTTCTTTTTGGAGTTCTGGATCATGGCATCCTTGCCAAACTTGTCATCCCTGACATGACTTTCCCAGAAAGTCCACTTTCTCCTTTTAGTCAAAGTTTTGGAGTTTCTCATAACCCAATACCATTCCTTTGGCATAAAGAACCTAAGTCCTTTGCGTATGTCAGACTTTATCATCCATCCCTTCCCTTGGTACTCATTCCCCTTCATCTCCCCTCCTTGATCCCCAATACCTTACACTTCAAAAAGTTCAAGTCTTTTGAAATTGGACTTTCAACCTTACCCTTAATCAAGTACCCTTTTCCACCAACTTTGAAAGTCAGGAACTCTGCCGATTCTAGGTCTTTTGGAATCGAACTGTAATTCCCATCTCAAAAAAAAATCGAACTGTAATCGGAACTCCAATCTCAACAACCTTTCCTTCGTCGAAATTCCCATGTCAGCATCTTTGTTGGCATTAATGCCTTGTTCCTTTTCAATATTTCAGGCTTGGCCTTCACAACATGCTTGTCGAACTTCCCTTTCATAGCATGCCAAATCTCAAACTCCATCATTCGAAGCCCGAAGATCCCAACTACCCTTGAGGTGACCCATAAGTGCCACTAATTCATCTATGATGCCCACCATTACCAAATTAGATCCAATGGCACCAGATGATCATTCTTTATAGAGGTTGGCACACTTTCAAAGCAGAAAAGCAACACTCAACCCACACTACAATCCTCATCACAAGGCTCAATGATTGATACACCATCCCCAATCTGCTATTTTACTAAATTTCTTGGACTATTTTTTGGACCTTGCACTCAACTCCACAAACCATCAATGCTCAAAGATATGGTGAGGGGTACAAAGGATAGTATTTCACATTTCTGTGTGATCAGATAAAATCTCAAAAGCACGTCCTTCTGTAGAGTGCATTAATGATAAGGATGGCTAGGTATTGGGCATTCTCTACAATGTACCCACAGGGGATCACAGAATTTATTGCAGATTTGGAGCTTTTCTTCAAAAATATTAAGGACCTAACAATCCTCATTCACTGAACAGTTTTCAATTCTAATGGACAATAGACAAAATAGACAAATTTATTTGTAATAATTTTTGCTCTTCCTAAAAATTGTTAAAAAAACTTGTTCAAACTTTGCAACCAATAAAAGCAGTCGTTTTTACCTATTCTAATCATTCTTGTATGTTGTGTACTCTCACTTAACAACGTGGTTTGTGGATCCTTTTACTTCCCTTACAATGCTGATTAGGCATTCTTACTTTCTTGTACAAATGATCTTTTGCCTCTTTTGTGAGGTGTATGTTGTGTACGCTTAATTGCATAAGTTATTTGTGCATTTCTAGTCCTTTAAAACCTATTTCAAGGTGTATTCCGGCTGTCCCTCCCTCTTAAAGCTTGTTGAAGCCCTTACCTTCATAAATGCTTTCAGAAGCTAGTGAAAACAGAGATTTGTTTCAGCTTGCAGCTTTGTGCAAATTTCACATGCTGTTATGAACAAAGAGAATGTTAAGCCTTGGTGCATCACCATTTTTCACTTACATTGTTTTCCTTCTCCTTTTCTCTATAAATTATTAGAGTGGGAGTAGACATTACTTTTAATCTATGTTGAGTTGGATCAACACATGCACTTAGACATAGAAAGGAACCAGACTTCTCTAGAGGTTTGATCTCAAGTTTAGCATGGTGCCACTCTTGGAAGACCATTCCCATTGTTATTCTGAAATATTGAACCAAGTTCAATAAGGGTGCAATTTCAAGTGACAATAGTTCGATTAATCTCACTAAAGATGATATCAAGCATAGTTCACAAACTTAAACTCGACTCAAACTTGGCAAACTCAAAATTTAAAAACTCTACTAAGAACAAAGGAAAAACTTGGGAACTTAAAATATACATACAGCCAGAAAGTGTAAGATTTTCACTCTACAATCATATTTTTTTGTCAATTAATTGCATTTTAGAGAATGCTTTTAAGTATACAAGCATTTTTAGCACATGCTTTTCAATATTCAATAATGTTTTTAGTCTTAAGTCGCATTTTAGGTCATGTTTATACTTTAAAGTATACAAGCATTTTTAGCACACATTTTTTTAGTATTAAGTCACATTTTTCGTATATAGGCATTTTATTTTTTTGGCAATTTTTATCAAATTTTTCCCACACTTCAGCAAGTCACTAGTTAACCCTGGAAAAACTCAACATAAGAAGTTTTATGTAAGTTTGCAAACAATGATATTGAACAACATATTTTACTATGAGGTTTTGATATATTTTACTACGTTGTTTGCTTGTTTTTTGAAAAAATTACATCAATTGAGAGTTTGACACAATGTAAGGGTAGCTATGTGATGATTGAGTGGCAACCAGAATTGAACAACTATTTGTGGATCACTTCATTGACCAGAATGTTGGATTTTCATTAGTAGAGCATCTCAGTATAGATCAAGAAAATGTGATGAATAGATATTTAATGGCTGAATGGCAACCAAAATCGAACAGCTATTTGTAGATCGCTTCATTGACCATAATGTTGGGCTTTTGTTAGTAGAGCACAGTTTAGATCAAGAAAATGTTGGCAAATTCTACACAGAGAAATTGATTATGACTAAGATTATTACTTCAACATATTCATTTTTGTAGAATGTTATTACTTAAGCTTTATAGCCAACGGATTGTAAACTCTTTGTTTATTGCTCCTAATTTTGATCTATTGATCCAAGGTACTGGTATCTGGTTAAAACCACAGTTAGTAGGCTATTATTTTAGCTTCAGAACTAACAGATTCTATCCTCTTTCTTTATTATAAACAATATAAGCAAAAACTCTAATCTTTTAATTTTAGTCTTGTGTGTGGATGACCTTGTCCTTGTTGGTAATAGTGAGAAGCTTATTGGATGGTGCAATGTCGAGTTGGCCCCTGAGTTTGAATAGCGCAAGGATATCAGCCTCATGCACTATTTTCTAGGTCTCGAGGTGTGGCAAGATAAAATGGTAGTCTTCCTAGGTCAAGGTAAGTACATGGGATGAAGGATTGTAAGCTTCTTGCTAATTGAATGATTTCAAATCTTAAGTTGATTATGAACTCAAAATTAGCTTTGGTGGATACTTTTGTGTACAGACAGTTGATAGTTCCCCTCCTGTATTCATAGAATACTGAACCTAATATTTGCTTTCCAGTGAATAGATTAACTCGAATCGTGGTTGTGCCAAGGCAAATTCAATAGGATGCTACAAATCATGTGCCCTGTTAAATTTTGAACCAGAATATCATAAAACAAAGAGCAGATATCTTAAAAACACAAGAACACCAAAGATACCCTGCGAAAACCCTCCTTCTCAAGGGAAAAACCCAGCCACATCAAGAAATATCACTTTATTGAATAATGAATGAGTCCGAATACAATTCTCAAAAAATACTTGGACTGCACGCCCTTAATGAGCACTACACTATTTTTCTCTTTACAATAATATTGACTCAGATATACTTCACTCACAAAATGATAAATGTCTTCATACAATACTGACAAGACACCACACGATACTCATCTACAGAAAACTCACGATAAACTACACAATGATTGCCTACAGAATACTCACAACAATCTGAATCAGATACACATGATAATGATCAAATGACTCCTACTATGACCATACAAGAATTACACCCTGCAAATAATAATCAATAATATCAGACAAATGAATGATGGCACACCCAATAACCAGAATCACGTTGGACTAGAATGTAATGCAATTCCCAGAATGCTGACCAACAAGAATGAAAGACCCTTTGATTTCTGACTGCCGCAACACATGTACTGACAGCAGTTACCAAGAATAAGCCATTTCATGAGCTGGAGTTGAAGACTCTTCATCGTCTTCAATGATCAACACCAAAAGGTGTGACTCTTCAAGTTTATGAACCGATCAACATAGGAGATTCTTTGCAGTCTTAATATACCCAACCACAGTGAAGGATTAGAGTTGACACAGCAGAGATAAGACATCACATTTACATAGCAAATATCACAAGCACAACACTGATGCAACCATCACAAGTAAGCAAATAGCTCCTAAAACTACCAAACTTCAACACTCCCTCTTAGCAAAGGAGATATCTTTCCAAATACTCCAGTCATGGAATCTCTCAACATGACACTCATAATGGCCTCACCCATTTGTGAGAAAAACAAAATTTTATCACAAAATCTCTCAACGTGATAGCATCATGGAGTCACTCAACATGATATTCACCATGGCTACTCCCATGAGTGAAATAAACATAAACACAAGTTCACATCACGGAGTAACTCGACGTGATGTTGTCATGGAGTCTCTCAACATGACATCCACTATGGCTACTCCTCTGTGTGGAAAGAGTAATACCTCCGTCTCAGAGGCAAAGAAGAGTTTTCACCTCATATTTCTCCATCTCAGAGAAATATGCATTACAAGGGCTTTCACCTCACATTTCTCCATCTCAGAAAAATATGCATTACAAGGGTTTTCACCTCACATTTCTCCATCTCAGAAAAATATGCATTACAAGGGTTTTCACCTCACATCTCTCCATCTCAGAGAAATATGCATTATAGCAAGTAGTAAGAATCACTGATGTTGAGACTCTCTCTTAGCAAGAGCAACATTCTCCACAATACCAAGCTTATCTAGAAAATATGTGAACTTTACTCTGGAAAGTGACTTGGTGAGAATGTCCTCATCAGTACAAATGTACTTGAATTGAATTGTTTTCCTTTGAACCATATCTCTTAAATAATGATACTTAATCTCCACATGTTTTACTCTATCATAAAATACTAGAGTAACAAAAAGCTTCACACGGCTTTAATTATCACAGTTGGTTCCAAAGTCTGCTAAACAGTCCTACAAGAACCTATCAAAGCCAGACTGCTTCTTGACCTGCCACACAAGTTGCGATATATTTAGCTTCTACAGTACTTTGTGCCACACATGACTGTTTCCTACTACATCAAGAAATCATGGAAGATCCTAAGTTGAAACAACAACCAGAAGTACTCTTCATGTCGGTTACACTCCCAGCCTAGTCAAAATCAAAGTAACCTTGCAATTTCAGATCTTCACAAGAAGTATATTTCAGACCATATCCCACTATACCACGCAAATATCTCAATATATGCTTTCCTATAACAAAATGAATTTGTCTTGGCAGAAGGCTGCTGAAAACATGGAGGATGGATGGACAATAGTTAAGGGAAAGAAATGTAAATCTTCCACTCCTTTTGACATGAATTTACGGTCTCATAAGGATGGGCATAAATGTAAATCTTGAATGCCCTTTGTTGTGTTTAGTGGTTTCATTTGGTAGGAGCTATGGTTGGTTCCTTTGGTCTGTTTGGTGGGGCACCACAGTTGTATTGGTCTTTCATTGTCACATCTTTTAAATACTCTTGTAAAAGGTTTCGGGTCCTTTCAAAACTTGATTTTACGTAATCAAAACAAAATGAATTTGTCTAGGCTCACACATGAACTAACTGAGAGTGTTTACAGCATAACAAATATTTGGTCTAGTATTGACTAGATACATCAACGATCCAATCAATTGTCTGTACATGATGGGATCTACTAAATCTGAATTGGTTGCACAATCATTCAACTTCTTCAAATTTGTTTCCATAGGTGTTGTCATGGACTTGCAATCTAGAATACCAAATCTCTTCAAAATGTTTATAGAGTATTTCCCTTGACTAAGAATGATCTCATAAGGTCTTTGCCACACTTCTAGTCCTAGAAAGTAATCCATAAGACCGAGATCCCTCATCTTAAACTTAGAAGCTAAGTCTTTCTTACATTTGACAATGAGATTATTTGCCCAAGTGAGAAATAAATCATCAACATAAAGAACTTAAATTAAAGCTTTATCAACTACCTTGAGGTAAAAATTTGGATATCCATTATTCTTGGCGAATCCCAAGCTCATTAAATATTGATCAATCCTTTCATACCATGCACACAGTGCTTGCTTAAGGCCCATACAAGACCTTTTTCAATCTACATACATGAGATTCCTTCCCATGAATCACAAAACCATCTGGGTTCGATAAACACTTATTCAATCACTCCATTAAGAAATGCAGTCTTTAAATCCATTTCATGTAATTTTCAGTCTTTAATTGCTGCAATAGCAATGATAGTTCTAATAGAAGTATACTGAGCTACAAGAGAAAATGTCTCCTCATAATCTATACCTTCCTTTTGAGAGAAACCTCTTGCAACAAATCTTGCTTTATCCTTTTCGATACTCCAAACAGCTGCATGCTTGATTTTGAACAGCCACTTGGAAAACAAAACTGATTTTTCTTTAAGCATAGGAACAACATCCCATACATCATTATTGATGATAAATTGATATTCTTCAGTCATAGCATTTCTCCATACTTGTTGATTTGATGCCTCCTCAAAACTTGAAGGCTCGGATAGAATGATACGACTCATTAATGCAACATAACTTGGAAACTTATGTGGTCTCTTACTTTCTATAGAGGTGCCACAAGGAGCTGCATACTTTTCAGCCTCTTGCATGGTATGTCTAGCCCATAAAGATCTCTTTCTATCTAATGAAACATTACTAGGTCCATTGGATGGATCTATGGGATCTACTAGATCAATAGATTCTTCTAATTCACTAGACTCCCTTTGAATCTCAGAAGGAGAATCAGGAGGAATGTCCAAATCTTGAGATGACTCTTGTTCTGCCCTATCTATTTCCATGGAAGACCCCTTTAATCTTTTGAAAGTTACTTCTTCAAATGATACATTCTTGTTGTGTAATGTCCCCATTTTGAGTGAGCATTGTAGTTAGTGGATTTAGCCTATCATTGGGTCCTTGCAGGCTAATACTGGTGATTAGAGGACCATGTTGTGAATTTTAGCCCCGTTTTGAGGGACTTACTATTTATAGTAGGTCAACATATGGTTCTACTGAGCTCGGATGATTTAGAGGAGTTATATGATGCTCTCAGATTTTATTTCCAACTTCCAGTTTGGACTCCAAGATTCTTGGAGGGAGCGTCTATTTTTAGTAAGTCACCCCGTCAGGTTCATTCATCATCTTTCATCATCAAAATCACTCTTGTGCTGTCAGATTTTGATTCTGATGCTTCCTCGGTCATTTTCGCAAGATTGGTGAATTATGTTTATTATTTAATTAATTCGGCTAAGGTTGCCATTTTTATTGGGAATTTATTTTGGGCATCTTAGTGTTATAGCTCGTTGGAACCGAGTTGTGAAGTTTTATATCCCGAGCTCATAAAATAGGGATCCTATGTGTCAGAATATGGTTATTTTAATGTAAGGGTCTTTTTTTCATCATTAAAGTGGAAAGAAATATAATAGTTTATTATATTTCAAATGTGCACATAAAACAGAGTCTTTATGTAAGTGAAAAGTGTGTGAGAGAAGATATATTTTATTATAAAAGCAATGCTTTGGGAGAAAGCTAATCATTCTATTATGCAAATCATCTTTGGTGAAAATCGAATTTGGAGAAGAGCTTAGGGTTTGGTTTTGGATTTGAAGAAACGGTATATTTCTTCAAGTTTTCTCATACACTTTGAGTTGGATCTCATGCCAATGAATTGTGTAGCAATTCTATTCTTGATATGGTGAATTTGGTGACCGTACGACAATCCAGAGAAGCTACGGTTTAATGCAAGGAAGCTACGATTTAATTCCTTAAGGCTGTGATTCCTTTCCTTAAGGCTGCGATATTCTTTTAGAGGCTGCGATTCATTTATTTGAAGCTGCGTACCATTTCATAGGAGCTACGATTCATTCCTAGCAGTTGTGTTATTTCTTAAGGTGCCAATTCTCATTCGAATTTATGTAATGTTACTTGAATATTTGAAAGGCTTTGAATTGAATCAATTGGTGAATTTGGAGTTAGAAATTATTTACTGCTTGAGATCATTTTATATATTTATAAAATTGCAAAACAATTCAAAAGAAAAACATAATCTTCAGCATAGAGCCAGCCAGGCTCTTTACAGTGGTATCAGATCGGTTTCCTGCCATCCTGTTGGGTTGGAAATTATTGAGCTCACACATTTCTTTGGAGTGACCAGCGCTCTAGCTTTATTTTTCAGCCATGGATAAATATAGAAAACCAAGTAAATATGGAAACAAGTTGAACAGTGTGACACGGGTCAGGAAACAATCAATTGCCTTGGAAAATGAAATGGAGAAATTAAAGCAAACACAAGAAAGGCTAAAAGTCCAACTTGCAGATACGGCCACTGTTGACAAGGCAGCGAGTTTCATGGTTTCCTTCTTCAAAAGTCTTCCTCACAAAAACTGGGGGAAGAGAAACGGGATGTTCTCGCAAGTGAGATATCTAGAAATCTTCATGATGAGTTTTCAGTAGCCACTGATCATTGCGAAGATGGTCTTGTTCTTAGTAGGGCAGCCATTAGTCCTATTTGCACACGTGATGTTAGAGACTTCTTACAAGGACATGTGGATGTGCCTATCTTGTTGACAAATAGTGGTACTGAGTTTCAGTATCCTGAGCCTGTTGTTGATGTTGTGGACAAGGTGAGAGTGAAGGATGTTGTAGATACCACTATGGATTCTGACACCATAGATGATGGTGTTATCTTTGAGGACTGCGAGGAGTATATGAGCTCTGATAGCTCTGATGTTTATGACAGCAGTCACAATGTGGAGACAGTGTAGGAGACAACTGTCTTTTCTTGTATTGAGGATGTGAGCATGGAGCTATCCAGTGATGACACTCATGATGGGAGCGTTACAGACGAGTTAGGTGACATAGATTCATGCCACATTGTAGGTGATTCACGCAATGACATTGAGTCATGTATGCAACCAGAGATAGTAGAGTAGTTTCAGATAGATGATGTTGATACTAGCATTGCGGATACCTCTAATGTTGAGAGTGAGGATGATGGGTGCTGCAGTGTTTCTCGTTTTTTATATCAGACTTTGGAT
This sequence comes from Chamaecyparis obtusa, assembly GCA_027943335.1. Lineage (NCBI taxonomy): Eukaryota > Viridiplantae > Streptophyta > Pinopsida > Cupressales > Cupressaceae > Chamaecyparis > Chamaecyparis obtusa. Next base: position 1,377,381 of record BSBK01002728.1, on the reverse strand, counting down.
GTGGACTCGGCATTGTCATCCGGTGGTCGTGGATTCCAGGATCCTTTTCTGTAGGGACTCACGGATGAGGATAGGGAAGCATATGAGTGGCAGGAGTTTGTTTTAGCCAGGGCTTCCACTCCTTCGGCTGAGCTATTAGTAGAGGTACCCAGTAGTGATACCTCGTTGGTGGACATGTGTGAGGTTGATAGCGCACATGAGGAGAGGGGTTATGAGGTTGCTTCCTTGGTGACTCTACCTACAGCGAGTCATGCTTGATTTATCAGACCCTAGGGGAGGATTCTAAGTTGTCAGTGAGTGAGGATGGGTCCCAGGATCTAGATTGTCATGTGGTTATAGAGGACGAGGTAGCTGAAGATTGCATTGAGTCAGAATCAGCGGTAGCTTCCTCGGGGGTAGATGAGGATGAGTCTGATGTCCGTACTCAGTTGGTAGATGCGTGCTCGAATGAGAATACACCGAGATACAGTGATCTTGAGGGGAGTTTGTTGGATACAACTTCCTTCCATAGTGTGGACAATGTAGTTGAGATTTTGCATAGGAGACCCATTATGCAGAGTCATCATGTGACTAGCCAGTTGAGAGTTGGTGAGAGAGATATTACTTCTACTCTCGAGCATTTTGATGCCACTCGTCAGATGTTGGTTGTTTATGGTTGGGGTGCTCCTATGACGAATGAACACAATGGTGGTTACCTTTCCTTGACAGAGATTCATTCCTTGTGTGAGGTTGTCAGGATTTTGAGACAGGATATTTACAATTGGTAGCGGACCGAGATCACCTAGTTGAGTGGGGGAGTACGGCATACAAGGCACTGATGGATAGAGAGGAGCTGAGTGAGCTTACTCAGGAGCTCACAACGACTTTTGAGGCTTTAGAGGGTACTCAATGGGCTCTTCAGGAGTTGCAGTTGCAGTTGGGAGAGGTGATTGTGGACTTGGAGCGGATTCAGTCTATGCCAGCTATAGATCCAGTTCAGTTGCATATAGTGGTGGTTGGTGGTAAGTTAGCTTCCACAATTGGTAGTGATGGATGTGTTGGGGACACAGTTACATCCATCCTTGATTCAGATGCAGTAGACACAAAGGAGGTAAGTGCTTCAGTGGACGATTACAGAGAGATTTTAGTGGTTTTGGGTTCTCTAGTTATTAGCACAATGACAAATGATACGGATCAGTTTGTTGACATTCCTAAGGATCAGGAGCGGATTTGCTAGAGAGTTGTGTGTCAGTTTCTGACACTACTCCCATTGGTTCTCAGGACATAGTATCATCTGGTTTAGGGACGAGCTATCATGGTGATTTGTTTCCTTCTGTTGGAAGCAAATCTATTTCTTCTTCTCATACAACTGATAATGGTCGACAGTTGGTAGTGCCACAATTTCAGAGAGATCAGTTGTGGTTTGCAGGGGAGCAAGTTGATGTTGCTTCTTATAATTTCTACTGCACAGTCGTTTATGGAGTACTTGCTTGAGAGTCTAGTTTTGCAGGAGGGACCCTTCAGGACTTCTGAGGGTACGCTCATTCGGGGTTCTCACGCCATTCGGCTTTTAGTGGGAAAGATCGTAGATACTTTGACTACAATGCTTTCTCACAAGGATTTTGTGGTTGGGTTTGTTGAGCGGGTTACTCAGGACCCTGCCCAACGAGTTGTTCGAAGTCAGAAACTGGAGCCCTCTCTTGATTCTCAATTGGATTTTGATGAGCCTTTGACAGGGATTGGGGCATTTCACCATGATTACACAGTGAGGAGCGCTCATCACTTCTCTTTTGACCCACCAATTGAGGACTGGTTTGTGCATCGGTGTGGGTTGGCTCCAGGGTTATATCATCCTTTTTGGGATGGGAATTCTCCATCTGCAGTTGATGGGATTGCTTACTGCAAGTTAGCAGGAGGTGACTTGCAGGGTTAGTACATCCAGGATGGTTTTACAATGGACGAATATCTGGATTACAGGAGTACTCAGGGCAGATTGGCAGGGTGTGCAGGTAGCTCTAGTTTGTCAAATGGTTTTGGACATCCATTTTTCTTTGTTTTGGATGGTTGTGAGTTTCATCTCTACTGGGATCCAGGTAGTGATAGGTTCAGCACTACGCGATGTGTGGGTCACTATGGTTGGCATGGTGACAGTGTGTTCGAGTTTGCTCAGTGGATGATATTTTTCCACAAGAGTTTGCAGGTGATTACAAGGACATTACTCCATTCTATTCTTGGGATCTAGGTGGACTTCTGTGTTTTGTTTTTTGAGATTGCTTGGGGACAAGCAATTTCAGGGAGGGAGGACTGTAATGTCCCCATTTTGAGCGAGCATTGTAGTTAGTGGATTTAGCCTATCATTGGGTCCTTGTAGGCTAATACTGGTGATTAAAGGACCTTGTTGTGGGTTTTGGCCCCATTTTGAGGGACTTACTATTTATAGTAGGTCAACATATGGTTCTACTGAGCTCGAATGATTTAGAGGAGTTTTATGATGCTCTCAGATTTTATTTTCGGCTTTCGTTTTGGACTCCAAGATTCTTGGAGGGAGCGTCTATTTTTAGTAAGTTGCCCTATCAAGTTCATTCATCATTTTTCATCATCAAGATCACTCTTGTGCTGCCAGATTTTGATTTTGATGCTTCCTCAGTCGTTTTCGCAAGATGGGTGAATTATGATTATTATTTAATTAAATCGGCTAAGGTTGCCATTTTTATTGAGAATGTATTTTGGGCATCTTAGTGTTATAGCTCTTTGGACCCAGGTTGAGAAGTTTTAAATCCCGAGCTCATAAAACAAGGATCCTATGTATCAAAATATGATTATTTTAATGGAAGGGTCTTTTTTCATCATTAAAGTGGAAAGAAATATAATAGTTTATTATATTTCAAATGTGCACATAAAGCAAAGTCTTTATATAAGTGAAAAGTGTGTGAGAGAAGATATCTTTTATTATAAAAGCAATGCTTTGGGAGAAAGCTATTCATTCTATTATGCAAATCATCTTTGGTGAAATCGAATTTGGAGAAGAGCTTAGGGTTTGGTTTTGGATTTGAAGAAACGGTATATTTCTTCAAGTTTTCTCATACACTTTGAGTTAGATCTCATGCCAATGAATTGTGTAACAATTTTGTTCTTGATATGGTGAATTTGGTGACCGTACGACAATCCAGAGAAGCTACAGTTTAATGCAAGGAAGTTGTGATTTAATTCCTTAAGATTGCAATATTCTTTTAGAGGCTGCGATTTATTTCTTTGAAGCTGCGTACCATTTCATAGGAGCTGCGATTCATTCCGAGCAGCTGTGTAGCTGTGTTATTTCTTAAGGTGCCAATTCTCATTCGAATTTATGCGATGTTATTTGAATATTTGAAAGGCTTTGAATTGAATCAATTGGTGAATTTGGAGTTAGAAATTATTTGCTGCCTGAGATCATTTTATATATTTATAAAACTGCAAAACAATTCAAAAGAAAAACATAATCTTCAGCATAGTGCCAGCCAGGCTCTTTACATGTTGATCTCGTAATGTTTTGTCCTAGAATGTAGATCCTATAGCCTCCTCAAAACTTGAAGGCTTAGAAAGAATGATATGACTAATTAATGCAACATAACTTGGAAACTTATGAGGTCTCTTGCTTTCTATAAAGGTGCCACGAGGAGCTGCATACTTTTCAGCCTCTTGCATGGTATGTCTAGCCCATAAAGATCTCTTTCTATCTAATGAAACATTACTTGGTCCATTGGATGGATCTATGGGATCAACTTGATCAATAGATTCTTCTAATTCACTAGACTCCCTCTGAATCTCAGAAGGAGAATCAAGAGCAATGTCCAAATCTTGAGATGACTCTTGTTCTTCCCTATCTATTTTTTTGATCTTTTGAAAGCTACTTCTTCAAATGATACATCCCTGCTGATCTCAAACTGTTTTTGTCCTAGAATGTAGATCATGTAAGCCTTAAAAGACTCATTATAACCAACAAAAATTATTTTCTTGTCTAGACAATTCTAGCTTAGATCTTTTATCTTTAGGCACATGAATATAAATAGGACACCCAAAATTTATGAAATGACTAACTTCAGGTTTAATACCTGTGAAGGCCTCTTCAGGAGTCATATTTTCCAACATTTGATGAGAACTTCGATTTTGAATATAATCAGTTGTTCTGCAAGCTTTTGCCCAAAGTAAAGTTTGCAGATTTTGATCATGAATCATAGCTTTGGCTGCCTCAACTATGGATCTATTCTTTCATTCTACAACTCTATTTTGTTGCAGGTTATATGGAACACAAAACTCCCTCTTGCTCCCTGCCTCAATACAGAAATTTTGAAAAACTCCAAAAGCATATTCCCCTCCATTATCAAGCCTCGAAACTTTGATCATTTTTTCAGACATGTTTTCAGCTTGAGCTTCGAACTCTTCAAATCTAGAAAGTACTTCATCAGACTCCTTAGAATTCAAGAAATAAATCTAGGTCTACAAGAAAAGTCATCAATAAAAATCACATAGTACTAAAAACCACTCAAAGATGCCGCAGACATTGGTCCACATAAATCAAAATGAATCAAATCTATAAAAAAATTTGCTCTACTTTCACTATTGTGAAAAGGACCTTTAACATTCTTACCTAGAGCACAACCTTTGCAAATACCATCATGCTCTTGATTAAGCTTCGATAGACCAACAACCATCTTCTCCATGGATAAAAGAGTTCTGAAATTTAAGTGAGCAAATCTCCTATGCCACAACTCACTTGAACTAATGGAATCATGTGCTAAAGCTTGAATAGGACAAACAGAAAGTCTATATAGACTCTCTTGATGAATGTCAATTTCACGAGTTGTCTTAATGCTACAATTTTTCTTCCATGCAAGCACTTTTCTTTCAGCAAATGCAACTTGATACCCTTTGCCTCCAATGCTGAAATTGAAACCAGATTTCTCTTGATTCCTAGAACAAACAAGACATCACTCAAATGAAGAGGGATATCAGAATCTAGATGAAAAGTAGTCCCAACACCTTTCACTGAATAACAAGCATCATCACCAATTATTACTTGCAAATGAGTTATTTTTTTCCACCATGCTACAAAGATGCTCTCGGTATCCTGTAATGTGACGTAAAGCACCACTATCAATCAACCAAGTATTACTGTCAGTTGGAACATTGCTTGAAAGGGCTGAGATAAATAAAAATCCCTCTGAGTTGTCACTGGATTCTTTATGAGGTGAAACATCATCAACATTTGCAAAAGCAGCATGATGTTTTGGTCTTGTTCAACAATCTTAGGCAAAGTGACCATACTTGTCACATCTGAAACATTGAGTTTTAGCAAAGTGACCATGCTTGTCACATCTGAAACATTGAATTTTAGAGAGGTCCTTCTCCTTTAGTTCAGGAGCTGAGTCCGAATTTCTATCTCTATTCCTCTTGAAATTTTCTTTTCTTCCTTTTCTTTTAGACATTTGAGCAACAAGAACATGATCTTCTTCATGATGAGATTTCCATCCATTTCCTCTTGCTTCCAATTTGAATTCCTCTTGAATGCAATCAGCTCTAAGACGATCAAACTTGGGGAATTTATCTCTTCCACTAATGCCTTAAACAAAAGACTCCCAAGAATGAGGGAGACCATTCATGGCCAACATAACCAAGTCTTTATCTTCAATTGAATCCCCAATGGCACTAAGTTGATCTTTCAAATCTGTAATCTTCATGAAGAAGATGATGACCAATTCTCATTTAGCCATTTTATATGGAGGAGTTGATGTCTCAAGGCAAGAGCTTTGCTTGTATTATTGAACTCATACAAGCTTTAAAGATTCTCAAACATTTCTTTAGCTGAATTCAATTTGGATATAATAGGCACAAGATGATCCTTTACAGAATCAATCAGTATCTTTCTTGCCATAATGTTGTTCTTCTTCCATTGAGCTTTCTCAAAATTGTCGGTTGGCTCAGGCACATCACTCTTCACATAGTTTAGAAGATCATTTTCTTCTAGTGCAATAAGAACTCTAAATTTTCATGATGTGAAATTCGATGCACCATCCAGCCTATCTTCAACCTTGAGTCCATTCAACATTTTTGAAACTTGAAAAAAATCAATCTAGAAGATAAGAAAGGAATACTTCGATGCTTGAATAAATCTAGTTTTAGATATTACTTAAATCCGCTCTAATACCATTTTAAATTTTGAACCAGAATAGCAAAAACAAAGAGCAAATGTCTTAAAAACACAAGAACACCAAAGATAACTTGGGACAATCCTCCTTCTCGAGGGAAAAACCCAACCACATAACGAAATATCACTTTATTAAATAATAAATGACTCTGAATACAATTCTCACAAAATACTTAGACTGCACACCCTTAATGAGCACTACACTATTTTTCTCTTTACAATAATATTTACTCAAATATACTTCACTCACAGTATGATAAGTGTCTTGATACAATACTGATGATACACCACACAATACTCATCGATAGAAAACTCGCGATAAACTACACAATGATTGCCTACAAAATACTAATGACAATCTGAATTAGATACACGTGATAATGATCAAATGACTCCTACTATGACCATACAAGAATTACACCCTGCAAATAATAATCAATAATATTAGACACCAAATGAATGACGACACACCCAATAACTAGAATTGCATTCGACTAGAATGTAATGCAAATCCCAGAATGTCGACCAACAAGAATGAAAGACCCTTTGATTTCTGACTGTTGTGACACATGTACCGACAACAGTTACCAAGAATAAGATGTTTCATAAGCTGAAGTTGAAGACTCTTCATCGTCTTCAACGATCAACACCAAAAGGCGTGACTCTTCAAGTTTATGAACCGATCAACATAGGAGATTCTTCGCAGTCTTAATATACCCGATCATAATGAAGGATTAGAGTTGACATAGCAGAGATAAGACATCACATTTACATAGCAAATATCACAACCATAACACTGATGCAACCATCATAGGTAAGCAGATAGCTCCTGCAACTACCAAACTTCAACATGCTCTAATATTAAAAGGGCACAATTCATTATGGGTTCAGATATGTTGGTGATGAAGAGTTAATGGTGCATACCTTTGTGGATTTAGGCTAGGCAAACGATGCTAGAACTAAAAAGAGCACTTTGGTTTTCTGGTTTAGCTTGGGGTTGGTTATGATGTACTAGTTCAACAAGAAGCAAGTATTGTGTTAAGCCAATACAGAATACATGGCAGTCTCTTCAGCTAGTTGTGAGGTTATCTCACTTCACAAGTTAGATAGAAAAAGTTGTTGATCAAATGTTGGAGCCAGCAATAGTAACTGTGACAATCTCCAAGAATCCAATGTTTTACGGATGCTCCAACAATATATCTACGTTCAGTGCCATTTCCTCAGAGACGCGTTAGTTGTTTGGTATATATGCTCATTTCGCAGGCTTCAGATATTTTGGGGTAGTCTTTGCCAAAAAGGAAGCTGAAATACTATGGGACAATCTAGGCTTTACGGGTAACACCTTCCTCCCAAAGAGGATGTGTATAGCTTGGTCATTGTTCTCCTTCAACAGGGTGCAAAATCAGCAGGTTTGTTTTATTTCTATCCTTCACTAAAGATCTTCTATTTAGCATTAAAATGCTTTTTCTTATATAACACATATTTAATCAAGTGGAGTAAATCTATCAAGAGAAGGGTTTAGTATAATGTCATTTTTCATGGCCTTGCATCCTTCTTTTCCTACCCTTGGGCGCAAAGCATTTCAAGCCTTCATAGTTTTGAAAAGAAATTCCTAATTGCATCAGTCAAAAGGCTTTTGGCATGTCCACATTAATAAACACCTGTAATCGGAATTGATTAAAAAGCTGCTGATATAAAATCTATTCATTTCATTGGATGGATTTTTACAGCTATAACTAATCAGTATTGCAAATAAAAAAGGTTAAATACTACTTTTGTAATGGAATTTATAGTTTATGCTTATAGTATGATGAGAAATCAATGGGGCTACACGTTTACATTGCAACCATCAAAATGGAATGTACATACCGTAGGTTGCTTGAAACAGCCATATATACTCCATAGGCTACACTTGTGGATATTACTGGCACATCTTCTGCTTCCCCAGCAAATTCTTTATCAACTGCCTTTCTTGCATTTATCAATAAATTTGTTGCTCCCGTACCAATCTGTAAATAATTAACGATCTTTTTACAAACTTATGTATACAAGCAAAGGTGCAAAAAGGATCAAACTTACTCTCTTTTTGACAAAGCAAAATAATAAAATCCAGCACTCATATGACATGAAACCATACCTCCTTTGTTACCAAAATAAACTTTCATATGACCTGAAACCATACCTTCTTTCTTACCAAAATAAACTTTCATATGACCTGAAACCATACCTCCTTTCTTACTAAAATAAACTTTCTTGCAGTGAACTCTTTTTCAAACCACAACATCAAACACAAATAGCCTAACACCAACACCATAGTTAAATATACAGTCACTTGGTGCACTAAAATTGCTCAAAACAGGGGTTCGTATTGAATAGCCTATCCTAAAGGCTTCTGTATCTCCATAATTGGTAACACCTATATAAGTTATTTACCAAATGCTAGCATAGTTGCACAAACCAAATTAAGCGACCTTCCTGCCATTTCTCACAATTTCCTTCAGAATGATATGTTTCAGTGTTTGTAGCCTTTCAAATTCTTTACAAGTTTCCGGTATTATCAAATGTCTTGAATACTGGATCAGCAAAAATCTTGATATTGCAAAATGAAGATGAAAATCCAATATATGATATTGAACCAAAGACATTTGTATCCAGAAAGACTTAAACATAAGGAATGGCAAGAAATCTATCAATGTGGTATGTTTGAGAAATTGTCAACCTTTAAGCCTTAAAAAAATGTGACCACATGGGTGGGCTTGATATCCATAAAAAGTATATTAGAGGTTTCTCCCTAAAGAAAAGCATACAAGTGCTCAATAAATGTTTAAACCATATTAAGTGAAGCTTATGTTCTAGATTTTTCTTTAGAGAACGGCATATAAGTGCTCTATTGACCACATTGAGTCAAGCTGTTATCAAATTTAAAAGATTGCAGATGGAAATCAACATAACATCATTGGTCCATATCATACATCTAATCAAGAAATTATAAAATAGTAAGCCGGCGTGGATAGCATCCTCCACCTATTACAAGTCTGAAAATCATTATACAAGCTAGGTCCATTGCAAGGTAGCCAGCATGGAATGAATGGACCTAAGTGAGAAGTTTTATGTCTGTCTGGCATATACAAAATCTACATTTTATCAGTATCAACATCTTGAAGTAACTTTTCTATAAAAGCCTGACAAACCTTCAAGGTTGTTTTTAACTATTTTTTAAGCACGTCCAAAATTTAAGCTATTACAGAATTCATTGTTCCTCAGACGTACAACTAAATCAAAATGCTAACAAAATAAACCCATAAAATTGCAGTTTGCTTGCCTTTTTATTTGTCCATCCTCAAACTCCAAATGCATTTATGGACTAAATGACATGCCAAAGATGAACCTGTCCTACCATCTAGGATACAACATACATCATATGCATTCCCATTGCTTTTGAACCCCTCATCCACTACCACTAATTTTAATGTCTTAGGACCTGACACATGATTTAAATTGAAAGAAATTTAACCAAGATTCATGCAGAGTGAAACTAAAAGAAAACATCTTAAATGCAGGATTATTACCAAGGATGCTGAGGTTCCCACACAGAACAATTTTGCTCCATTGCGCTGCAAGAATTCAAAACAGGTGAGTTGCCAATAAATAGAAGTTTTATACTTTCACAAACATGTTAACTTAAATATAACCAATAGCTTTAATAAGTAAACACCAAAAAGAAACAAAAAAGTTATAATGCTAGATCCTTACCACAATTGCTCCTACTCGTTGAAGTAAGGAATAAGATGTGCCTCTTAAAGCAACCTGTAGATTAATAAAAAGCAATATTCTTCAAGAATGAAAAAGAACAGCCAATTCTGTGATTCATGTTCCTGTCATTAAACCCCTCTATCAATAGTACTCACTTGGAAAGCATTATCTGGACAGTTGTAAAAGAATTTGCTAATCATTCCAGCTTCAAGAGCAAGCGCTGGACGGAGGGAAACAGTGGGGGCAGGAAGCCATACTAGCATAAAATCTGCCACTATGGCCATAACCTGAAATCAAAACAATATAAAGTGCATAAAAACCAAAAATGTGAAAAGATTCTGTGTGACCTCACAACTTGAAATAATGGTCTCTGGATAGGAAAAAAAGTTTGAATACAATGAAAATACAATGCTGTTACTATAGGTGAAAGTCAAGAAATATAATACATTGACTACAAATCGAGTCAAAAAATACAACTCAACCTATGTTACCCTGAGTTTCCAGGACGGGGACGCATTTTTGGGACAGCAATTTTTTTTTGCCAAATTTTGGGGACTGCTAGGGTACAGCAAAGGGGAGATATATATATAATATAGGGGAAATTTAAAAGATGTAGGGAAGTTTTGAATATTCGTATGAAAACATGGATAAAACATGCATATATACATTATATTCATATGAAAATATGGATAAAGCATGTATATATACATTATAGAACCTTAACATATAACATTTGTGTTCAATTGATGCCCTTGTTTGACGACAGTATTGATGGTATTGATTATTCTATACTAGCTGATCCCATTGATGTTCATTTCCAGCCCAGGCATGCGAGTTTGAATGAGTATGAATGGTTTCCAGCCTGAAAAGTACGGCCAAGTACAAGTTGTACCTCTTGTAGACCTTGTGTGATCTGCTGGGCATGATTCCCTGCATTTTGTGGCCCATTTGTTGCTGTTTGGTAGTGCTGGTGGTGTATGTTGCTGCTGGGTAATGTTGGGAGGTGTTCTCTGATGTTTCAGGAAGGTGTTTGACAAATTTTGTAGCTGTTTTGACCTGCAATTAAGTTGGGCTTTGCACAGTGGTTTCTAGACTTGACATTGATCATTCCAGCATTTGTTTGCAAGTAATTCATTGTTTCTTTTTAATTGGGGGATATTTTGATAGTATTCTATTACTATTATGACCTACAACCACTTCTTTATGGACTAACAGGTTTTAGGGTGTTGGTGAAATTGATTACCAAGTTGTTGTTAATATTTATGAGTGCTCTTGGCTATGATTCAGAGCTGTTTACCCTTCATATCAGTGAAAAGTCCAATGTTGCAGACCTGCAACCACTTGTTAGAACCAACAAATGTAGTTTAACATGTATGGAATTCATCAAAAACTTATGCACTATTGCTAAGGTGTGGGAGCCAACAAAAAGAAACAAAAAAATGTTTTTTAGAGCATATAAGCCTTTTTATAAAAAAATATGTGCTAGGAAAAGGGGGACGGCTGGCCATCCCCAGGACGGTTAGGGGACGTCACAGACATCCCCAATTGACTTGGAGACGGGGATGTCCCCTCTAAGAATTGCTGCCATCCCCAAGTTTCTGGGACATTTCCTACAAATTTTCAGATTTTGGGGACAGACAGGGGATGTCCCCAACCCATCCCCCCATCCCCGGAACATCTCGGAAATGGGGAGATGTCAAAAAGGGCCGGCTACGCATCCACGGATTTCCTTGAACTCTACACAACGCTTAGCCTCAGGTTGCTTTTAGAAACAACTGGCATTTAAAAGGAACACTTTTTTGAATTTTTCCCAAACCATTGACCAGCTCAAGAAACTCTGACTATCAGAGATCAAGTTAAGAAAAAAACGACAAATACTTTGAAAACTTAAAGGATTTTCTAGCCAAATAAATGATAAAAACGTAGCAGATGGGGAAGGATTTGATAGAAATTCTTGTTAAATACAAATATCCTGTATGTGCTCCATTATTTTCAAAGGATTTCGCATTATTTAAATCTCTTAGTTGTATTTTAAGGCAAACACTACGTTTCAAAATCATTGAAAACTCCCTGACAAGGTCACTTAACGTCTAGCAATGATTAAAACATACAGGTTAGGTATAATTCCAATTTCCTGAAATAAGTAATTACACAAAGCACAGACCTAAACTAATTTCATGCCTACTTCAAGATCACCATTTCCAAAAAAGATGCACATCACTTCAGAAAGTTAAAAGGAATCCCTTACCACATCTGCTATGACAAAATCTATCTCTTTTGTGAAATTCTCTCTTCGGCGTTCTAGCTCTGCTGCTGTCTACAATACAATTTCACAAAACATCAATATCATAATATGATTAAAGTTCCAATAATAAGATAAAACTTTGCACCGCTTTGCTTGTACAGTTCATTACATAATGTTTTCCTTGTATTTTATACTTGCCTTAAACAAAAGAAAACTTAATATTTTTGAAACATATTCAATAATTAATTCACATTCAACACTCACACAAAACAACAAAACTGAAATTTAATAATATAAATTATCTTACTAAAAAATTTCCTCATTAGGACCAAACTACAAAATACTTTGTTAATTTAATAGCAAGTTTTTTACTGCTTTTCTTATGTGAAAGTATTTCAATGATGAAACTGTAAAATATAAACAAAAGCCCCTAATATTTATTCATATGGAAATTGCTACTAAATTCCAGATTCTGATTGGAGGAGTTTCATTAAAATATGTCAGGATGAGTTCACATTTGGAATGAGAATACAGGATCAAGCAGTATTTTTCTAGTCAATGTTCAAAGTTCCAATCAAATAAAGTGGTTCCCCTTTGCAGTGATGAAATATCTAGCTTACACTCAATAGATAAGAACTCTAATCTGCTATGTTCTTAATCACTGTTTATTCCTTTTGCAATGCCACGTTTTTCAAAATTAAGCCAAGTTGAAACCAAAAACACTCATCATACATTAATATTACCAATGGGTCTTGGGAATTTAGCACAAAGGAAATGGGATTGAAATTATAATGAAGAAGGCCTCAAGTAAAGTTAAAACATTAATTAAGGTCTCTTGTAATTAAAATTTATTTTAAATAGTTCCTATTGAATATTAATCAAGGGTCATAAAGGAAATTTAAAGAATTATGTGTTTGGGAGGAAAACTCTCTTTAAGAGGGACCAAACAAGGAGTCGGAAAATATCATTTCATTATCAAATTCTCTATCGGTGAGCCTTTCCAAAGTTCCTCATAATCACCTAATTTGAGTTAGAGAGGATGTATACGGATCCGAGTTCCAAGGCTAACAAGCCAAATCTGTGAGGTATTTGAGGTTGTGATTTAAGTTCCAAAGCATGTCATGGTAATATAATCCAATATGAATTGGGATTGGAAATCTGATAAGATAGTTGCATTGGGATTGTGTGCAAACTCATTATTCGATATGATGTGGATGTTCACCGTAGTTCTTGGAGCAAGGCAATAAGGTTGCATTTAATAATTAGGCATGATTTAGACTCTTGTGCCAAGGTAAAGAAGGGGCCAAGTTGCCTAGAGTGTAACAAGTGTGGCATTAAATTATTTATGCAACATTAATAATTTTTGCCTAAGGAGAAGCATTTGATCAATAGATTCAACCTATGTCGTATGATGCGTAGGAACTTGCACCAACCAAAGATTGCAGATTGCTTGGAGTGGGTAGAAAAACCTATATAAGCAAGGGCGCTCACTGTTGTGATCATCATTTGTTGTTCATTGAATGAGAGCATTTGATGGTAATGTGTGAAAGCATTTTGTGTGAGTTTGGACATGAGTGAAGTGAGACAGACTGTAAGTGTTCAAAGGTTTTGCATTGCACAAAGGTTGCAAATCTTTAGTGAGGTCTAAGCATTGTGTAATGTCCCCTTTCAGAAATAGGATTTAATAATAAATTAAAATTAAAATAATAATAATAATAATATAATATAATTACATAATTAGGTTTCATTAAAGTTCAAGAGATATGCAATGAAGAGTTGTGACTCCCTCAACATAAAATATAAAGGGGAGGAGAGTTCACCTGAAAGAAGAGAAGGAGGAAGGAAAAAAGAGGGGAGCATAAGAATTTGGAAGGATTAATATAAGAAGAAAGGAATGGGAAGGAAATAAGGAAGTGACTCTTTCAAAGGGCAGAGATGATAAAGGGTTGTGACCCTTTCGAAGGGTGGTAATTATGAAAGGCTGTGACTCTCTCAAAAGGTGGTAATTATGAAAGGTTGTGACCATTGCAAAAGGAAATGGTATTTATGTAAGGAAATTTGGAGATGACAGCAATAAAAGAATATTATTCAGATTTTAAGAGCAGACTGAAGATGAATAAGAGCAGGCGATATGGAAATAAAATAGAACAACTCCATTTGATGAAGCAGATCAATCTAAGAGAATAATCTGATATGAGAAATCAGAATTGAGATATATATACAGCTGTTGACATTGCGTCCATGAATCAGTATGGAACTTTGAGTACTTTACGCATTCGATCTGCCTATTTGCAATAATAGATAATAATGCACTTGATCTGCCCACATGGTCATTATGGATAACAATACTGATCTGCCTATTTGCAATAATAGATAATAATGCACTTGATCTGCCCACATGGCCATTATGGATAACAATACATTTGACCTGCCTATATACAATCAATTACATTATATGCATTACTAGTTATTGAGTACAAGGGGGTTAATAATTAAACTTATGCATTACTTGTTATTGAGTGCAAGAGGGTTAATAATTAAACTATGTATTTACATATTTGAGTGTGTTTATTCTGTAATCAATCACATATGAGTTGGAGGAAATAAGATAGGGAGATGCAGTTTATCAGCTCTCATAAACTAAGTATGCCACCCCAAGAGGATTCAATTGGTCAAAGCTGAAAATTCCTGCCTCTTGGAAGCCGAGATGCAATTTGCTTGCCCCAAGGGGGAAATTGGTCATAGTTGGACATTCCTACCGCTTCTGGGATACCCCAAGGGGAAAACTGGTCATAGTTGGATGTTCCTGCCACTTATAGTATGTGGGCAAGTTTGCCATAAAATGAATGTGATATGCTCTCGAGCTTAGTTAGACTGGGCAGTTTACTGGCACCCTCTTGAGGTTCCTACCAGACTAAGTTATAATTGATTATGAGATGGTAAGCTCCAATTTGGGACATTACAAAGGAACTCCATTATTGAGATTAGTTATACCATATGATTATGTTAATGCTCCTAACCCTAGTGGGAAAGATATGTTTTAACGATTACGTTGGAATTGTAAATTTAAGAAAAAACCTAGGGCATTGGAAAAAGGGGGCATTACGTTGCTTCACAAAAAGGCCCTATGGTAATGTAGGGAGTGGTGTTTCCTAGTACGTAAGTATATGCACTGTCAATGTGGCCGAGCTTCCACAAGGATAGTGTATTTCTGCCAGGGGTGCACAACTTTGTTCTAAGGCTAAGAGTCGATCACTGTGAATCAATGAAGTCTATTGTGTTTATTCTGTTTATTGGTATTGCATTGTGAATGTATTGTTTCATGTCAAGTGGCAGTGCAAATATAAAAGCTTTGTGAGCTCACTAAAGCACAGACCGCCTTTGTCAATAGCTCAAATTCTCAAGGGAATCATGCCAAGATTTTGGTGCCGCACAAAGAAAATTATAACACAGTTCTCAATGAGAGAGATTCGCCCATGTTGTCCAATTGGCCACCATCGCTTGTCTGGGACAAAGAGGCACCCTTGAAATGTTTAAATGCTCCAGTTTGGTTAGCAATTGCCAAAAAATATTAACATTTGGCAACTTGTGCAAAAGTGGCTTTCACAACCCATGTACGTATCAGTTATGTACCTGTATAAAAGAATCTGTCGATCCCCTTCTGCCACACTAATCTGACTGGCAGAAAAAAGGAAGGCTCTCCTCACCAACTTAGAGATGTTATTAACTTTTCCTTTTAGCCCCATAGATTACTTATATAGTTTACTTGTAAAGTTTTCATTGAAAAACTCCCATTATTGTTGATTTGGTTGGAGTACAACATGAGAGTTTTTAGGAACAGTGTTGTTCCATGTGAACACTCTTGAAACAAGACTGGTGAATGTGCAAAAACCAGAAGATTAGCTGCTGCTTGGAAGCCTACTCAAGAGGGAAAGTTCAAGTCAAACTTTGATAGAATTTTGAATGCTAATCCAGGTCCCTCATGGGTGGGCATCGTATTGTGTTCCTCCCTTGTTTCATTAGCAAGAGGCAGCTTATTTTGTCTAAGATCCAAGACGAACAACAAAGCAGAGGCTTTCTCATTGCTTGAAGGTCTTATAATGACAGTAGCAATGGGATGCAAGGCATTGGAGGTTGAGTGAGACTCACAGGTCATGATCCAGGGGTGCCTCAATAACTTATTTGATGACTAAAATTTCTAGATAAAATAACTGAAACATAATGAAATGAAATGAAAGATACCAAAGTAGTCTACAGGACAACAGAACTGAATCTGCAATGTGATGTAGCAACTGAGTCCACTATGAGCAAATCCAAGGTCAAATTTGCAATGCGACAGATTACTTCTAAAGGGTGTCATTAATCACGATAAGAACTGCTCTGTTTTTTCAAATTTCGCTTACTCCAATACATTGCAGTATGAATCCGAGTTTCGTTTCCTAGAACTAACTTAGCATTGTTTCAATGTCACTAAAACATATCATTATTTCTAATTTTCTCCAAGTTACTAAAATTTCAAACATCAACTTTACATCTATATATGAAATTTTTCCATGACTGAGCAACTTCAACATAGTGATTTTCTTTAAGGTACAAGTTAAGTAGACCTATAAGTTTGGAAGTGAGTCGAGTTTCAACATTAATAGATTATAAAATTGACATGACATAAATTGATCTAATTTTACGTTTAAAAAACCTATCCATAAATAGAACCACGAGTGTTATAGCCGTCTCAAACCCCTAAAAGGGCTTGAAATTGAAGAGTAGATTTATGCTTCTCCGTGCGGGTCGTTTCTTCTTCGATTGAATTAATCAAGAGTTGCTCAATCTTATCCCAAAAGATGGAATTTTCACGTCCTTGGGGACTAAACAATCTATGTCAAGGTGATGATTTCTATTTAAGTCTGCCATTTAAAAGTCTGTTAACTGGAAACGTTGAAAGCAGGTTAAATTTCAATGCAAATGGGTCATAAAATTCAAATAAAATGAGTTTAAATATATGCTCCTTTCATAATATTGCAATTCTGCAGGCAAAGCCCAAATCTATATAATTCAATTATTTTTATCAAAAACAAGTAAATGAAATTGAATTGGTACTCCTTTAAGTGTATATTTAAAAAAAACACTGTGACAATTTTTAACATCAACCTTTTATACCACACTTCATGATCTCAATTAGCTTCAAATCTTTACCTTGGTAAAGATGCCAACGCCGCATTCCATGCCAACCTTTGCAAGAAACAGATCATCGGCCAGCAATCTCTCCTTGAATCCGCCGAACTGCAAAAGCCAGCGAAAGAACGACGACTTCTCCAACTCAACATACCGATTGATGATAGCGGCAGGAACCCTCCCTGCCTTCACGGCCGTCGCCAAATCTGGAGGAATGCTCTCCAGCGACCTTCCCAGCACAGCCAGCGCCATCATTGCCTCCGTCCTGTTCTTCTCATTCTCGTCGCCCTCTCCGTCTCCTCCACCTCCCCCGCCACTGTTATTTCCAATCCCCGAACCTCCATTTCCCCCTGTAGACGCTGCTCTCAATGTCTGTCTCCTTTTCCTTGTCCATTCTGATTCGCTCCGCACACTGCCAAATTTACCATTTCTGTTGCATAAGCTTAAGCTGGAGCTTTTAGCCCTGCCATTGAAGCGGAACACAGAACAGGAATACGAAGAATGCAGTGATTTGGACGACCCAGTTTTGGGAAAATGTGAAGTCGACAGATACAGAGCCATTCGGCCTCCTTCCCTTGCTCGTCGTCGTTGTGTTGGGTTTAGGGTTAGAATTTATTAGTTTTAACTATATTGCTGGCCTTCGTTGGCATGGGATTTTGGTTGGTAGCTGCCATTTTGCTTGAGATTTCCACCGCACTATCCACCACCGAACATTTTGGATTCTGATTTTTTCTTTTTTAATTAAGAAATTCAGATAAATGGTTTTCATTTGTTACGTAATTGCAACGTTCTCAAACTTCTCGTTACCGCTTTGTCCGGCGGATTTTTAAATGAAATGGTTTAACACATTTAGAGAGACAGGGTTTTAGGTGAATTGCCAGCGTGTTATTTACGAATGGGCCCGCCAGGCCAACGTCCATCTAACAGGATGTACGGTTTTGACCCTTTTTTATTGGACATTGAAATTCTTTTATACATTGTAATAAAAATTGATTAGTAATATGGTTAAATGTCTATTAGAATGTTAGATAGACTATATATTTATTTATAAAAATAACATTATTAATGGAAGGTTTTTCTTTTCTAAGAAAATAGTATTATTTATAAATAAAAGAATAAAAATGTTTAATATGAATAGTTTCATGAGAATAAATATCTCATAATACATAGAATAAATATTCTATAATACATAAAATAAATATATGTATTTAACAAAATATTATTTGTTAAAAGACATTTAATTTAGTGATAGAATTCATGTTGTAAACATTTAGAAAATATCATGAGTTCATGTGTGTACATACACATATATGTATATGTATATATGCATGCATTCATACATACATAGATATATATGCATATATTTATGTGTGTATGCATATATATACATATACAAATATCTACACACATTGTGTGTTTAGTTATGTTAACCATGAGTACTCATAATTATATGAAATGTATTATTGAGTCTCTTTAATAAATCATGTGATGTCTCTATAATATGAATAGTTCTATGAGAATAAATATCTCATAATACATAAAATAAATATATATATTTAGCAAAATATTATTTGCTAAAAGACATTTGGTTTAGTGATAGAATTTGTTCTTTAAACATCTAGAAAATATGAGTTCATATGTGTGTGTACATATATGTATATGTATATGTATATATACATGCATTCATACATACATAATTATATATGCATGTGTGTGTGTGCGCGCATATGTATACATATACAAATATCCACACACATTGTGTGTCTACATAATTGATTTAATGTTTAGTTATGTTAATCATGAGTACTCATAATTATATGAAATGTATTCATGCCTCTCTTTAATAAATCATGTGATGTCTCTTTAATGTACTAATAAAACATGATTTAATTCAAAGTTGTTATAACTTATTGCACAATTATTGGTCTACCTTTTATTGAGCTTTTTTAGACACCTCGACAAAAAATGTGTTGCTATGGCATTATATTTGATGACATAGACTTGAAACTTCAATTATAAGCATGGATCTTATCAAGTAGGTCATAATAAAAATTGGAAGTGGATGTAATTACCACATAAAATTAAGATACTCAATTACAAAATCCTCACTCTTAAATAATTAATTAATTTTTAAAAATAAATTTAAATAAAATTAAATATATAAAATATTAAATCAATTTATATATAATGTTAGATTTTGAAAGTGGTAAAATGATGATAAAGATGTAAGACCCATTTATTTTGTAACTCTAATAATATTGCACATAATTAATGATTGTGATAACCCTAATTAACAAAGTAATTCAACTCCCATCTATTTTACAACTATAATTGCACTCATTGTGCTCACAAGACTACATTTATTTATTCACTCTATGCAAACTAATCCTTAAGTAATATAAATATATGTTGCTTTTAGCCCTGCCATTCGAGGGTGTTATTTATTTAATTCCACGAATGGGGGCCCCAAAAGCAAGCAATATCTTTCCACAGCTCACCGCACTTAATTTTTCCTTCTCAAATAATGCTAACGAGAGAGGGCTCTTGCCTATGTCTAGAGGAGAATGGTATAAATGGGTGAGGAATATAAATGCTTTATATGAATGATTGTAAAGGAATAAAAATGCTTTATATGAATGATTGTAAGGAATAAATATGCTTTACATGAATAATTGTAAAAGAATAAAAGTTTTACATTTTTATATAAAACTATAAAGTATATTAAAATGGCAATCAACTATAAAGTGGATTTATTAGTTTCAGAAATATTTTTATTATAGTCTTAAAAAGATTGGGACATATCGATTCTAAAAATCTAAGATAGACAATAGTATTAGTGGAGGAATAAAAACTTCACTTGTATTTAATTAATATAGCTTATTTTAGGATAAATTATTGGTTTAAATAAATGAATTTAGTTTGGAAATAATAAATGATAAACTAAATTAAACGTAAAAATTAAATATATTTGAATGAGATATTTGGTTAAATTTTGTAGACAATAAAATGATGGTGAAGATGTAAGGCTCGATTAGTTTGTAATTTCTAATAGTACTCCATATACTTGTGATTGTGACAATTTTAACTATATCTTGAAGAATTGTATGAAACTCACTTTTAGATGGTATTCTATAGTTGTTCAATCTAATGAATAATTATAATTAATAGTTTGGGTGCTCATTTTATAGATTTAATCCAAATTAGTAAGAGTTAATCCAACTTCATATATTTTACAACTATAATTATATTCATTGTATCATATAATTAGATATTTTTTATACTTAGATACTAAATGGACTCATATGTTGGCATTGGTTAGATGGACATATGCTAATTTGGTATGCATGTATTCTTCTATATTTTTTGTAAGTCCTATTAAAGTACATTTCTATAGAGAGGAGAAGCCTTAATAAGGTCCACGAAATGATCTTAGCTATGTTACTTATAATTATTATGCGGTGTCATGTTGTTTGGGATTCTTTAAAGTGAAATAAGGTGACGAGAGAATATCGATAGTAGTAGAAGAAATATACATTTGAATAGACAAGTTATCATTACATCTATTTTCATATCTATGACCTATTGTATGATAGGGGAGAAAGAAAAAGGAATAAATTAATAAGGAAAAGGGTGAGCTCGTTATACCACTATTCATTGATAAGTTTTTGTTAAGGAGTGGGGGAGCTTCTTATACAATTATCTTAGAAGGGGGATAACATAAGTAGGAAGAAGTGATGTATATCAAATATTTGAACTTGATAAATAGTGAGATGAAGTATTTTCTTAGAAATGTCTATATTTATTTCATTGGGACCCTTAGACATATGTGAAATTATATTTTCTAAGTTGCAAGAAGAGAAAATAGAAGATGAGTTATTTTTGTTACATGATGAGGAACCACACACTTTTTGTAGATGATTAAAGTGATAAAAAAAAAAGGCATCCATTAACTCATATAAGGAGGTAAATGGTATGGCATGTAGACTAAACAGTTAAGTTCACCCCTTTTAAATAAATAGAAAATAAGGAAGAAGAATGTTTTCATTATAATAACATTCATATAGACCATAAATATTTGTAGATGTAGTGTAGAATTTTTATATCAATAAAAGTAAGCAAAATAATATAATTAGAAGAATCATAATTATACAAAAATGCATAATGCATGGCATCTATAATATAAAATGAAATCGACATGGTATTTAAGAAATGATTAATGATAGCTTTTTTTTATCATACCCATAATACAAATAGCATTACTATCGAAGGAATATGTGTGAATAGAGGGAAGGAAGAATGTGTAAAGGAGGATATATTCACATGCTAAGGATGTTGATAGTGTGTACTCATCAAAAACACCATAAGCCTCATTTATGTTATGAAAAGAATCAGCAAAGAATCCAAAGATAAGAAATCAAAGTAGGAACCTTTAGGCTCAAGAAAATAATTTGTAAAAAATAATATAGGAAGATATCCTTTAAAGGTAGAGAAGATAGAAAATATATTCTCACCATGTTGTGATGAATCCATAGAGTGGAAACATGTAGTACATAAGATAACAAATTGGAAGCAAGAGTATAATTATTGTTGGTGTGTTTAATTGTTGTACCTAGTAAGCCATTCTTCTAGGTTCTAAACACATGTGTTACTTAAGTTTACTTAGGGACCACATATGAATATTCTCACTTTTGGTGGTGTTATCACATTATCATTTTTCCACCTTAAATAGGACTTCCATCTTTGGCCCAATCATTTTATCACTTTTTAACCTTTAGTGGATGTGTTGTACATACACCTTTCCACATTAGAAGGTGATCCACCTTTATTGGATGTGTGGCACAAACATCTTTCCACTTTGGAGGGTGGTCCATCTTTAGTGGACATGTGACACTTTCAAATTTTCACCTTAGGTGGGTGATAAGTTATCATTTTTTGTCTCATGTCATAAGATTATGACAACAATCTTATGCTTTCCTATGTTCTCACCTTAGTCTATTTAACCAAGGGGCCTCCTTTGTAATATCATTCTAATTGATACATTGTATCACATTCTTGAGCTGAGAATATAGTTTATTTTGTCATATTCATTTTCTCTTGTTATTGTGCTTTCCATTAGTCCTCTAGATCTTGTATGGCTATCTCTATAGCTAAATCTTACAAGTATCATATACTATTGAATGTGTTATACAACTAGAGGGAGAAAAATAAGTAGAAAGATAAACGTATACATCTTTGGCTTTACAAAAATTATTATGGTAAACTATCAAGTTAGAAAGCATTAAAGAATAACAAGGTAAAGAGGTTCTAACAAGAGAAAGAGTGGAAGTACAAGGGAAAGAAAAGGGAGAAATAACATAAGGATAACATATTGGATAAGGAAAGTCATCATGCATATATATAGGAATAAGTAGATAAATATTTATTCAAGAAAGTGAAATATGAAAAATTAAACAAGGGTGAGTAGGAAAAAAAAGTGATTTTTAAGAAAATTGGAATGAAGAGAGTGAGAGGAAAGGGGAGAATCTATGGATAAGAGAAAATGTCATCCAAGGTTGGGTGAGATGGTCTAAAGGGGAGGGGAAGGAGAAGGGGTGTTAGAAATGATAAACTATTATTTGGGAATCTTGGATGGAGTGTTCAAAAGAGCTTAGTAAGTGTTGTGAAGAGTTGGTTAGGAAATAAGGGTCTAGGAAAGAGGAATGTAGATGTTAGGAAACTTTGACAAGGTGTTGGGAAAGCTTAGAGGTGGGTTGCAAAAATGTAGGATGGGGAAAAAATGTTGTAGGAAAGGAGAAGTCAAGTGTTTGAAAACTAGGATGGTGTTTCATGAAAAGTCTGATTGGGTAGTAAAGAAGTGTCTAGGGAAGGAAATCATAGGTATTGGTAGCCTACCCTTACCATTTTTAGTCTTGAGATATCTTTGGCTTGATAGTGTGTTTTAACTATGTATTAGGGGATGCAAAGGCCATGCTTATGATTTTTGCTCTGTGTGTTTATTGGTCTATCAGCTTCACCATTTTCATTGTCACCCTTGGTTATGGCTTCTATTCTTTCTCGGTATGGTGTGTACATGGAGCACCCATGTGTTGTGAGATGATGTTCATCAAAATGTTGGTTGTTGGTAATTTGTATGCTTTGACATGTTTGCATAGCACTGTATCAAATTCCTTGCAAGGACTTTATGTTTTTCATTTCTATAGTATTTCTCGATATGCATGTGTTATTCTTACATACATGGGTTATCATATAATGCTTTAGTTCATGGATATGTGTATGTAATCACCTGAAAATGGACAAGATCAATTAAGTGAGCAATCGAGGCAAAAATCAAAGCAATTAAATCAAATCAAGCTAAAATCAAATTGCAATCAAGTCATAATTCAATTTTAATTAAAAATCAAAAGCCATAAAATCAATTAAAATCAAATAAATCAAATGAAATCAATTAATTTTGCATTTAATCTAATTAATTACATAGTTTAATTAAATCAAATCAACCCATTCAAGGGGTAAACATGGCTAAACATACTAATTAAATTCAATTAATTAAATCATATTTTCCCTCAACAACCAAATGGGAGGAAAATGCATCAAACAATAGGATTTAAGAACCAACTCCACATCGAATCTCCACCACCCATAAGGAGAAAGAATCTTGTCCACCCATTTTGTCCTCTTGTCCCAAGCTTTGAGGACAAAATATTTAAATGGTCTCCAAAGATGGAACCATGGACTCAACCCTAATCAAACCATGATCAAATCAACTCCACCCCCTACCCTTGCCAAAATCTATAAAAGCGAGGCATAATTCAAGCAATAATCATCCATAATTTATGAGAAGCATCAAACCTCTTGCAATTTTAAGCTAGAAAGACAAATCTAGGAGCTAATTAGTCTATTTCAATTGGAATTAACTTGTTTTAGCTTATTTTATCATACTTTCTCATATTATGATTGTCACTAATGGAGGCTTGTTGAGAGCTCTTCATTAGCATCCCTAATCAGAGAGCCATAGAGTGCTCATTTGTCTTTTAAATAGCTTAATTGATTTTCTTTTGTGGTAATTTAGTTCTTATTTTGATTTATTTGACAAAGCTAACCCTATGAAGGTACTAATCCTAGTACACAAAATGGTGCCCACCATGGGGCATTAGGCCTCACTAATTTTTAAATTCGGAGAAGTTAAATTTTTCTTACAAATCCTTCTATTGTTCTCTGTTTTGCAAGTTTTTCAGCACTTTTACAGGTTTCTCCAGCGCGTACACTACTTTCTCTAGTGCGTACAAGGTCTAAAACAACGCTCCTATGACAAAGTTGTGTGCATTTACACAAAGTTTCAACGCATTCAATCTTTCTATTTTCTTGTCTTAATTCTTTCAGCATGTGTGCCCTAACTTGGCAACGCTTCTAATTTGTTCTCTCGCGTGTTCGAGGATTTCTTTACACGCCTTTTCTTACTTAAACAACACATTTAAATTTTGTTTCTGCACTTTTAATATTTTTTTGCAGCGCATTTGATACTTTTAACAATGCATTTAATAGATTCTGTTGCGCATTTAATTAAATTGCAAATTTACAGGATCTAACATTTAGAAAATGATTTGTTTGTGTTTGCAAGATGACTGATCATAAAAGAGTCAAAAATCCAGAGACCAGATTTAATGGTGAAGCAAAAGCCTTGGCCAAAAAGATCAAAGAGGAGAATATTGCAAACATTCAGCTAGTTTTGGAGAATTCACAACAAGAAGTTGAGGTATATGAACATTATTTAAAAATTGTAGAAGCCTACAAATCTAAATTTGCTTCATTAAATTGGATTTACTTACCTTAATTGATTTGCCTCAAATTTGATAAATAAGGTTAGATTTCCAATTTTGTTCTTGTTTTTCTTCATTGTTTTTTCTTTGTGTTGACTAACTTGTTGGAAGAGAAGCAAAAAAAGGAAGGAACGATCACCACTAGGTAAGCATAAATAATGGAAAAATCATCAAAAATGTCCCTGGCCTTTGCTAGCTTCAATTGAAGGTAAGCCTAAACTTGGTTAATTTTTCTTTAAATTGTGGCCTTGTGATTTTCGTTCAAATCTAGTAATTAAAATAGCATAAAGGATAAATCAAGCACTTAATCAAACAACCCCTTGTTTGTGGAAAAGAGTAGAAATACTCAATTCTCATTAGTTAGTGGGCTTTGGGAAATTGAACCTTGCTAATAGTGTTTGGGAATCAAGAAATAGACAGGGATATGCTCTCCACCTTTTGGTAAATGAAACTCCCAAAACCTATCTCTTAATTCCATTTTTATTGCTTTCAATATGAACATGCTAGATCTTTAGTGGGCTCACCTCCTGAGATTTGCCTTGACGAGACTGGTGAGAGGGACAACCCAAAGTGGGATACAATTTCCTTTTCCGCAATAATTTGACCCACTATAAAATAAAATGCATGCATCCTTAATGGGGTGTGTGACAAAAGGATATTAAGCTTTCGAACTTCCTCAAGTAGTCCTTTGGGATTGCGCAAAACTCTGACATACCGGTGGTGGGAAGCCTCCTAATTTTGGGGGATGAAAACGTAATGTCCATTTTGAACAGAATCTTGATTAAATACCTTATTAAAATAGCAAAGCCTACCTTATAGAACCATATTTACGAACCAACTTGTGAACTAGGTAGATTGCTTGAAGTGCTTTTTCGTGAAAACCCGGTGATAACATCCTTACAAATTTAAACACTTTTTGTGTAAAGGGTTAAAAGGAACAAGTGTATTTGTGATTTATTTGTTTGAAAAATACGTACAAGTGAGAGATATCCATTTTTTAAAATTCATCTTATATTTTTAAATCTCTTCATAAAAACAAACAATTACCAAGTTTGGGGAAAACAATTCAAAATCAAACCTTGTTGAATGTCGGTTTCTACACAATCTCATAGACTCAAATTATCTTTACAAGAAGACAACACTTGCATTGCAAAAGAGGTCCCTGAATTTGAATCTCAAATCTCTTTAATAAATCACAACCAAGGGGATAGTCTCCCAAATCTTTTTGAAGAGAGAATTGATCCAATGGATAGAAACTATGCATTTCATGATTACATACATGGAGGAAACAATGATAACATTAATAATGCCAATCAAGGACCTGAAGAGACACTCAAAGATAAAGCTAATAGGGTGGCTCAAGATATTGAATTTCTTGAAGTCATGGACAAGCTAATAGAAAGAGATAGGGAAATTTATTTCCTAAATTTAGCCCAAGCAGGGGTGAAACTTCCACATGATTATCATGTTGATCAACTTAAGAAAGACAAGGAAGATGATAATCTGATGGGTGCGATGAGTAAACAACTAAAAATGTTCCAAGCCCAAATTGACCTAATGAAGAAGGCAGCCGAACCTAAGCCATTTTCCATCGAGGCCTTGTGCCCATTTCCTTTTGATAAAATCTTAGTTATGGAACCTTTCCCAATAAATGTGGACTTTCCAAAATATGACAAATATACGAGTAAATCAGATCTAGAAGACCACCTTAGAGATTTTTTTGCTCTAAGTATCGAATTCATGCATGACACAACCTATTTAATGAGACTTTTTCCAAGAAGTTTGGGAGGCCAAGCCATGGAATGGTTCTCAAAACTTCCGCAAGGGATAAAGACATTTGAGGAATTAGCCTCCAAATCTGTAACCCATTATTCCTACAACATTGAGCATGAGATCACCATGCTTAACCTATGTGACACCAAACAACGAGATGGTGAATCTTTCCTAGGATTTCTTCAAAGGTGGAGAACAATTTTCGCAAGATATCCACGAAGCATACCCGAAAAGGAAAAAATGGAGATATTTATGAATAACCTAAATATGGAGATGAATTATAGGCTCCAACTTCAATGTCCCCCTACTTTTGAAAATCTTATCGAAAATGGGATCAAAATCGAAGAAGTGTTGGTTAAAAGAGGGGAAATCAACTTATTCAAATATACTAAGCCCTATACCAACACTAATAACAATCATAACTTATCTAATTATAACAATAATAAAGGAGCCAACAATCACAATGATAAATCGAGACTATGGTTGAAAAACTATAATAAAAATCTTGTGAATGATGGAGTTGTGGAAGCTCACAACTTAAAGGCTACCCCCTTCAACTTATCAAGCGGGGCGAATTCAACATATAACATCAATCAAACAACCAAAGCCCCTTACAATAATAACAATCCCAACAACAACAACAACAACAATGCTAACAATACACTACAACATTTGGGGTCGAATTTCGATGCCAATTTGCCACACCACTACAATTTGTGTTTTTTTTTCAAGTGCCACTGACGATGTCATAATAGTGACGATGATGTCGTAATTGCAACACCCATTTGGTTATAAACAAAAAAAAAAAGAAAAAAAAAAGTGTCATTTGTATTTTTTGTGAATTCGAAGAGCTGCCGTGAAGACGACACTACACTTTTGCGTGGCGCAAAGAGGGCATTCGAGTTTGGCATGCACGAAGAGGCTGACACCGTGTGAGAAGAGGGCACTGACACTTGAGGTAGGAATTTGAGCTTTGTCTTCTCATTAACTCAATTTCATTTTGATGGCATTTGTTGATTTAATGGCACAATATGAATGTTAATAGTGGCATTGTTTACATCTTAGCATTTGAAATTCTTGATGACCCACGAGCTTTGAGAGATAATGCATCATTGCTATTACCTTCAAGGCATTGTGTGAAGTGTTTGATCTCTCTTTATTTATTTTGTTGTTGATATTCACTATGTGGTACTCCTTGTTTATGATCATTTCATGAGGAAATATCTTGGTGGCTCGCGGGCTGCAAGCTAGGGCATCATACATTGTTTATGAGCTCACTGTTTAATACTGGCATTGTTTACATCTTTTCATTTAGAATGCTTTATGACCCGCGAGCTTTGAGAGCTAGGGCATCATTGCTATTACCTTTAAGACATTGTGTGAAGTGTTTGATCTCTTTTTATTAATTTTGTTGTTGATATTTACTATGTGGTACTCCCCATTTATAATCATTTCATGAGGAAATGTCTTGATGGCTCACGGGCTGCAAGCTAGGGCATCATACATTGTTCATGAGCTCATTATTTGATACTAGCATTGTTTACATCTTTTCATTTGGAATGCTTGATGACCTGCGAGCTTTGAGAACTAGGGCATCATTTCTATTACCTTCAAGGCATTGTGTGAAGTGTTTGATCTCTCTTTATTTGTTTTGCTATTGATATCACTATGTGGTACTCCTCGTTTATGATCATTTCATGAGGAAATATCTTGATGGCTCACGAGCTGCAAGCTAGGGCATCATACATTGTTCATGAGCTCACTATTTAATACTGGCATTGTTCATGATCTCATTGTTTAATATCTGGCATCATGCAAACATACATTAATACATTTACTATTTTGAATTTGAGCTCGGGCATCATGCAATGTTATTGCTGTTATTGCATGCTTGCTGCTGTTGTGCACCATATATTGTTTTATACCTGTTTATTTCATTGAGACCGTGAGCTTGGCATTTGTAATGTATTTTTTGTTATTGGATCAATGCTACCATGTTGTTGAGTCTGTGTATGGCTTGACTATGCACATGCATAATTGTAGATGAGGATCAGTAATAGGGTGTCAGACATTGCTTAGATCCTTTGGATCTAACCCCATCTTTTCCTTCCTTGCAGGTTTTGGATCATACAAGAGCATACTAGATTGAACCCCGGGTCAACACTTCATTACTTCGGGCAATGTCTGGTACCTTCATTATTTATGTTCATCCAATTATGTATGTTTGCATTCATTCATATTCTTCTGAAAGTTGGTTATTAGTGACCATATATGACCATTCTTGATATTTTTGGGTCATTTGATGAAAAGATGTAAATAGGGACATCAGTAATAAAATAGGGATATATTAAGATTAATATCGTAAGTAAAAATATTACACAATGGAATTCAGATTAAGTACAATATAAATTCACATGCCTTTAATTATGATACACTTTTGAAATTATCACTCATTGGTCATTTGACAATTCAAGATAAAAGTATTAGAATATAAATTGTTGTAAAAGGAATAAACACATATGTATCATCATTTAATACAAAATATAAAAGTATCCCACAGACACACAGTTGCTATTTTAACAACCATCCTCTAATCCCATGGGGTACTAGTCTCAAGGTAAGAACAATTTACTTAAGCCATCATATAAGTATCATCTTAAAGTTTAAATAGACATTGGCTATGGATATACAACACTGAGCCATAATAAATTACAGAGTTTCACTACAATTTTAATGTCCACTTACAATCATCCTACTACTTACACTGCAATTTCTATGTCCACTTACAATAATAAATTACAGAGTTTCACTGCAATTTCTATGTCCATTGTCATTAAAATATATCACTCCTCCTGTTATATAGGCATCCTTCTCATTAAGTGTTGCCATTAAAATATATCACTCCTCTTGTTATATAATGTATATGCATACTTGTTTAAAATATCATACTTGTTGCTCTTAAATATTATTACCATTTCACTCAAATTTACATGACATTAAAGCCAAGCCCAAAATGTATACATACGTGTAAGTATAGGAGAAGCTAGATTCTGCAACTATTGAAAAAAAAAAATTATACCAATAGCAACTTATGAGAAACTATACTTGTGCTTACCACACCATACCTCAGCATCATAATGCTTATCATTTTCAAGCTTCAATGAGGATTCATACCACGCATTGTCCGCAAATTTGTATGCAACACTGATTTAGGCTGGAGGTAAACTACATGTGTCATGTAAACAACATGATTGAATGCAATCTCTTTTGCGCATTTTCAAGAGTTTTCCCACCAATACAAGCGTAAATAACACATTGAACGTAATCTATAAACACTGCGTGGTATGAAGTCTCGTTGAAGCTTGAAATATATCACTCCTCATGTTATTGTCAAAATTAAATTCAAATATTTCTCAAAATATTTATTCTTGTAGAATTAAGATATCCTTATCTCAATAATAAAACAATCTTGCATAATAGCTTTTGAATCACATTAACACACACCCATGTTCTGTAGCATATTTCATTTTAGAAGTGTATGGCTTGACTATGCAAATGCATAATTGTAGATGAAGATCAGTAATAGGGTGCCAGACATTGTTTGGATCCTTTGGATCTAACCCCATCTTTTCCTTCCTTGCAGGTTTTGGATCATACAAGAGCATACTGGATTGAACCCCGGGTCAACACTTCATTACATCAGGCAATGTTTGGTACCTTCATTATTTATGTTCATCCACTTATATATGTTTTCATTCATTCATATTCTTCTGAAAGTTGGCTATTAGCGACCATATATGACGATTCTTGATGTTTTTGAGTCATTTGATGAAAAGATGTAAAAGTTTCTTAAAAGTTTATATTTTTTATTTCAATTTTTAAAATCATAAAATGAATAAAATTTAGAGATATCAAATTAAGATAATATTTGTCTTCACTTTAAAAAAAACATAAAGCTCATAAAGCATGGTAAAAGAGGGCCCTAACTATGGTAAAATGGGAAAGTTGCCACCTTGCACTACTCTTCATATGGCAGCTGCTAAGGAACTATGTTATAAAATTTCAAGGCATGAAATTTTATACTTTTTGACATCATATTTTTTTCTCCTTAGCATTGAGTTTACAATGTGGGGGAGTCGAAGAAAATATGTGTACAATTATAAAATTTCATGTTTTGAAATTTGACATGAAATTTTATAACATAGTTCCTTAGCATTTGATCTTTATATGGCAGCCATGACTTGAGGTAGGCATTCGAGCTTTGTCTTCTTATTAACTTAATTTAATTTTGATGGTATTTGTTGATTTAATGACAAAATATGAATGTTAATACTGGCATTGTTTACATCTTTGCATTTGGAACACTTGATGACCTGCAAGTTTTGAGAGCTAGGGCATCATTGCTATTACCTTCAAGGCATTGTGTGAAGTGTTTGATCTCTCTTTATTTGTTTTATTGTTGATATTCACTATATGGTACTCCTCGTTTATGATCATTTCATGAGGAAATGTCTTGATGGCTCGTGGGCTGCAAGCTAGGGCATCATGCATTGTTTATAAGCTCATTGTTTGAGCACCTCATGTCCCCATTTGATTGGTCGGTGCTATGTTTGTTATATTAATGCTATTAGATCAAATAGGGACATCAGTAGTAAAATAATATACTTACTATTTTGAATTTGAGCTCGGACATCATGCAATGTTATTGTTGTCAAAATAGTAAGTGTATTGATGTATGATCTAATAGCAACAACCTCATTGATCATTACCTTTGACTCCTCCATCATTATAGAAGAGATAACTACCTACAACTATATTTCATAATTCCTCCTTTGAAGTCATAGGTTAGTTTAAAATGGAGAGGGGTCTCGAAATATCGTAAGTAAAAATATTACACAGTGGCATTCAGATTAAGTACAATATGAATTCACATGTATTTAATTATGATACACTTTTGAAATTATCACTCATTGGTCATTTGACAATTCAAGATATACAAATCAGAATATAAACTGTTGTAAAAGAAAGAAACACATATGTATCATCATTTAATACAAAATATAAAAGTATCCCACAGACACACATTTGCTATTATAACAACCATCCTCTAATCCCATGGTGTACTGGTCTCAAGGTAAGAATGATTTACTTAAGCCATCATATAAGTATCATCCTAAAATTTAAATAGACATTGACTATGGATATACAACACTGAGTCATTATAAATTACAGAGTTTCACTACAATTTCTATGTCCACTTACAATCATCCTACAACTTACACTGCAATTTTTATGTCCACTTACAATAATAAATTACAGAGTTTCACTGCAATTTCTATGTCCACTGTCATTAAAATATATCACTCCTGTTATATAATGTATATGCATACTTGTTTAAAACGTCATACTTGTTGCTCTTAAATATTATTACCATTTCACTCAAATTTACATGACATTAAAGCCAAGCCCAAAATATATACATACGTGTAAGTATAGGAGAAGCTCGATTCTGTAACTATTGAAAAAAAAAAACTATACCAATAGCAGCTTATGAGAAACTATACTTGTGCTTACCACACCATACCTCAACATCATAATGCTTATCATTTTCAAGCTTGAGCGAGACTTCATACCACACACCGTCCACAGATTTGTATGCAACGTTGATTTGGGATGGAGGTAAACTACATGTGTCATGTAAACAACATGGTTGAATGCAATCTCTTTTGCGCATTTTCAAGAGTTTTCCCACCAATACAAGTGTAAATAATGCATTGAATGTAATCTATAGACAGTGTGTGGTATGAAGTCTCACTGAAGCTTGAAATATATCACTCCTCATGTTATTGTCAAAATTAAATTCAAATATTTCTCAAAATATTTATTCTTGTCGAATTAAGATATCATTATCTCAATAATAAAATAATCTTACATAATAGCTTTTGAATCACATTAACACACACTCATACTTGTACTTACCACACCATACCCCAGCATCATAATGAATTGCACAAGTTGTAAGAGAATAATACAAACTTAGTGAATTCATCACCATCACAACTTACGCCCTCACAAACTGCCCTTTATTCTATACATTAGGATCATTAAGTGATGCAGAGGGATGTGGTGGACTTGAAGGTCTTTGGAAATTTATAAGGGAAATACAAGACTTGCAAGGTTTTACCCCAAAATTTATCAGTAATAAAATAGGGACATCAGTAATAAAATAATACACTTACTATTTTGAATTTGAGCTCATGCATCATGCAATGTTATTGTTGTCATTACATGCTTGTTGCTGTTGTGCACCATAATAGCAACAAGAATGCAATGTTATGAAATTTTGGGATTAAATTGACGAGTTTGTATATTTTCTCCATTTTAAACTAACCTATGACTTCAAAGGAGGAATTATGAAATATAGTTGTAGGTGGTTATCTCTTCTATAATGATGGAGGAGTCAAAGGTAATGATCAATGAGGTTGTTGCTATTAGATCATACATATATTAATACACTTATTATTTTGAATTTGAGCTCGGGTATCATATATTGTTTTATACACTATTTATTTCATTGAGACTGTGAGCTTGGCATTTGTATTGTATTTCCTATTATTGGATTAATATTGTCATGTTGTTGAGGTTGTAGATGTCCTTTTACTGATCTTGTATAAACAACATATATACCATGTTGAATCACAGTCCAAGAGGTGTTGCTTGATAACACATTTGACATCATACTTTTTGCTCCATTTTGGCCTTGATTTACTCACTACATGCATATGTTTCCTGAGTGCACATGTTCTATAGCATAGTTAATTTTAGAAGTGTATGGCTTGACTATGCACATGCATAATTGTAGATGAGGATCAGTAATAGGGTGTTAGGTATTGCTTAGATCCTTTGGATCTAACCTCATCTTTTCCTTCCTTGCAGGGTTTGGATCACACAAGAGCATACTGGATTAAACCCTGGATCAACACTTCATTACTTCAGGCAATGTTCGGTACCTTCATTATTTATGTTCATCCACTTATATATGTTTGCATTCATTCATATTCTTATGAAAGTAGCTATTAATGACCATATAGGACCATTCTTGATATTTTTGGGTCATTTGATGAAAAGATGTAAATAGGGACATCAGTAATAAAATAAGGATATCTTAATCTTTATGAGGTCAAATTCAAAACAATAAGTGTATTATTTTATTACTAATGTCCCTATTTGATGTTCCTATTTTATTACTGATGTCTCTATTTGATCTAATAGCATTAATATAATAGATAGAGCACCAACCAATCAAATAGGGACATGAGGTGCTCAAACAGTGAGCTCATAAAACAATATATTTAGTCTTCATAAAATCTTATAAAATGACATATATTGTGTGAAGTGTTTGATCTCTTTTTATTTGTTTTGGTGTTGATATTCACTATGTGGTACTCCCCGTTTATGATCATTTCATGAGGAAATATCTTGATGGCTCGCGGGCTGCAAGCTAGGGCATCATACATTGTTCATGAGCTCATTGTTTAATACTAGCATTGTTTACATCTTTTCATTTGGAATGCTTGATGATCCACAAGCTTTGAGAGCTAGGGCATCATTTCTATTACCTTCAAGGCATTGTGTGAAGTGTTTGATCTCTCTTTATTTGTTTTGTTGTTGATATTCACTATGTGGTACTCCCCGTTTATGATCATTTCATAGGAAATATCTTGATGGCTTGCGGGCTGCAAGCTAGGGCATCATGCATTGTTTATGAACTCACTATTTGAGCACCTCATGTCCCTATTTGATTGGCTGGTAATCAAACAATGAGCTCATAAACAATGCATGATGCCTGAGCTCAAATTCAAAACAGTAAGTGTATTATTTTATTAAGACTAAATATATTATTTTATTAAGATTTTATTAAGACAAAGTATTTTGGGTTAGTTTTATGTTGTTTTATAAGATTTTATTAAGACTAAATATATGATGTAAATTCATAATTATACTTGATATATATA
Organism: Chamaecyparis obtusa; assembly: GCA_027943335.1. Taxonomy (NCBI): domain Eukaryota; kingdom Viridiplantae; phylum Streptophyta; class Pinopsida; order Cupressales; family Cupressaceae; genus Chamaecyparis; species Chamaecyparis obtusa. Next base: position 1,342,443 of record BSBK01002728.1, on the reverse strand, counting down.
TACTTCAAAGGAGGAATTATGAAATATAGTTGTAGGTAGTTATCTCTTCTATAATGATGGAGGAGTGAAAGGTAACGATCAATGAGGTTGCTGCTATTAGATCATACATTAATACACTTACTGTTTTGAATTTGAGCTTGGGCATCATGCAATGTTATTGTTCTCATTGCATGCTTGCTGTTGTTGTGCACCATATAATGTTTTATACACTGTTTATTTCATTGAGACTGTGAGCTTGGTTTTTATTTCAGAAGTGTATGGCTTGACTATGCACATGCATAATTGTAGATGAGGATCAGTAATAGGTTGCCATTCATTGCTTAAATATTTTTTTATCTAACCCCCATCTCTCTTTTCTTTGCAGGTTCTAGATCACACAGGGGCACACTAGATTCATACCCAAGTCAAAAATTCATCACTTCAGGCAATGTTTGGCACCTTTATTATTTATGTTCATCCTCTTATGTTTTGAATTTAAATTTGAATTTGAGCTCATAAAGATTAAGATATCCTACTGTTTTGAATTTATATGTGCTTTGAGCCAATGAAATTTTTGTAATTTTATAATTTTGAAAAAGAAAGTGTCATTTGTAATTTTTTTGAATTCGAAGAGTTATCACGAAGACGACACTGCACTTTTGCGTGGCACGAAGAGGGCATTGTTTATGAGCTCACTGTTTGAGCACCTCAATTTCATTTTGATGGCATTTGTTGATTTAATGGTACAATATGAATGTTAATAGTGGCATTGTTTACATTTTAGCATTTGGAATGCTCGATGACCCTCGAGCTTTGAGAGCTAGAGCATCGTTGCTATTGCCTTCAAGGCATTGTGTGAAGTGTTTGATCTCTCTTTATTTGTTTTGCTGTTGATATTCAATATGTGGTACTCCCTGTTTATGATCATTTCATGAGAAAATATCTTGGTGGCTCGCGAGCTGCAAGCTAGGGCATCATACATTGTTTGTGAGCTCACTATTGAATACTGGCATTGTTTACATCTTTTCATTTGGAATGCTTGATGACCCGTGAGGTTTGAGAGCTAGGGCATCATTGCTATTACCTTCAAGGAATTGTGTGAAGTGTTTTATCTCTCTTTATTTATTTTGTTTTTGATATTCACTATGTGGTACTCCCCATTTATGATCATTTCACGAGGAAATGTTTTGATGGCTCGCGGGCTGCAAGCTAGGGCATCATACATTGTTCATGAGTTCAGTACTGTTTAATACTGGCATTGTTCATGAGCTCACTATTTAATATCTGGCTAAGCCATGTAAATGGTACTAGGCCAACCCAATCAGCCCAACAAAATGTGTCATGTTTATCTTTGTCAAATACACTCGTTCACCATTTTGTTCTTGTTCTTCACATAAATATTGTATCAAAAGTAATTGTAAACAATGATTCAAAGAAAAAAGAAACAACTACAATAGATCAGACCCCAAAAGAATACAGTCAACTACAATAGCTCACAGTCTCAATGAAATAAACAGTGTATAAAATAATATATGGTGCACAACAACAGCAAGCATGCAATGACAGCAATAACATTGCATGATGTCCGAGCTCAAATTCAAAACAATAAGTGTATTAATGTATGATCTAATAGCAGCAACCTCATTGATCTATCCTTGTTATATTGATGCTATTAGATCAAATAGGGACATCGGTAATAAAATAATGCACTTACTATTTTGAATTTGATCTCATAAAGATTAAGATATCCCTATGTTTTGAATTTCTATGTGCTTTGAGCCAATAAAATTTTTATCATCATGATGAAGTAATAATGCATTAAATGTCTTATTTATGTCCCTATTTGATTGGAGGGTGCTCTGTTTGTTATATTGCTGCTATCAAAATAGAACGACAGTGGTGATTCAATACATCTACAACCTCAACAACATGGTAGCATTGATCAAATAATAGAAAATATATTACAAATTCCAAGCTCACGATCTCAATGAAATAAATAGTGTATAAAACAATATATGGTGCACAACAATAGAAAGAATGCAATGATAGCAATAACATTACATGATGCCCAAGCTCAAATTCAAAATAGTAAGTGTATTAATGTATGATCTAATAGAAGCAACCTCATTGATCATTATCTTTCACTCCTCCATCATTATAGAAGAGATAACCACCTACAACTAGGGCATCATGCATTATTTATGAGCTCACTGTTTGAGCACCTCATGTCCCTATTTGATTGGCCGGTGCTCAAATAGTGAGCTCAGAAATAATGCATGATGCCTTGGCTTGCAACCCGCAAGCCATCAAGACATTTCCTTATGAAATGATCATAAACAAGGAGTACCACATAGTAAATATCAAAACAACAAAACAAATAAAGAAAGATCAAACACTTCACACAATATATGTTGTTTTATAAGATTTTATTAAGACTAAATATATTGTTTTATGAGCTCCTTGTTTGAGCACCTCATGTCCCTATTTGATTGGTCGGTGCTCTATTTGTTATATTGATGCTATTAGATCAAATAGGGACATAGAATTCAATATCAACCTATCATATATCCATTCCAAATGATATAACTCCATTTGAATAAACATACATGCCAACCATTTGACAAAATGTCCACATGAAATCTAGAGCAATACATTAATTTTATAGCGAATTAATGATTTATAATGCCCCTTGATTTATAGTGAATTGATTTTATAGTGAATTCATGATTTATAATTCAGTTGTAGCAGCTCAATGTGTTTGAACTCAAGAATACCCCTTACTTGGTTTCCTACAAATCCTTTGGCAAAATCTGTCAGAAAATGAGAAGCTATGAGAAGGTGACATGAAGCTAATGAAAGGAGGCATCTCCAATTTGTTTTGCAGATATACACATTAAGGATCATGTCAGATAATACAAGGGAATTCAATCAAAATAGGGAGACAATCGCTAGATTGTTGTCTAACTTTCAAAGAGAAGGCAATGACAAATGTTATTGTCCATGCAAGAGTTATAACGGCTTAAAAACAAGAAGAATAAAAAAAACAAAAATAAAGAGACATTGTAGGGAGAATGGTCACATAGAAGGGAGTTTGATTATAATCCAGTGGTAAGTTGTTTATTATATTGTTTTTACAATTAATATACATATGAACCATGGAAGGAGGTTTGATTATCACATTGAAGGGGGGTTTGATTATCATTATTTTTATATAGGTTGATCTCCCTAATGTGAATATAGAGGAACATGGAGGTGTGAGTATTGAAGTTGAAGATCATGATCCCATGGAACATGATGATCACGTGCCAAAAAATACATTTGAAGATGATGGTACGAATGCATTGATCGTTGACACATTTGGTACTGGTGCTTCTAATGTTGCTGGTGCTGATGATGATGATTATTATGATGAGGATGACATTGACGACGTCCATGATATACTTCTACTTGAGAAGGTGGACACAGACCTTTACAAAAGCTCCCAATCTACTCTTCTCTCTGATGTATTGTTGGTGAATTTGAAGGTTATGAATGGTTTATCCAACATAGCAATGCCACATATGCTAAGGTTTGTCATATATGTCATTATAGTCTATAAAAGGTGAAACATGAACCATTAAGATTATTTATAGTATTGACTTATATTATTTGTTGCAGATTGATAGGTGACTTTCTATTACCACCATCAAATGTTCTCCCTCGCTCGTACCGAGAATTATGTGCCACTATGAAACATATTGGAATGGAGTATCAAACAATAGATGCTTGTCCCAAAGATCATATTATTTATTATAAAGAACACAAAAATGCAACAGAATGCCCTAAATGTCATACGATCAAATATCGAGATGATCAAATGACAAAAAAGGTGCCTCGCAAGGTTCTTGATCACATCCCCATTATTCCACATCTGAAATGATTATTCAAGTGCAATAGCTTGGCACAATTTATGGATTACCATGCACGCGACAGGAGTTGAGATGACATTATTTGAATGCCTGCAAATGGCTCATCATTTATGGACATAGAGGAAAAGTGGCTACACTTTAAAGAGGAACCTTGAAATCTCAGGCTTTCTTTGGCATCAGACAGTGTCAATCCGCATGGAGAGATGAGATCCATTTACTTAGTGTGGCCTATTTTTGTTATAAACAATCACATTCCTCCATGGATGTCAATAAAGATGGAGCACATTATGTTGGCAATAATTGTTCCAGGTATCTTATTATTTTATAGTTATCTACATGTAATTATAAGTCTTCGAGTGAAATGGCCACAATAATTATCTGATGTTGTTAATTCAACTAGGTAAGTACCAAGTGAAAGATATGAATGTATATATTGTGCCTCTTATCGACAAGTTGGTGTTATGAAATGGTTTCACTATGTATGACATCTCCTGACCAATTGGACAAAGATAATTTCAATTCCATGTAATGCTTGTGTAGACAATTCATGATGCTCCAGGGTTGACACAATTCTGTGGTATGTTATGGTGAATTCTAGTTGTACGCGATAATTCAAATTTTAAAAATATACACATTTAATCCAATTGTATTGTTATCTTGTAGGTCTTCAAATAAAGGGAAAATTTGCATGTCTAATGTGTGGTCCAAAGATAAAATCCCGTCATTCCAAAAGTTTAAGAAAACAATTGTTTGATGAGTATAGGCAGTTCCTCTCAAGTATCAAAGTGCAGAAAGACATCTTTTCAATGAGAAAGAAGAGACTACATCAAAGCCCTAAAGAATGACACCTCACCTATGGCAGTTGGAATATAATAGAATTTGAGGTAATATCATTCCACGTAATGGTCGATGTTTGAAAATTATATATTTTGATTGTGTTTTGTTGGCTAATTATGTAGTTGATGATCTTGAAGGTCATGAAGGCATCACCGACCAGCTTCCAAAAGGACTAAAATGTTATCCCAGAGAATTTAGTAGGCTGTTCTACTATGAGCATCTACAAATTGTGCATTTGTTTGATACTATGCATATTGAAAAGAATTTAATAGAGACACTGTGGAAAATATTGGACAGAAGGCATGACAAAGGAAAACTTGGCAAAATTTGTAGTGACATTCATGATTCCAATCATGCAATGAAAAATATCATTGAATCAAATAATAATGGAGATCGGATTAATGCAAGTGCTCTTCCTTGGTTATTAACAGAGCAACAAATTAATGCCATAAAAGAAGTGATCCGAAAATTTGATTTCCTATAGGATTTGTTGTGAATATAAGCAATCTCATATCAAAGAAAAATGATTCTGGATCAGGGATGAAAATGCATGATTGGCATACCTTCATCAAGGTAAGTCATAGTATTTTGTATTTACAACATGTCTGTGTAATTGCATTCAATTTTCATTGTATGAAATGATCAGTTGACAATTGTTGCAGTATTTGCTACCCCTATCTCTCCCAGAGAACTTCGACAATAATATCAAACAAGTGATATATGATCTTGGAAAATATATGAGGTAAGTAGTGATATTTGTTCAATATATCAAACAAGTAATATATTGTAAAGTCTCATATTTATATATTTATGTCTTGAATCCCTTGTAGGTGGTTGTCATCTAAAGAAATCCATAAAGAAGATATAAAATATTGGAAGAAAAGAATTTGTCGATTAATGTGTGAAATGCAAAAGTGTTTACCTCCAGGTTTTTTCAATGCACAAAAAAACTACCTCATACACTAAGTTGAGGAGATTGAATTGTGTGGACCTGTACATGCTAGGTCAATGTGGATGGTTGAGAAACACTTGAAATTTTTAAAGGGTTTGGTACAAAAAAGAGCACGTCCTGAGGGTTCTATGGTTGAGGAATATATGGTATACCAGATGATGGTGTACGTTACTCAATATCTTCTTAATCTTGCAACAAAGACCCATATAGATTGTATTTGGGATCTCGACTCAATTAAAAAATTTGAAGTGGAGTACTTGGTGGGCAATGATAGATTTAGGAAACTGAAAGGTAATAAATTATGAGATGTTATTATAGTTAATTAATTCTTAATCTTCAAAATAAATCTGTTGTAAGTCATCTATTTACTTTTGTACAGCTGCTAAAGAGTGGGATGCAATACATTTATTTATTGCAAACAATCAAGATTGGATGACGGTATGGATTGAACAATGTCAACATGATGGTCATAGATTAACATAGGAATCCATGTCTTCATTGGTCATACAAGCTCATCGTAATGGAGATCCCAATGTTACACAAAAAAAAATAGATTTAGCATATGGTTTAAGAGATCACCAATTACTTATAAATTTGTTAATTAATCAACCATATGTTTTTCAACTCTTAGTGCAATAATTTATACATGTTTGACATTATTGCAAGTGAAACACCACAAAGCTATGTTTTGCAATGGTTATAAATTTTGCATCAAAAAGTTGGATGACATGAAGAGAACTTGTGATTCTGGGATAAGTGCAGTGTTCTAGGTGACTAATATTTCATCTAGAAATGACTTACATCCTAGAGAGTCACAAAATCGATACTATGGTATTTTGGTTGATATACTTGATTGTGACTTCAATTCCTTCAAATTAGTTCTCTTCATTGTGAAATGGTACAAACTACGACTCAATAAAAATGATCCTAATAGAACTATTATTGAACATGACAATGGATTTCCAATGATTAATATAAGGTTGTTTGAGCCAGTTGGAGAAGACCCCTATGTTCTTCCAAGCCAATGTGAGAAAGTATTTTACTCAGAGGTTCCACATAAATCGGGTTGGTCATTTGTTGTTAGACATGATCCAAGAGGAAGGTTGATAAAGTATAATGTGATGAAAGAAGATATCGAGGAAGATGAAGATGTGGAAGATGATGTAGATGATGATCATGATCGAGAGCTAGTCAAAGAAGAATATGAAGAAGAAGATGAAAATGATGCTACTACTGATGACGATGATGCTGCTACTAATGATGACAATGATGATGATGATGATGATGATGATGATGATGATGATGATGATGCTGATGGTGATGACAATGACAATGGCGACGATAGTGGTGGTGATGATGTCGTCGACGATGATGATCTTGATGATGAGATGGATGAAAAAGAATATCAATGACATGAATGAAATGTACAATTATGCCAGTTGTTTGGCATGTTCTAACGATTGTTTTATATGTACTACTCTTATTCACCTTGTTTTATATGTCCTACCTATACATCTTTTCTCTTTTGAATTTTCTGGGGTATTTTTTTATATCAATTCATTTAATCTAAATACTATCTTATGAGAGTTGCTTCTGCTAATTTTCTATTTCCTTGCACATCAATGATGCTAAATCATAGGGGATTCTCTTTGTTCCCTGCAATGGAGTCAGCTAATTCTAAATTTCTTAGTAATTTCTTTTTATTGCATGGTTGTCTTTGGTTTGTCATTTTGTTTGAGTGTCTAGTGATTTAAACCAAAGACTTCGACTTAGCCAAAAAATGTGCAAGTCTACATTAGTATGTTTCTTTTTATTGTAATTATAATTAGTATGAATGAACAAAATAATGACAATGCAATATTTGTGATAATGCAATATTTGTTGAAATAGCGTCGATGACTTTTGTCAATGTGCCTATGTGTTAATGTGGTGTTGGCCCATGCATGTTGAAGACGTCACGTACAACAAGTAATCCTGGGCATCAATTTTGGGTTTTCCCAAACAGGAAAAAGGTCTGGATACGTAATTATAATTTATGTTTAAAAATAATGTGACAATAAATTATTTTATGAAGAAATTATGTACATTTGGTATTGCAGGTAAATAGTGGATGTCAATACTTTCGGTGGGTCAATCAAACCACATTTACATCTACCCCATCTACATCTATACCTGATGTAGGAAATGAGTGCAACTTGTGCAAGACTCGAGAGGCAACTAGTGTCGCCAAGATTGCTTCAATGCCGAAAGCAGAAATCATATTTCTATGATGCCTTCTTTGTGTAGTTTGTGCACTACTTTGTTGGGACCATATGCGTAAATGTGGTTAATAGAGGGCTATTGTAGATACTGAATTTTTTTTTAGAATTTCTAGTAGATACACATAAAGAACATGTACATAAACATGACAAATGAGAAACATAAATGTAGATATCACAACAGCTGAGAAACATAAATGTAGGCATCATGGTCACAATTTTTTGGAGACACAACATAATTGAATGGTATACCCAGATGATGCAACATAACTATATATCACTCCTCTGGTTCCAAGTTTACACTGCGGTAAACAAACTCATAGATAAAAAAAAATTTAGAGAGCGGAGGAGGGTCGTAATGACCAAAATAATATAGGGTCCCTATATTATTTTAGTCATTATCGCTCTCCTCATGCGCTCTCTAAATTTATTTTTTATCATATGGGTTTTGTTTACAGTAGTGTCAACTTGGAACTGGAGGAGTAGTAGTTGTGTTGCATCGTCTGGGTATACCACTCAATTATGTTGTGTTTCCAAAAAATGTGACCATGATGCCTACATTTATGTTTCTTAGTTGTTGTGTCCCACGACCCCTTATGACCCTTTACGAACCTTTACGATCCCTAAGAATACATCTTAGAGGTCTTAAAATGTCGTAAAGGGTCATAAGAGGCTCCTAAGAGGGGTCAGATGAGCTTCCACCTTCACATGGTTGGCCCTGTTAAGTAGAGAATGTTAAAATATTCTCGAAACAAAGAGAAGCTCAATAATTTAAGATCTCAATTCACATACGACAAATATATATCGATCCATCTCAATGGCTACCAAATCAATAGATCTCTACCAAAAACCCAGTCGCAAAGAAACACCACAAACCGCACCCCGAACCTGCTGTGAAGAGGCATCCAATGTCTCATAAGTCTCATCAAATGAACCAATTTCTGTAATCTAAGTCTCTTAGCTCGGTTCACCAAGAAGAAGACTTCTCCCAAGTCATCACAGACACCATAGTGATCTACGAATCTCCAATGTGTAAGTTTTGCATGTCACTCTCTCAACATCACATCTACCTCATTTGAAACTATGGCAAAAATGGTAGATGATCTAAATGATCCATCGCAACCTAATCTTAACAATAATGCAAATAGTAGCTTGATTCTGTCTTCAAGTTTATTAATACACAGTCTACTCAAACTCAAAGTCAATTCACTGCGACACTCCATAGGAACAAAGCACGTCTAATTCAGACCAAAGAAGTCAAAAATTCACTTGAATCAGATCTGAATGTAATCAGGTCTGCATATATCCCACAAACACGTCAAGAAGAATGCATCTCTAATTTCCGCACTAGCTTCTTGTGCTAGAGCAGTCGCTGACAAAAATCTCAATTCGATAGGATCCATTCCAAATCCAAGTCTCTAGACTTGACTCAATAATCCACAAGCTGCTACTGAATCTACTGTAAAGTCATCTCCAAATGATCCATAACCAAATCACGAGTAGGAACCAGATCTGTAAGAACATCATTCTAAATCGACACCAACTCGATCGACAAATATATATATTTTATAAAAAACTAATTGTTGTCGCAACAACGATGACCATAAAATAGTGATGGTTATTTGTCGAAACAATCTGACATTGAGTCGTCGCATGTATAACATCGCTGTTGGTAAAAAACTATAAATGAAAGATATACATCGTAAATTTCTGACGGGACTCCGTCACATGTACAACATCACTATCATTAAAAACTACAAACAATGGATATGCATCGTGAATTTTTGACAGATATCTGTCGCATTAACAACATCTCCATCGGCAAACAAACTACAAATGATAGTGACCCGTCAGAAGATTCTGACAAGTCACCATCATTTGTATTTTTTTGTGACAGATAGGCATCCCAATTGCGACAACCATAAATAGGTCCGACGACAGGTTCACCTTGTTGGCACCCTCTTCTTGTGACATCCATTGTTGTCGTAATTATGATGCCAATCAAAGCTGTCATTTTTTTTACTACAAAACTATGATGTCAAGTGGTGTCACTTTATTGACGGTATACAGTCATAATTCTGATGGTATGCCGTCAGAAAAAGGGCTCAAATGTACTAGTGATAACAATAATCCCTTTAATAATTCCAATATTAATAGACCTAAACCATTCTTTTCCACATATCAAAAGAGGAAATTCACCTTTTTAGGTGAACATTTGGAAAATGCCTTAAGTATGTTGGTGGCTAATAAAATCATTACCTTACCTGAATCAAGACCATATGAACCCCAAGTCAAGCCTAATTGATGGAATGATTCTCATCATTGTGAATACCATCTCAACAAAGGACATAAAATGAATGAGTGCATGAAATTGAAATATCTTGTCCAAGACCTAATTGATGATGAAATGATAAAAGTTGAAGGGCCTCAAAATAACGAAGACCATACGACTTTCAAAAATCCTTTCTTAAATCATGAAAAAGGGGAATCGTCAAATACCAATCCTAACAACAAAAGAGGTAATGAGAAAGTTAACTTTGCTCATACTTATGATAACACCATTAATACTCTAAGTGGTGATGAACATACTATAAATGTGATTGTGGTGAAAGAGAAGCCAAGGGAAGCAACATCTAATGTTGTAACTAGGGGGAAAGCATCAAAGATTACCTTACCAGGAAGTGCTCCAAGGATTGTATTACCAAATCAAACTTCATCTTCATCTTCAAAACAATATAATTTGGTAGATCAATTACAAAGAACTCCAACTCAAATATCTATTCTAGAATTAATCAAGCTTTCACCAACTCATAAGGAGATTATATAAAAAGCTTTAGTGGAGACCAACGTGCCTTTAAATTTAGATGTGGATAAATTCCAAAACATGGTAGGTCATCTTGTTGCACCCCATTGTATATCCATTTTAGAACAAGATGATATGTCTTTAAACCACTTACAAAATTTGCCCTTGCATATAGAGGTCCTAATCCACAAGTATAGAGTGAAAAGAGTCTTCATTGATGGGGGAGTCGGCCTGAACATTTGTACCTTGAACTTGGTTAAAGCCTTAGGATTTTCGGAGGAAGCTATTGACCCTAAGAAAAAGATAACCATAAAAGCTTACGATGATGAAGAAAGAGCTTCCAAAGGCATCGTAGTACTTCCCATCAGAGTTGGTATGATGCAAAAGGAGACCATTTTCCAAGTCCTTGACCTAAAATTGACTTACAATATCCTATTAGGAAGGCCATGGATCCATGAAATGCAGGATGTACCTTCAACCTACCATCAATGTCTCAAATTTCCCTATGTAGGACAAGAAATCATGGTAAGAGGGGATTTGAACTCCTTTCAATATTGTAATAACATGAAGCCTATTAATGAATCCTTAGTCCCACACAATGCCGAAGGGTCTATAACTCAAAGAATAGAACAAGGGAAAAGTTCAAAGATCTTCCATCTTTGAAGGGAAAATAAAAGGAAGAATAAGAAATTGTTGTTGAAAATAACCAAAGTCCTACTAACCTAACTACATCAACAAAAGGGAAAGAGAAAGTTAGTGAGGAAAGTGTTCCTGAGAAACAAAAAGAAGACCAAGAAAGATTCGTTCAAATTTACACCAAAGATGCCCATTATCAAAAAATGGATCATATGATGAGGAATTTTGAAAAGCAATGTCAAATCAAACAAAAGGGTGTAGGTGAATACTCCTTATCCATGATAGATCTATCCTTATCTCAAAAATCACATGGAAGACCATATAATCTACCTCATAAATATAATGATCACTTTGTGAGGGAAAGCACTTCTTTATCCATGGATGAGGAAGATAATGAAATCTTAAATTGGCTATATAAAGATGAGGAATCAAGTGCCCATGAAAAGCACATTCAAAACATAAGCATTCCTACTCACCAATATGGCAAAGGATTTCAAATTATACTGAAAATGAGATACAAAGGAGAAGGGCCTTTAGGTACAAGAAACAGAGGACTAATAGAGCCTATTGAAATGTCATGGAGAGATAGTAAAGAAAAGAGTAGATTGGGGTACCTAGAACAAGGGTGCACTCAAAAGAAGTATCCTTTGATTTATGACCAAATCTTACAACTAGGTTCCCAAAGTGATGAAGATTCGAACAATTGGGAATGGGACTCATTGTCAAGTGAGTCATGCCAAGATAAAGAAGTCAATGTCATCCATACCTATACTCCTAGCAAGGGAAAAGAACAAGTCTTAGAATCAAATCAGAATCAAGCTTCAAGTTCTAGCCAAGAGGTATTAGATAATGTACCAATTCAAGAAAGTGAAAAAAATCAATGGGTAGGAGAGCCTTATGTTCCAACATGGAGACCTACTATAGGGGAATCTAACCCTAGGTTTAATTCAAGAGATTTTTACCCAACAAAAACCCTAGAGGATTCTAGTGAGGAAGATTTTGACCCTAGTTCTCTAGAGAATCTTGAAGAGGCACATATCATAGACTTAATCGATATGATGTTTGAACCTTCAAATGAGGTCATGTCCTTAAACCCTATTGAACCAAACCAAAATATTGATCCATTGACCCTTATCCATCCCGAACTAATTGAATGGGACTCTGTTGAACCTACCATCATCCCTACATTCTTGAATGATAACTCGGTGTCCCTATACCTTAATGAGGTTGAGCCTTCCTCTACCATGGAATATCAGGACAAAGTGACAAAGGGGAGTATTCAACCTTTTAGTTCGAAAAAAAGTGAAAAAAAAATGGAAATAATTTAATGTTGAAAACCACATTGTGGCAACATTAAATCAAAATTAGGGAAGTAGTGAACCCCAAAATCCTTGAGGATATAGATGGCAGAATCCAGAAGGAGGACCTAATTGACCCTGCCCTGGTCATCCTCAATGACAAGGCCAGGGAAATAGAGCTGAATATTCTTAACAATGAAAAGAACAACATCCTAGACCAGTTCAAGTCATTTAAATGGATCTTTCATGAACTTGAAGATCTCAAGGAAAAAACCTAGGGCATCGAACACAATAAGGATCACAAAGCCACATAGGATCTTTGTCATCTGGAATCAAGGATCAACCAAATGGAAGATAAAATGAAAAACCTTGAGGATACCCTCAAAGGTATAGTAGATCAAAAATTCAATATCCTTAAGTACTCCAATGAGAACATCAAATTTCTCATAGAAAAAATGGAAGAAAAGATGGATGGAAAGGATGTGCAGATTATCAAAGAGGAAAAAAAGGTGAAGCCCAATGAAGGTCCAGGTAAGAGAACTAGGGCAAAGTCAAAGAGAAATATGGATGAAGAAGACTCCAATGAAATTCAGAAGATCAAGGAGGCGACAAAGAAGATGGAGCTTCTCGAAACCAATGCTGTCATGATGCTCAGGAACCTCTCCTAATCTTTCCTCCTGGTGCCTTTTTTCCTGTCCCTTTTTTGCTATGTTTTGACTGTTCCATCTTTGTGGTAGTTTGTTTCTCAGCATGCCTGTGGCCTATTTCTTCATTTGTTTTTGCTTCCTTAAGACTTGAACTCTATTTTGTTATATTTTAAGATGTTGTGGGTTTCAGGAACCCTGTAAAACTTGTTTTACTTAATCAAAAATATTAAATCAAAAAGAAAAAGAAATAAAGAACGTTTCCAAAGGTGAAAACTCAACAAAGGCACCTAAGGAAGAAAGGTTGGATACATTGCACAAGCACTATGAGGAAAGATCACCTATCTTAATTGAACTAATAGAGAAAGTGAACATTGGGTCAGAATCAGAGCCAAGAATCATACACTTAGCAACATTCTTATCTAGTGAGGAAAGAAGGGATTTCATCAAATTTTTCAAAGAAAAACAAATCAATTTTGCATGGTTGTGTGATGATATGCCTAGATTAGATCCAAATTTAATCATGCATCATTTGAATATCAAAGGAGTAAGACCGATTAAGCAAAAAATAAGAAAGATGCATCCACACATAGCTTTACTTGTAAAAGTAGAGTTGGAAAAATTGCTAAAAGTAGGGTTTATAAGATCCATTGACTATGATGAGTGGATTTCAAACATTGTGCATGTTTCCAAAGTAGACAAATCCATTATAATTTTCATGGATTTTTGAGATCTTAATCTTGCATGTCCTAAAGATGATTTTCCTTTACCAAGCATAGACACCATCGTAGACCTAACATCGGGACATTCAATGTTCTCACTTATGGATGGGTTTAGTGGTTATAATCAAATAAGGATAGCACCAAAAGATCAAAAAGACAACATTTACATGCACATGGGGGACATTCTTCTAGAATGTTATGCTCTTTGGTCTCAAGAATGCTGGAGCGACCTATCAAAGAGCCATGACAACTATATTTCACAACATGATGCACAAGTTCATGGAGGAATATGTAGATGATATACTTGCCAAATCCCACTCAAGAGAAGAAAATATACCCATATTAGAAAAGATATTTGTAAGATTAGAACAATTTAAAGTCAGGCTCAATCCAAAGAAATGTGCATTCGGTGTGCAATCAGGAAAACTATTGGGATACATAGTTTGAACAAAAGGGATAGAGGTAGACCTAGCTAAAGTAAAAGTGATCATGGAAATGGGGGCACCTCAGAATATCAGTCAAATGAGATCTCTTCAAGGCAGGATTCAATCCATCAGAAGGTTCATCTCTCAATTAACAGAAAAGTGCCATAATTTCACTCAACTCCTTCACAAGGACATGGTTTTCAAATGGGATGATAAATATGAAGAAGCATTCACCTTATTGAAGAAATAATTAATGAATCCTCTGACATTAATGCTGCCAATCAGAGGTAAACCCTTAATTTTATATATCTCAGCAACAAAACATGCATTAGGGGCACTCTTGGCTCAAGTGGACGAATCTGGAAAGGAAAAGGCCATATACTACATAAGAAGAACATTGGTGAAATATGAGTTGAATTACACCTTCATTGAAAGAACATGTTTGGCTGTAGTTTTCACTTCCCAAAAACTACGCCATTATATGTTATCCCACAACATTCGACTTATTGCAAAGATCGATCCCTTAAAATATCTTCTTAGCAAAACAACATTGAATGGGAGATTGGCCAAATGGGTCATGGTATTAAGCGAATTTGATATAGAATATGTAGACCAAAAATCTATCAAAGGCCAAGTAATAGCTGGTCAATTAGCAGAATCACCTTTACAAGATGAACATCCAATCCAAGTGGAATTTCCAAATTTTAAAATTATTAATGTTGAAGCAAAAACATGGCAATTGTATTTTTATGGTTCTTATACACAACATTGATCAGGAGCAAAGATACTTTTGATTACTCCTCAAGGGTCTACAAGTTTGAAATCATACAAATATCTATTCCCATGCACAAATAACATAGTTGAGTATGAAGCATTGGTCATTGGCATAAAGTTGGCATTAGGATAGAAAGTAATAGAGCTACAAATCTATGGAGATTCCCAACTAGTTATTAATCAAATTAATGACGAGTATCAAACTAAAGATGACAAATTGATAACATACAAGAACATGATTGAGAATCTTAAGAAATAATTCACTCTAATCACATTTGAGCAAGTGTCGAGGGATAAGAATAAAGAAGTAGATGCAATGACTACTTTGGCATCACTTCTCCAAATACCAAATCAAAGTGCCAGATATAAATTCCTAGTAGAAGAAGTTGAGCAACCCGCATTTGACCCTTCTCATCCTCATACCATTTGCTTACTAACAAGACATGAATCACCTTGGTATGGAGCCATTTACACCTACTTGAAAGACCAAATCTTACCTTTAGACCAAACCAGGAATCAAAAGAAAAGCTTTATATGCCAAGCCTCTCGCTATGCCTTGATATCTAACACATATAGCAAGAGTCTAGATGGATTACTTCTAAGGTGTCTAGAGAAAGAGGAATCAACTTTAGCCTTAAAATAAATTCACGAGGGGATTTGTGGGTCACATTCAAATGGTTTAACCCTAGCTAAGAAACTTCTTAGGATAGGATATTTTTTGCCTTCTATGGAAAAGGAAGCTTGTCACTTTGCAAAAACTTGTCATAAATATCAATATCATGGGAAATTGATCCACGTACCAGCACAAGAGATTCATCCTATGACAAAACCTTGTCCCTTTTATCAATGGGGTTTGGATTTGATAGGGATGATTTATCTGCCATCTTCAAATCGTCATAAATTCATCATTATTGCAACAAAGTATTTTACCAAATGGGTGGAAGTTGTACCTTTATCCACTGCTACAAGAAAGTAGATATCCTTATTCATATTAAATCATATAATCTGTAGATATGGTGTTCCTCATGACATCATAACAGATAATGCAAAACATTTCAAAAATAAGGATTTGAAAGAACTATGTACAAAATTTCATATGGTACATCACTCATCTTCAACATATTATCCACAAGGTAATGGACAAGCAGAAGCTACAAACAAGAACATCCTAAAAATATTGAAGAGAACTATGGATAATTCAGGTAGAGATTGGCACATTCAAATAAACCCTACTCTATGGGCTTATAGAATGAGCATTAGAACACCAACATGAGCTACACCCTTTTCCCTAGTCTATGGAGTAGAAGCAGTTTTACCTTTGGAGGTAGAAATTCCATCCTTAAGGGTCTCATTGCATGGGTTACTAAGTGAAGAAGACTATAGAGTTTCTAGGTTGCATGAACTAGAACTGCTAGATGAAATACAAAGACAAGCTTTTGACCAATTAAAAGTGTATCAAAATCGAATGACTAGAAACTATAACAAGCATATCAAACCGAGGGCATTCCAAATAGGTGACCTAGTTTTGCGAGAAAATCCCAAGAATCAAGAAGAAAGGAAAATGGGAAGCAAATTGGTTAGGACCCTTTTTTATCACTTCGTCTTTTGGGATAGGCACCTATAAACTAGCTGATTGTTAAGGAGAAGAGTTGCAAGAACCAATAAACAATATACACTTGAAAAGGTTCTACACATGAAGCAATTGAAGAGGAATAGAGAAAAATATTATTAGAGCTATCAAATGAGAGAGCATTCTATTTATTTTATATAGTCAAAAGAGATCTTGAAAATACCAAAAACATTGAAAAGCAGAAAAGAGAAAACAAATTAGAAATGCAAAAAAGATAAAAAACTGTGGAAAATTGAGCATGAAGAAAGCTAAAAAATTCAAAAATCATCCTCAAAAAGATGTTGTCTTGGTGAAAACCTAGTAAATAGGTGCCTTGATGATATGGAAACCCAAAAAAATTGAAAGAGAGAAAATAGAAAAAGATAAAAAAGTGCCTTGGTGAAAACCTAGCAAATAGGCACCTTGGTAGCAAAAAAGAAAAAATCTTTAAAAATAGAAAAAGAGCAAATTCATTCAATCGGTGAAAACGTGGTAAAAAGGTGCCATTGAAAGTCCAAGTCAGTCTCATGCCTAGTAGTCATCCTTGTAAATATTGCATTTGCCAGCATTTGTATACATTGCATAATAAAACTCCATAGTTGCATTTGCAAGTACCTAAAGATTTCGTCACTAATTCAATTTGCAAATTGTCCCTAGTCCCACAATGCAATCACATCAAATTGGGGGCAAAATCTACTCTAAAGGAGGAAGGATTCATCAAAGAAAATATCAATCTGACACCAAATCAAAAATCAAAACACTTGCACAATCAAATCCAAATCCTAATCCAAAATTCAATCAAACACAAAATTTTGATCCAAGATCCCACAAGGACACTTATCTTTATCAGGATAAAAAGTATGAAATGGATAGAAATATACTTGAACTATGGATTTGACAAATGATGCAATTTTTTTTCTTTTTTAAAGTGTTGATTTGATTGATGAAATCATGTCTTTTGAGCGAATCGATGAAAGTTTTTAAACTAGACAAGCTATGATGAAAGCATGATATTTTCTTGGTTTCTGAATGAGTGTCTTAAGGTCACAATTTTGAAGTATGTATTATTTGTCTAAGGACATGATCATCAAAGAATCATCGAGGACATGTACATATGGGGAAACTGAGATCTTTGTTTGTTTACGCAAAAAGATACCTTGGCTATTTTGATGTTAAATATCATAATACCAAAATCCACTTGCAACATAGAATCTGAAAAAATCGGTATTCGTACTCTCATGATTAGTCTCAATCAATTATAGTCGTACCAAAGGAGGGAAAAGAAATGAAAAAGGTATTCATATCATCACAGTTGAACTAGTGATGGTTGTACTAATTTCAGGATTCCAAAAACTGCTCAATGATGAATATAAGGTCCTAATTTTTTAATAGTGACAGTTAACTGCATCAATTCTAGATTAAATGCATTTAAGGGAGTTGCCTATATTAGTTTGAAAATAGAAATTGGAAAAGAGAAAAAAAAAAAAAAGGGGGTGGAGTAAATAAAAAAATCAAACCAAAATCAAAACGCACATCAAAAACTATATGTGATAGAGTGTGTTGGAAATCAAAATAAAAAACTCAAAAACAACGGGTGCCTTTCATTAGATTAATTACATTTGTTAGATTCATTTAATTCATGGTAATCTTGCATCCATTTAGGACATTAACCTAAGTTCATTTAAATTCACCTTAGTTTGCATTCATTTTAGTTTACATTCATTTAGTCGTATTCATTTAATTGCATTCATTCCAAACAAATCTTTAATTATCATTATAGGTCATATCCATTAAATCCATTTACATTACTTTGCATTCATCTTTAAATTCATTCATAATCATTTTTCTTAAGGTCGTCACATTTCATTATTCATTGCATTTCATTACATCTCATTAAGTTCATTTTAAAACTGTGCATTAGTTTGCATACATCTAATTTCTTTCATACATTATCTTTCATTAGGTAACCATGTCATTTAAGTTCATTGCATTAATTTGCACCCATTGATTAATCCACATCATTAAATTGCATTAATTCATCATTACTAAGATCACATTGCATTCATTCTATAACATTGCACTCTCAAAATCATCTCATTAAATACATTACATTTTTCATCTAGGTGCACTCATAAAAAAATCAAACGTTGAATTATAAGTGTTAGGACATTTACATATAAGATCATCGTTAAATCATTCTTATGATTATATCATTAAATCATCTAACTCCATATCATCCAATAAATACATCCATAAGTACCATCATATAGCATTAATCATTAAACCATTACATCATCATACAACATTAAACCATGTGCCATATGCATCCATCTATTCTATGTCATAAATAAGACAATCATTTAAACATAATTTAGACATATGCATTCATATCATAAACTGCATTTTGAGAAAGCATAAAAACAAAGCATGTAGAGATAGAATCATATAGATCTGCATATCATATAAAGCACCTGGAAAATAAAGTCCAACATATGATGACATCATATAAAGTAAATCTAACAGACTGCATATCAGAGTCCATAATATCTAGAAATCAAAGTCCATCAAAAATATCAACAAGTATCAAAGCATGAGTAACATCAACTGATCAAAGAATAATATGAGCCCAATGTCTCAAGATAAAAAATGAATCATCATATACATCAAAGAATAAGGTATCTCATCTAAAAAATAGGTCAACTACCAGAACCACTGGCACCATCAGGACCACGATCAGCATCTAGAGCCCTACTCGAGCTAGCCTGTAAACCATGTTGACTCATAGCAGACATGAAGGTTTGCATCATCGAACTAAGCTGGGTCACCTGCTGTCTCATTATTGACATCTCAGACTGCAAAGAACAAACATCTAAGGCCAATGCTGGTATAGGAGGAGTCTGTGTTGGTACTTGTGTGAGAGGAGCTTGCAGAGGAGCCAGAACAGGTGCACACTGAATGGAATCATCACCAATGGTAGGATCACCAAACACTCACCTACAAGTGGTCCCATCATAATAAATAATCTCCCCATGAGTCAAGATGCGCAGGAGCCGGCACACATCCTCAGGAGTGATAGTCATCTCCTAATCAACAAATGAAAGGTGTTATGATCAGAGTGCCATCGCTCTATCATAGCTATGAGAAGACCTCGATTCACACATAATTGAGGGAGAGATAAAAGGAAGGACAAGACGCATCTACTAATGACTCAGTGCTCAGGACCGCTCAAGTCATCGATCATGCTAAAAGGTAATGGATACAAGCCACGAACTCTGAGCTATTTAAGCTCGGCCTGCAAAAAGTAAGTTAAACACATCAAAAATTAAAATCATTACATATTGGATCATTTAAAGTCAATCAAATAATCAAAATCAAAATCAAACCACAATCAATTTTCCTAATTCTATTCAGAGAGGACGGAAAATTAATCATCATCCACCATCGAAATCAAGATTGACAATCAAACATTCAAATATGACATGACTTGAATTGACATCATACAACTTGCTATCAAATCAAACTTGTTAACTAAGCCAATCAACTGATTGATGACACTAGACAGTTTAAAAAATTGACTTAGAAATGTGTACATCTCACCAAAAAGGGTGTACGCGCCATTAAAATGCTTAAAAGTGCTGAAATGCAAAAGCGCAGTTTAAAATGGTGAATGCGCTGAAGAAATTATTAAAAGTGCTATTACAAAGTGCCTATGCTATAGAACTTAGTACGCGCTACAGAAAACCCCTGTACGCACTGCTAAAATACTTAAATGCACAATCAAATTTGTACGCGTAGTAGAAAAAGGTGAATGTGAATTGTGCCCTAGTTCTACCATTTGTATGCACTACTAAAACTTGCAGATGCGCTGTAGAAAATCATGGATGCGCTGGAGAAAAATTGTACGCGCTGCTAAAAGCATTGTACACGCTGTTTAATTTGAAAAATGCAAAAAAATGGGTTTTTCCTATAAAAATTCACAATTTTTTAACTTAAATGCATTAAATTGACAAAGCGAGTTGTCGAGTAACATACATGCATGTATCAATGACCTTGCTCAAATCTATGCTCACGAATAGGGATCACCATCGTTAGAAAGGAAAAAAGGGCTCAAAGCAAAAAGACAAAAGGAGAGGTAAAAATAAATAGTAAAAAATGACTTTTACCCCTATATATAGCCCATTTTGACCTAAAAAGGGTATCTTTGACTAGAAAATGACCAGGGACCCAAATTTTTCACCCATTCTGCCAAATCAGGGGCATTTGACATAAAACAATCGTGAATACATTATCAGAAATGAAATCAAAATTCATTATCAATTGACCTAATTCACGCAACTTGACCTAAAACGTCATATTTTTCAACTACAATCAAATTTCATTTCATTTTCGAGGGGGCATACACTCAGATAATCAGGAATGACATCATAATTAATGAATCAAGGGTACTACCATCAAATCAAAGCATAATCTTTTATCAAAAAAATTCATTTATCAATTGAAAGGGGCATCAAACATCAAATCATATCAAATCAGGTACCATATCAGGCAGCTTATTATCATAACGATCATTGAGGACCTAAAATCAATTAGAACTACATCAGTGTTATCACCAGAATCTGCATCTTTTATCACATCAAATCAGACATCAGTTGATCAGGACTTCACATTAGAAATGATCAGGGCATTCTTTGAACTGATACGCTTCGTGCATCAATTCAAAGAGGGGCATTTGTAATCACCTGAAAATGGACAAGAACAATTAAGTGAGAAATCGAGGTAAAAATCAAAGTAATTAAATCAAATCAAGCTAAAATCAAATTGCAATCAAGTCATAATTCAAATTTAATTAAAAATCAAAAGCCATAAAATCAATTAAAATTGAATAAATCAAATGAAATCAATTAATTGTGCAATTAATCTAATTAATTGCATAGTTCAATTAAATCAAATCAACCCATTCAAGGGGTACACATGGATAAACATATTAATTAAATTCAATTAATTAAATCCTATTTTCCCTCAACCACCAAATGCGAGGAAAATGCATCAACCAATAGGATTTAAGAACCAAGCTCACATCGAATCTCCACCACCCATAAGGAGAAAGAAACTTGTCGACCCATTTTGTCCTCTTGTCCCAAGCTTTGAGGATAAAATATTTAAATGGTCTCCAAAGGTGGAACCATGGACTCAACCCTAATCAAACTATGATCAAATCAACTCCACCCCCTACCCTTGCCAAAATCTATAAAAGCAAGGCATAATTCAAGCAATAATCATCCACAATTTCTAAGAAGCATCAAACCTCTTGCAATTTTAAGCTAGAAAGGCAAACCTAGGAGCTAATTAGTCTATTTCAATTGGAATTAACTTGTTTTAGCCTATTTGATCATACTTTCACATATTAGGACTGTCACTAATGGAGGCTTGCTGAGAGCTCTTCATTAGCATCCCTAATGAGAGAGCCATAGAGTGCTCATTTATCTTTTAAATAGCTTAATTGATTTGCTTTTGCGGTAATTTAGTTCTTATTTTGATTTATTTGACAAAGCTAACCCTATGAAGGTACTAATCCTAATAAACAAGTAGGAAAGAAGTGTTTAGGGAAGGAAATCATAGGTATTGGTAGCATACCCTTACCATTTTTAGTCTTGAGATATCTTTGGCTTGATAGTGTGTTTTAACTATGTATTAGGGGATGCAAAGGCCATGCTTATGATTTTTGCTTTGTGTGTTTATTGGTCTATCAGCTTCACCATTTTCATTGTCACCCTTGGTTATGACTTCTATTCTTTCTCGGTATGGTGTGTACATGGAACACCCATGTGTTTTGAGATGATGTTCCTCAAAATGTTGGTTGTTGGTAATTTGTATTTTTTGACATGTTTGCATGGCACTATATCAAATTCCTTGCAAGGACTTTATGTTTTTCATTGCTATAGTATTTCTTGATATGCATGTGTTATTCTTACATACATGGGTTATCATATAATGCTTTAGTTCATGGATATGTGTATATAATTCTTGTTGCGAATAAACATTGTAACAATTTTATGACATGTGAATACATTAATTTATATTTATATAATGTTGTGCCATGTTGGTTGATTATCTCGTGCTTCAACTATTATACATTGAGTGGGTATACTTGACATGTGTGTTGAGTAGTTACATGTACATGGATATTTCTCCACTTGATTATACTAGTTTGAGTTATTCCCCAATAAAGGTTATTTTAGAGATGTCACATTTTTATTTCTTGATCTTACTCGAATCAAATACGAGATGTGACATTTTTTTACCTCATTTTAATCTGCATCCAAATCAAAGCTAATTTTGGAGTATTGCATGACTTAACTAATTATTTAAAATCCTAATTGATCATTGATTGAATTGTTAGGAATTATTGATTGTATTTTTTTTTTAGCAATTTTTTAAGATTTTAGGAAGTGAAAGAATAAAATAAAATTAATTATGATAATAAAAAAATTGTAAAAAATTTATAGCACTAAGGTGACTTGGACCCCCCTATAGGAAGGAAGGATTAAAACAAACTTTGACAAAGCAATTTGGGGAACTTGGTGTTAGGAACTAAGGTGTCTCAACCTTAGAAATTCCAAAATATTTATTTATTATTATTTTATGTTTTCCTATGAATATTTAGCATCCATGCTATTAAATAATTGTGCCCCATCACAAAAGGAGTGAGTCTTATGAGTTGATACTTTTGCCACATGTTGCCTCTAAAATTAAGCTATTAGTTGTCAAAAGATGCCCACCAAGTGGTATAACATGGAAAACCTTTTTTTAAAGAATGTTATGATAGATTGTATGACAACTATAAGGGTTGAAAATGGGGTGGACCATTTTGGATGTGAGAATGAGTTATTGTGACACGTGTAAGAGAATCCTACATAATTTATTGATAGTCTATGATGCATGTAAGAGTATCTTGCATTTTTTAAAAAAAAAAATTATTTATTTATTTTATTTTTTTCTAGGGGGGGGGTGTTGGGGTTCTTATGACAGTCTGTAAGAAGGCATAATGTCATGTAAGAGAATATGTTTTTTGCATGTAAAGGTTGGTTGTATTTTTACCATGGTATTTTGGTACCTTGTTGACCTGTGGTAATGTGATATGGTGGTATTTTGAGCCCCCACAAGTCTATATATTGAAGGGTTGAGTTGGAGACAACATGTGTTGATTTACAAGTACATAGTGCCATAGGTTGTAAAATTTAGATTCCTATAACCCGCAATAGGAAATGTAATATCTAACCACAAAGATCTATCCTACTGTAATCCTAAACCTACTCAAGAGAGATAAACATAATTGAATACAAAGCAATAATGATAAAAATCAATTAAAAATAATATGCAAACATGCAAACCAATAAGCTCTCCCTTGCTTCTCCCTTTCTCAACACAATGTTGGCTCTCATATTTGCTTATAATATTACAAGATGAGAATTTAAGAATTATGGTTGTAAAATTATGAGAATTAAGCTTCATTATATGAAATTTTGGACTTCAATCAGGGTTGGATTGATTGGATAGATATCTGAAATTGATTAGATATATGGCTAAGCTTGATTGATTAGAAGTTTGGGAGTAATTGACAGTTAAGTGATCGCATGAAAAAATTGATTGGATAGTTAAGATGATTCATTGGAAGCGAACTGAATTGAATGATCAAAAGATTAATTTCATGGTTGAGAAGACTGGATTGATTGATTAGTCAAACTAAATTAAATGAAAAGAAGAATGATTAGTTAGTGATAGTTAAAAGAGGAGGAACTGGAGGAATAATTAGAATTAAACAAATTAAAAAATTTACTTAATTGTGCATGAGAGAAATAAATAAAATAAATTATTTTATTTATTTTCAAAAGAATTAGTTCACATTGGGAAAATAAAACATTAAATAAATTGGTGATTTATTTAATTTTAGAAGATACAGATAAGTAATTGGAGTTATCACTAAATTGTGGTGATAAGGAATATTTTTAATTAAATAATCTAATTATTTAATTAAATTAGAAAGAGGAGATTAATTAAATAATAAAAAATATTTAATAAATTTTTAGAAGAATAATTAGGGCATCTTGACAGAATATTAATTAAAAGATGAATAATTAAAATTATTCAATTATTGGAATTGGAAGAAAATGACTAGTTGAAATTTGAATTAGAAGAAAGACACCATTTAATTAAATAATAAAGATTATTTAATTAATTAAGATAAATGTTAGTAAAAATTATTGCTTGCATACGTGGGACAATTTTAGGTCTCTACATTTTGCCCCTCTTTGAGACAATGTATTTTAAGGCATTGTTTCAAAGAATAATTAGTGAAAATTATGCCTTGGTATGCCCCAACAATAACAAGGTGATGATAGGGTAATATGGTGCCCCCATGAGAGATTCTATGTGCAAGAAAGGCATGAATGATCTCTTGAAACAAGATAAAAAAAAATTTAGATGAAATGATGAAAAAGAAGAATAATTAGTAAGAAGTGAAGAATGTTAGTAGGTTATGATGATTGTTTGATCAATATTGGACATAGACATTGTTGATAAGAATCATGTTTGGTTTTAGGAAGGATCCATCCTTTATAAGAGTAGTGACAACATCTGGTTTGAAGGAAGACATACCCTACATGAGACAAGAGACATCATCTGATTTCAAGAAAGATACATCTTGTATAAGATAAATGATGATGTTTGGTTTCAAGAAAGACATGTCCCGTATAAGGCACACGACCATTGATTGATTGATAAAATGATTTGACCAATTTGATGATTGACAAATTTGACCATTTTGATAGATTGATTGATTTGACTGATTTGACAAATTGATTTGACCATTTTGATATAGATTGATGGATTGACTGATTTGATTGATAGAAGAAATGTTAGTGACATGACTAGATTGAGAATGTTAGGACTGACTAGCAAAAGATTAAGATGTGAATGACTAGGTCAAAATGGACTAGGTGAAAATGAACCACCCATTGAAATCCAACATTTATTAATACCACATTTGTTGAAATCTTTAGACTTTGAGAAACTATTTTTCATCATTGAGCCACTTTTATTTTATCAAAATGGAACTTTTCCCACCAATATATGAAAAAACAAGGTAGGATCATCCCTTTACATATGAAAAGAACATGAAATAGACAAGGAATGTTTACATCAATCTAAGGGGTTGTGTATTAAGGGTCGAGGTATATGTGACAGTCACAAGAAATTTGATTTATAATTTTTTTCTACTTGGAATACTTTGCTCATATGTGAACATGCCAATCATAAACACAAAAATTACCTTTCCTTGGACCTCATAAAAATATCGCACAAATAATAGATAAATAAAAATAAATCCATGAACCATCTCAGCATCTTTAATCACTTGTGGATATCCTAGAGAAGCATAGGAACACGACTCAAGCTAAATTAATTTAAAAAAAATAAGAAACACTTGACCAAACGATAAAACAACCATAGTGATCTTCTTGCCAAAGATGAGTGTTTCTTGATAGGACAATGTTTGATAGGATGCTTATTGTAAGAAATAAATATTTGTTAAGGCATGATATCTAACAAGGCACTTGTTCTAGGAAAGACATATCCATAAAGGTACATTGTTTGTGAATAGAGGTAAAATGGAATCACCTCTATTTAGATGTGTGTGTAATGTATGGGGGAAATATGAGATTCACTCCTAATTCCAAATTCCCAAAGGAGAGATCCAATTTGATCAACCAAAAGGTTAATGCACAATCAAATCAATCTATGGAGAATATGAAAGAGAGAGAAAAACCCTATATTTCCCTATGGAGAATTACGCTTGAAATCTGAAATAATTGAAATACAAGTACTAACCTCAAAATAGGGAAAATCTAGAAAATACCAATTTATGATGTTTGTGTGTATTTTCGGGTAATTCTGCAACCTATTTCAGACTGGAAATGCCGAGACAAAGAAAACCCAAAAATCTTTTATCTTTCTGACAGCAGGTAGTCTTTGACCCTCATAAAAGGTCAAAGGCTAGATTCTTTATTTGAAGGTCGATTTCAAATTTGTTCGCAGATCTCAAAAGTTCACCGAAAAAGGTATCCAAATCCGCTCTCAGATTTGAAATTCTGCACCTGTACCTACAAGAAAAAGGGGTTTTTTTTGTTTGTATGGGGGGTTTGCCTTGGTCAAACCCCAATTTAGGAATTAACCTTTAAATTGAATTAAAATGTAGTGTGCATAAACAAAGCAATTGAAACAATTCACCTCACTTATGTTGAAGTCCTTGTAGAGGATTCGAATCCTCAAATCCACAAGTAGGAACGCTTCAATGGATGTAGAATGAATGTAGGATGTCTCAAATCAATGGCATTTGATCTTCAACACCAATCTTGAATTGATGTTTGTATATGAGGAGGCTTGGATGAATGTAGAAGGATGGATCTTCAAGGGGGCTCCAAAGAGATTGAATCCTTCAATGGCTAACAATGGATCTCCTTGATGGATGAATGCTTGAATTCACTTGCTTGCACTTGAGAGCTCGCTCATGAAATTTCTTGAAGATGTGTTCTCACAAAACTTGATGATCGAAATGAGAGAGGAAGGCCCCCTTTTATAGTGAAATAGGGCACAATCCTCTAGAGGGGCCACCTTGGAGAATTAAATCCCAATTAGGTCCTAACCTTTATAAAATATACCTAGATTAAATGAAATTTAAGGATTTACCATTCCGAAACTCGAAATGGTTGACCCGGAGGTGGGAAAACAAATATCCCCGAAACCTGACACCCGAAAATCAAGGAAATTTGAAATCTGGATAGGGGATCAAGGACGAGCTTGAATCTGACCAGGTCAAGGTCGAGGTTGATCCTAACTAGGTTAGGGTCAAGGTTGACTTTGACCCCATAAGGTCAACTTTGACCTAGTGGTCAAAAACCTCAGGATCTTGACCCAGAATGCTAGGAAATATAGATATGAAGTGAAAATCAGGTGCAGAGGAAAGCAGAACAAGGGGAAAAGCCAGATACATGCAAAGACCTGATCAAGGTGCTTAACATGAACCCAGACCACTCACTCAGAGGGCTAAATTCTCTTATCATGGAAGTGCTTCCATTTTAAGATGATACATTAAGCCCCCACTTTAGCAAGAGTATGAACTCGATGCAAACTCTTGGTAAAGGAGATTAGAATGAAAAGATAATCTTATTGTAATCCAAGGGACAAAGAAAAACCTTAAGCCCCCAAGGACTCAAATCTTCATCAACTCCCAGATCATAATAAGAGAGACATCTCTAGAGAGAGAAAGGAAGGGTGTGATTACCTCGCCCAATGAGAACTTATGTCCCATTGTGAACCACACAAGGAAACAACACAACTGGAAAGATGGAATTGAACCGCCTAGTGAATGTGTCTACTCACTAGTCAACCCATCAAGGATTCATCCTTAGGAATATTCTATTCCATAAGAATAAAACCAAAAAACTAAAGAGATCCAGTCTTAAGGACACCTTCGACCTTAAGGGATCAAAATGTATGTATATTTGAAACTGGAGGGATCAAGAGATCCTAAAATATAAATCCATGCTTTAAGGATTAGTTTCTAATCCAAAAAGGGAGAAAAAAAGAGTATTTTGAAAAATATGTGTGTATCATAAAGTGTGTGTGTGCAACAAGTGAGCAGAGTGTATGCCCCCACATTAAAGTCATTGCTGACACTTTAACAAGAGCAATGGCTTTAACAGAAACATAAACAACTCCACTGATTACGTTTCCACGTCGAGATGCCACCAGAAGAAGACAAATCAAAGGAAATATCATAGAAACATACAACGAACACAGAAGGGATCTACCTACCATGGGGTCAGTATGATCATAAGATAATATATATATGATATTATTGCAAATGAATTGACATCATTCCCCAAAGAAAGTAGAACTATGATCATAAAGGAGGAAATATCACATAAGATATACAAAGGAGGATCTTTTCAGACCATGACATGGAGACCAAAAAGAATTAGTGCTACCATGTCTCGAATCCAAGTAGATTACAGAAGAAAACATTTACAAACAATAGCACAATTACAACATAACATTGAAAAATGCATAGAAGAATAGAGATACATATAGAGGAATTTGAACAACAATTTCAATTCCTTTATCACCTTGTACCAACTGAGTAACAAGGATTGTATAAAAGAATCTAACAACATTTAGCAAACACATTACAGGAAAAGCACAGTACAGCAGGCAAACACACAACAAAGCTACCACGAAGGACAAGCTGATCAAGCATGTCGCCTACTCTCCCCATCTTGTTGTATATCATTTAGGGAAGGTGGGTAACTCACAAGAGGGACTATATCCAACATAGTAGGAATGATAGCCACTTCCAAACAAGGATCCTCTTGAGAATCACAATGTTCGACACTAGGTGTAAGAGTTAATTGTGATGAAAGCATATTAGGTAAATCAATGTCAATGTCAATAGTCTCGTATTCATCATTAACATCATCAGTATCATCAAGAGTATCTTCTTCATCCAAATTAATCAAAATAGAATCTAAGATATGAATAGAATCATCATAATCATGTAGGATTTGACAAACATGCAAATCCACAGACCCCGAATACACCTGCATGCAAGAACTTGATACAAAGTAGAAGCACAAAGATGAAAAAGTAGAACTCAGATGTTCACTCAAAATGTGAGAGCAAAATTATCAACTGAATTAAAAAAACAATTACAAAGTTTAACCTTAAAAAGGTGAATGAAACCCTAAAAGGGAAATACTAGGTTGCACATTATTAATTAAGAATTAATTAATAATGCACCTAAGAGATGCTTAAGCAACTAGAGTAAAAGGAAATAATACTCTAACACCCCCCCTTAAGCTGAACGCAGGGAGAAAGCAGACCTAGCAAGACTAAGAAAGCAAGAAATGGGTCCTGGCAACAAGGCCTGATCAGGTACCCAGTACAAGTAAATCTCTGTAAACTAGAGACAAAGGAGAAAACCCAGTGGGAAAAACCCCTCTCCAAAAAGAGAATAAAAGCAAGCAAAGACAAAAGGCATGACTTCAAGAGACTCTCTCAAAGCCAGTAGTACAATGTGTGCTGCTAACCCCCCCCGAGAGAGAGGGTCGATGCTCCAAAGCCCCCCAGAATGAAAGAATCCCTGGAGCAATGAGCAAACCACTGTGACTCCAATGCAGAGGAGTGAAGGTCAGTGGGTGCTGAAGAGGTGACCTCGAAGGATGAGGTGTCACTGGAAGGCCGAGCTGATGCTCAAATGAGAAGACACGAGGATCCTGAAAGGGAATCCCCAATGCAAGTGGTATGACAGGTGTGCTGACACTGTCATGAGAGAGGAGATGAGTGTCCTTTGAAGAATCCTCAACAACTGCACCTGATGGCTCGATGAATGGAGCTGGAGGATCAAGCAGTGCTGAAGAAGAATCTGGCTGAAGAGAAAGGTACTCCTCAGGATGTGGTGTAGCAGTCACAACACGGGTCTCAGAAACAACACAGAGGTTCAAGCGACCTGACTGCACCACATGATGCTCTCGTGAAAGAGGAGAGCTGAGCTCCGACAATGGAGATGGTGGACCAAAATGAGAAAAGATGTAGAGACGGGAGGAATGATCAACTGTCCCTGTAGCAATAATGCCTCCTGTCACACTATCCCTGATGAAGGCTGAATCGGCCGTGAACTCAACTGTCTTCCCTGACCCACTGCGAGTAATCTGATAAATGGAGAGAAGGTTTGCAAAGAGAGATGGAACATACAATACATCATTGAATGTGCCATCCTGAATGCTGACTGAACCTGTCCCACAGACTGTCTGTACAGTGTTATTCCCCATGAGAATATGAGGAATAGGAGAAGTCTCAAAAGAAGAAAACAACTCCTGAGAAGATGCCATATGGTGAGAAGCACCGGAATCCAATATCCAAGGGACCTGTAAAGGGGATGCAACAGATGCCCGTAATGCATGACCCTGTCCAAAATCCTGTCCAGATGTCGAAGAAGATGCAGAAGACTGAAAAGCAGACCCCTGTGAGGTGGAAGAGGATGGAGAGGAAATAGTGCTCTTCTGAAGGAGAGCTTGCAAATCTACAATCTGTTTCTCATAACCATCACATCTCTTTTGAAAACACTGTGACTCATCATGGTTCCTCTTCTGACAATAGGAACATGTGGGGATCTGAGTCTTCTGATTCTCCTTCTTAGAAGAAGATGGTGTGTCAGTAGAGTGCTGAGAGGAGGAGTCAGATATCTGCTTCGGCTTCGGCTTTTGTGTGTCCTAAGATGACTTGGCAAGCAATGCCTGTGACTGTGAACCTGCAAGTGAATCCATCTGAGTGATCTTGGACTGCTCACGAGTCAACCTGTCACAAAAATTCTCAAAAGAGGGCATAACATGTCTGGTACCCAAAGCATCCATGGTGGAGTAGAAAGTGGAAGAAAAGATCTGGTACTGGCCTCACAACTTTGAGAGTATCAAATAGATACACTCATCATCTGTCTTGATGTTTCCACATCCCTGCAAAACTGTACGCAAAGACTTGAACTTCATCAAGAAGTCCTCTATAGTGGGGAAATCAGAAGGAGTCAAAGAGGTCAACTCTGCATCAATCTGAAGCTTCCAGAATTCGTTGACTGTACCAAACAAGGTTGAAAACTTGCTCCAAATAGCCCTAGGAGTGGTCAAACCTTCCAGGTGAAATAAGAGACTGTCAGAGATGTTCAGTGCAATCAAACCCATGGCTTCATCCATTTTGTTCCTGTGCTGAAGAACCTCAAAGGGATGCTGCAGGACAGGTTGGTGTTCATCCAGACATGACCATAAGCAACATGACATGAGCAGCCTGGTCATGTGTGCTTTCCATGTGTGGTAATTGTGCGGTGTTAGCCGGGCCACAGAGGGATCTGACATTGAGAAAAGAAGAAGATAGAAGTAGAAGGGTCTGTTCTGAAGTAAATGATAGAAAGGAAATGCACCCCCCCACAAAGTAGGATTCTAACCCCCGTACAACAAGTAATCAACCACTGAAAGGACAAAAAAACTAGAGAAAAACCTGGAATGCCGGATGCAGAGTAGGAGGGAAAATGAAGCCTCTACTTCAATTCTGAAAATAGGTGCTCAAATGGTGGAATCAACAAATAAAACCAGCACCATTGCGTCCATCTCGGAAAGACCTTTCCGGCGATATATCATATGTTGATTTTTTATTCCGTATGAGCCCTGTAGGAGCAAAAAAGCCCAAGTACCCCCAAAATGCAAGCTCTCTGGAAAAAACCAGTGACGGCAAAAAAGTTGACGGCCGTATGACCGTCATGGGCATGTCGCTGACGTCATCCAAAAAAATTTTGAGGCTACCGGAAGATTTGAAAAAGTCACCGGAAAAAAAAATCCGGCGCCGGAAAGTTGCCGGCAAGTGACGTCAGCAGGTGACGTCACCTGCTGCAGGCTGTCGGGCGGAGGATGGGCGGCGGCCGGGCTGGGCGGTGGCTGGCGGGTGGCGGGGTGGTGTAGCGGCCGAGCGCAGGTGGCCGGCGGCGGCGGTGGCGGTGCGGCGGCCGAGCGCTGGTGGCGCGGTGGCGGCCGGCGG
Organism: Chamaecyparis obtusa; assembly: GCA_027943335.1. Taxonomy (NCBI): domain Eukaryota; kingdom Viridiplantae; phylum Streptophyta; class Pinopsida; order Cupressales; family Cupressaceae; genus Chamaecyparis; species Chamaecyparis obtusa. The sequence continues at coordinate 1,309,965 of BSBK01002728.1, read as the reverse complement.
GGCGGCCGGAGGCGCGGCGACTGTCGGCAGGGCGCCGGTGGCGTGGGGGCGGCCGGTGGCGTGCCGGTGGCAAGGTGGCAGTGCGTGAAAAACCAAGCATAGAACCTCATTTTTCTTAATTTTTTTCTTGAAAAACGTGTCCGTACGGCCCTTGAGGGCTGAAAAAATTCACCCAGAAGCCCCAGAGGCCAAATATATCAAATTTTATATGGATTTTGGGTATCTCGGGTCTTTTGGACGCAACCGTGAGGTCAGTTTTTGTCCAAAGTGCCCCAAAAAATTGCAACCCCCCAGATCCAATATAAAAAATAGCAGAAAATGAGTGAAAAAAAACTTGATCCACAGCTTCAGAAGACTTTGAACAAGCTGCAGCAGAATGGCTCTGATACCATGTAGGATTTGACAAACATGCAAATCCACAGACCCCGAATACACCTGCATGCAAGAACCTGATACAAAGTAGAAGCACAAAGATGAAAAAGCAGAACTCAGATGTTCACTCAAAATGTGAGAGCAAAATTATCAACTGAATTAAAAAAACAATTACAAAGTTTAACCTTAAAAAGGTGAATGAAACCCTAAAAGGGAAATACTAGGTTGCACATTATTAATTAAGAATTAATTAATAATGCACCTAAGAGACGCTTAAGCAACTAGAGTAAAAGGAAATAATACTCTAACAAATCATGCATATTAACATCATCATTAGTACCAACTTCTTCTAACCCATCATGCATAGTCTTATCCAAAGAAGGTAGAGATCTTTGAAGAATAGAATTATGAGCTTTAGCATGAGCATGATGCTTCTTACGATGTTCATTAGCAGATAGATTACGTTTTGATTTATTTTAAATAGGTTGAGAACTAGGAGGAGCAATCACATGATCCTCCACATGTTCTTTAGGAAGATCAATAGAATTATCGGCAATAGGAGGAACAATCATAGGATCTTTGATAGGTTCTTTAGGAAGAGCGATAGAAGGAACTTGATTAACAAAACTAGAAGCCATAGTTAAAGGAGGTATAGAAGGTGTAGGCAAAAGACCACAATTAAGATCCATAGGAGGTATGCTTAATTCAAGAATCTTACGATGTTTATAATCTTGATATGAATGAAAAAGATTATCCGATCAAGGAGGACATGAATTAGGTAATGAAGGCCAAAAGAAATCTAGAGCAGCACAATCTCTGGGCCTAGAAGGTTGATATAAACTATGATTAATCATCTTTACTTCTTCATCATGAATGAACTTAAGAAACTTATGGATAGGTGAAGCAACAACATGCATGTCATTCAACCAAGGCAAACCTAGCTTAACTTGAAATTGATCGGAAGTAGGAACCACAACAAAGGTAGTGTTCACAATTTTTCCACAGAGTTCAACCGATAAAGTAATAGAACCAAATGACGGATAAATAAAACCATTACAAGTCTGAATCCACACATCTAATGTATCATAAGAATCACATTGTAAGATTTTCATAAAAAGATTTTCTTCAGTAATAACATTGACTAAGGATGTAGGATCAACAAGACAACCACGAGTAGGTTTCTGGGAAATCCTAGCATAAATGTAAAGGGGACCATCAGGAGCCTTAATTGTCTTAGATTCATCAAAGGTAATCAAAAGTTCCTGAGGTCTTTTATTCTTAGGTTGTTGTCGAGGTTTAGGTTGAGTTTTTAGTTTAGGTTTAGGTTTTGGTCGAGGTTGAGATTGAACTTGAGATTGAATCTGAGGTTGAGGTGGAGGTTGTGGTGGAGATACAGATTGACCAACATACTCCACTTTATTAACAACATGATTGAGATCATCCATCTTAGAATCATACACAATTTCCATAATAGGTGGTTCAGCAATTGTATTAGTATCATGCATAGGTAAAGGATTCGTATAGATTTGAAGGTTTTGATTAGGAGGAGAGACATATTTGTTTCCACTACTGTCAAGATTATCAATAAATAAGGCATTAGAGTCAATTAAGTCTTGAACCTTATGTTTTAAAGAATAACACTTCTTAGTATCATGACCATTCTGACGATGATATTGACAAAAATCATTTTGATCAAAAGATTTAGAGGCAATCGTAACAGGTAAAAGAGGTCGAATAGGAGGTAAAGTAATCATATTAGTAGCTAACAACCTATTAATAATAGCATGTAAAGGTTTAGAAAGAGGAGTAAACGTATGATTTAATTGAAAAGTAGTGGATACACAAGTGGCATTGTGAGATGCAACAACAACTTGATTAGCAACTGCATTCGCTTGTTTGTTTATCTTGACATAGTTGTTGAATTTTTTAAATTCATTTGGATTAGGAGCAACATCACTCTTATCAACTGGAACAAGAGCCATTGGAGTGTTGCTCTCAAATTGACTCACTTGTAATTGATAATTATGAAGCGCTGCACAAAGTTGTTGAAAAGAGGTAAATTTAGTAAGCAGAATCTTATCTCTAATATCCTTTTGCAAATTTGAAATAAACATACGTTGAATATCAATATCAGGAATAGGATAGGAAATCTGAGCATGCAAATGCTTAAATCTACCAATAAATTCAGTTAATTTTTCTTTAGCACTTTGTTTACAATGCATCAAATCAGTCAAAGACACTTGCGGGCCAATGTTGTTTTGAAATTGTTGAATAAAGGCATTAGCAAGTTTTGGAAAGGAATCAATAGAATAAGGAGGCAAGGAACAATACCATTGTAAGGCCTTGTCATGGAAGGTTCTAGCAAACAGTTTGGCTAAAATCCTAGGTTCATGAGCATAATCACTACAAAGGAGTTGGAATGTTTTAACATGATGAACAAGATCTCATTTTGCATTATAATTCTCAAGACGAGGCATATCACCTTGCTGAGGAATAGGAGTACGAATAATATCCAAGGAAAAAGGACTTCCCATGTCACATGTAGGGATACTAAACTTGTTTTGAGTTAAGGAAGCAAGTTGTTGTTGTAAGGATGACACAGTTTGAGCCAAACTAATGATTGTTGAATCATTAGAGGAAATAGGAGGAGTAGCAACATTAGACACACCAGGTAAAGTGTAAGAAGCTGTAGGAATAGAAGACACAACTGGAGGAACACTAAGAACTACAGTTGGAAGTGGATTAGAACAAGTAAAAGGAACATTATGATATGAAGGTTGTGATGTAGGAAGGGACACATGAGGAACACTCATAGGAACAAAGGGAACCGTCATAGTCACCAAAGAAGGAGTATAGGTAGGAATATTAGGTATAGGATTAGAAGGAGGTTCAACACTAGTGATAGGAGGAATCAACCCTAGATCTTGAGCTTCTTGAGCTAAAGGTTTAACATTTGAATGCACAAGGTGAGTAATACCACGCAAGAGGTTAACACCTTAATCACTATCATGGAGAAATTTCTTAAGTGCCTCTATAGCTTGAATAGAATCTTGATTATGGTTCTCTTGAATAAGCCAATTACCCATTTTATCAAGTTCAGTTGAAAGTTTTTGAACTTGTTCAGGAGGAACTCTTAAAGCATCATCCTCACCATGAGATGAGTGAGAAGAGTTTTGCTCCATAGTAGGATTGGAATCATGAAGAAATAAATTATCATCCAGGACCCTAAGGAAAGGAGAGGAAGATTCAGGATCAAAGACACCCATGAGTCTATGACTTCTTCTAACTGGAATGTTATAAGTAGGACTAGTAGTAGTAAAGCTCATAAACCAATGCAATGCAAATGAACTAAACTAAGAACACATAAAACATGAATATTTTTGTATTTTGGAAATCTAATTAGCATGTAATATCTAACACAAAAGATAAATCTAATACTAAGAAGATAAAAGGAAATCTAACACCACAAAACACAATAGGGCATCCAATTCCACAAAAGAAAGAAGAGTAAGTATGTCGGGTTCACCAAAATGAATAGAGGTAAAATGGAATCACCTCTATTTAGATGTGTGTGTAATGTATGGGGAAAATATGAGATTTACTCCTAAATCCAAATTCCCAAAGGAGAGATCCAATTTGATCAACCAAAAGGTTAATGCACAATCGAATCAATCTATGGAGAATATGAAAGAGAGAGAAAAACCCTATATTTCCCTATGGAGAATTATGCTTGAAATCTAAAATAATTGAAATATGAGTACTAACCTCAAAATAGGGCAAATCTAGAAAATGCCAATTTATGATGTCTGTGTGTACTTTCAGGCAATTCTGCAACCTATTTCGGACTGGAAATGCCAAGACGAAGAAAACCCAAAAATCTTTTATCTTTCTAACAACAGGTAGTCTTTGACCTTCATAAAAGGTCAAAGGCTAGATTCTTTATTTGAAGGTCGATTCTAACTTTGTTCACAGATCTCAAAAGTTCGCTGAAAAGGGTATCCAAATCCACTCTCATATCTGAAATTTTGCACCTGTACTTGCAAGAGAAAAGGGGATTTTTGTTTGTATGGGGGGTTTGCCTTGGTCAAACCCCAATTTAGGAATTAACCTTGAAATTGAATTAAAATGTAGTGTGCATAAACAAAGCAATTGAAACAATTCACCTCGCTTATGTTGAAGTCCTTGTAGAGGATTTGAATCCTCAAATCCACAAGTATGAACACTTTAATGGATGTAGAATGAATGTAGGATGTCTCAAATCAATGGCATTTGATCTTCAACACCAATCTTGAATTGATGTTTGTATATGAGGAGGCTTGGATGAATGTAGAAGGATGGATCTTCAAGGGGGCTCCAAAGAGATTGAATCCTTCAATGGCTAACAATGGATCTCCTTGATGGATGAATGCTTGAACACTTGAATGCTTAAATTCAATTGCTTTCACTTGAGAGCTCACCCATGAAATTGCTTGAAGATGTGTTCTCACAAAACTTGATGATCAAAATGAGAGAGGAAGGCCCCCTTTTATAGTGAACTAGGGCACAATCCTCTAGAGGGGCCACCTTGGAGAATTAAATCCCAATTAGGTCCTAACCTTTAGAAAATATACCTAGATTAAATGCAATTTAAGGATTTACCATTCTGAAACTTGAAATGGCCGACTCGGAGGCGGGAAAACAAATATCCCCGAAACTCGACACTTGGAAATCAAGGAAATTTGAAATTTGGACAAGGGTCCAAGGATGAGCTTGAATCTAACCAGGTCAGGGTCAAGGTCAATCCTAACCAGGTTAGGGTCAAGGTCGACTTTGACCCCATAAGGTCGACTTTGACCTAGTGGTAAAAAACCTCAGGATCCTGACCCAGAATGCTAGGAAATATAGATATGAAGTGAAAATCAGGTGCAGAGGAAAGCAGAACAGGGGAAAAGCTAGATACATGCAAAGACCCAATCAAGGCACTTAACATGACCCCAAACCACTCACTTGGAGGGATAAACACTCTTATCATTGAAGTGCTTCCATTTTAAGATGATACAATTTGATAGGTATGTTTAAAATTGATATGCAGTAGATCAGTTAGGTTGTAGACTAGCTTGGTAGGTTTATTTGTTGATGTAAATTTGTTGAGCTCAATGTTTTGTTTGACGTACTACTTGTGTCTACTCAAAATGATTGTCATTACAAAATAAATTGTTTTATTGATGATGGTGATTGTCAAAAGAAAATTTATTGTAGGATTTTCATTATTTTTATTGATTTTAGGGATTTTTCAAGATATTTTATGATTTTGGGGTTTTTTTCATAACATTTTAGATCACTGATTAAGGTGAAAGACACTTCTTAGGATTTATTCTCAAACACAATGTATTTATTTTCCCTAGTTTCTAGAAAGGAATAAAGCATTTTGAATGGATGAATGAGTTGAAGGGATGGAAATGGATAGGTGAAAGATAGGGGTAGCTTATTTAAATGCAAGGACTATCTCATAATGGGATGACATTTTTATCCAAGCTAAGGGACTGTATATGTGGCTATGTAGGAAATGACATGATGCTCTAAATGGCATGTGGTCCACATGAATGGACATGTGAAGAGGTTTTTTGAAAACATGTTCTTCATTTTTATGTCCTTAATTTTGATCAAGACCATGAAATGTATTTGGGATAAGCAATATGAAATATGACAATAGATGATGAAAGTAAGGGATGGATACTACAAAGGATATGTACTAAAGGGTGTGGATAAAGTGAAGTAGATAGTATGCATGAATCCTTGTGGAGATCAAAGGTGGAAAAAGGGATGTGGATGGATGAGGGATCATGGAGGATGTGGTAGGTAGGATATAATGGATGAAACTTGCCCCCAAGTGTAGAGTGCAAGAGGATAATGGATTACACATGATGCTTGTTTGCCAATTTTTCATCATGGTACTTGTCCAAGGTGCCATGAGAAGTGGTTTTCACCATAAGATGAGCTATTTCTCTTTATTTTTATTTTTTTGTGAACACCCATTTGCTAAGTTTTCATCAAGGTAACAATTTTTTTACTTAAAAAAAATAAAAAAATTATGCTTTGACTTTTTGAAAGACAGTGGACACAAGAAAGGACATGAAGAAAGGACTCAAGAATATTGTTATTTGGGTAGTACTCCTAAAGTATGTGCTATAGTGGACCATGGATATTAAAAGTATGTTCAAAAATGCTAAAAAGGTGATGAAAAAGGGAGATGAAATGGGTGATAAGATGGACTAGGGCAAGAGTTTATGCATATGTTTGGACAAGAGGAATGGAAGGATGAAAAATAGGTGTTGGAAAATGGATGGTGTATTTGAATATTTTTGTATGGGTAGATAGAAATGTTGGAAAGATCAATGTTAGCACACATCTTAAGGGGTGGTGGAGTGATGGGAGGAAAATGGACTTTGGACTTTGATATTTTGATGGAGGAGTGAATGCGGATTTTGGAACACAAGGACCCAAAATAGATGGAGGAGGTGATGTAGTATCTAAGGTAGTGGATTTTGAAACATAGGGGCCCAAAATAGATTTGGAAGATGGAAGATATTTATGTGAAGGAATGATGAAATCCTTTGAAATAGACAGTTTGGATGCTAATTTTGATTTTTCTTCAAGATGTAGTACTTCTATGAGCAACTTGGTAATACATGTAGTTTTTATTTTTCTTTCTTTTGTGGTTCTTTTGAAATCATTTCTTCGAAAAGAGACTTACGAATCCATGTGATTTTTTATTTTTTATTTTTATTGATGGGTATTTTGTGGCGTTTTAGACTTTTTTTTTTTTTTTTTTCCAGATCAAAATTTCCTTTATTTTTACATGTCTTCTAGATGGAACATGTTTATCCTTGGATGCATGTGGATTTTTATGATCGACATTCAAATTAGTTCTAAGAGCATTGGGATGTTGAACATATGGAATACTGAGAGGGGAGGGGTGAATTAGTATTCCCTTGAAAATCTTAAAACTTTAAAGGAGTTTTCCACGTGTAACATAATCAAACTTGCTAAAAAGAAAAGAGCAGTTACCAAATAACACAACACCACATAACACCAAAAATTTTATCGTGGAAAGACAAGATATGAAAAACCACAGAGAGGGTTAACTCTCAAGTATTAAGTAACCAATTATAGAATGCATAAGTGGCTCACTACTAGGGTGGATCACTTCTAGTTGGCTCACTATTAAAGGGGCTCACTACCCAAGTATAAAATCAACTATTATAGCTAAGAGTTATCTTATTGATGGAGTATATGATATAAAACTAAATTGTTACAGTTGTACTTGTATATGCATGAAATATAGTTCTCACTAAAGTACCGAGTTCTATAAAATCACTAAATTACACATATATCAGTTTTATATATACATCAATAGATCACTTTTACATAACATATATAATCTATCATCATATCAACATAGTTATCATCTATTTGTGTTGATGTTGCTTCTTATACATGCGTACATCAAATTTACATCCTTACAAGTCAACTTAAGTTAGAGATGAAATCAAGAACTAGCATGTTACACAAAGGTGTCATAGATGTTGACAATGTCAAAAGCTATCTCATGCTATACCAAATAGGTCTGGGCCAAAACTTTGGTATACCATGGTATAGACCAAAACATGTATCGATAAAACATCTATTGATAACACCACTGTTAGACCCAAGGATAGGTCAAAGATAAGATTTTCATACCAATCAATGACAATAATTAACAATCTCCCCCTTTGTCATTGATGACAAAAAGAAATTTTAGAAAGCCAAAACAACAAAAATTCTAAAACTCCCCATGTGAGGAATATCTCTTCTTTTGTTATTTTTCAAAAAAATTTCTTTTTAAGTCTATTACTCCCCCTTTTGACATCAAGGGAAAAGGGTAATACCTCAAAAACTATATACAAATTCAAATTTTTAAAAAACTCAAAAACTTCAAGATGTAGTAGATGTGCCTTCAAGAATGGCTTCTTAAGTTTATGGTGTTCAACAATCCACTTACCCTTGTTACTATTCCATGATTGAATCCCATCGATTAGAAGATGTACATGAACAGATGCAAGTAAAGCTTCTCCATCTTCAATGGAGCCAAGTTTATATAGAGTAACCTGTTGTACATTTAGGATAACATGATTCATTAGTGAGATGCTATTTGTACATATTTCCCAAAGGTTACCCAAGGACATAATAATATTTTCTCTTTTTTATTGTAATTCCCAATGGAGGATCTCTCGGTACTAGTCCAATCTTCAGAAAATCTTCAAGGTGAGATGTGCCTGTTGGATGGATAACTCAATAGACTCAATTTATTTTTGGATCTTAGTTGTGGCATCCAACCACTTGAATATTGTACACATACAAAGAATTACCTTCCTCTATAAGGTTGTGTCTTTGCTTGATAAGCTAATGAAGATTGGAAAAAGGATTTTGCACATCTAGCTTTTAGTTCTTGCAAAAGCTTACCCTTTATAGCTTCCTCTTTTTGATGAACTGGTAGCCACAAAACTTGCTACATATTCCCTTCTTACAAGTTTGGAAACAACAACAATGGTTTGATTAACAATATCCTTATCTATTTTCTTAGCTTTTGCATGGATTCTATTCATTCCTACCCATAGAGTATCTAGAATATCTTTCTTGAAATTGTCTATGTTACCATCTAATCTATAATAATAGTCTACAAAATCTTGTGTGATATTTTCTTTTCCTTTGGATGTAGTATAATTATGCAAATAGCTAACCTCTTCAATGTTACCATCTAAAAGAAATTCAAATAAAGTATCTACATCAAGAGGTTCACAAGTTACCTTCTTAGACTTCTTCTCTCAGACCTTGATTTGAAATTTGTTTATGTTTGATTCTCCTTCTGATTCCACAAGAATGAGATTATCCTTGGTGGCTTTTGTTTCTTTTTCCTTCTTGAACAGAGTTGGTGCAGAAAGACCTTTCTTCCTCTTACTGGATGGAATCTCCTTATCAATCAAAGGATCAATTATCTTTGTAGTGGAGCCAAATGTGATACCAACTACACTCTGAGTAATACTTCTAAGAGCAGTAAGCTCTTCCTCTATCAAACCTCCTCTTGCCTCAATTTCCTTCATTGTCTTCTAAACTCTCTTTTTAGCTTCCTTTGAGATCTATTCTTTCTAGATTTCTCCTCTATCGTACCAAACCTCTTATGTGGGGCATCTACCAAACTCTCAAAGAATACTTTTGCAAAACTATCAACATGTTCTTTGCATAATTCATACCCCAATTCAAGTATCCACTAAGCTCTTAGTAAAATGAATTCCATTGTGCATTTATCAGTAGTAAAAATGAAAGTGATATCATGCTTATACTTTCAACTATTGATTTTGGAATTCTATCCCAGTTGTATATTTTATATTGTAATAGAGAGAAAAATGATGTAAATGCCATTTCTTGAGCATTAGTATTTTCATACATTCTTATACACTTAACAACCTGATGAGATAATAGTTTCTTAGATGACCATATTACCAGAGCTTTCCTAGGCATCACATTAATAAAGTGGAAAAGAAAATAGAGAGATAGGGTTCCAAACTAGAATGTGACCTCCTTCTTAATTGTCTTGCATTGATTCAAGTTCTCAGTGAATTACTTTCTAATAAGCTCACATAGATCATAATCTACCATATTGACTACCATGTCATATGCATTATATACAACTGTAGAAGAAATGGAATTCACCCAATTGGAGTAGTAGACCTTGTTCCCAATGACCCGAGCAACATATCTCATCGCAAGATTTATGATTGTGTGAACAGTCAAAGACCTACCATCATGAACTACCTTGGTGAGGTTTTCTACCTCTTTGTTTTTCATTGCCTTTGGTTTTTGAAGAATACCAATATCATTCAATCCTATAATAGTTTTCATTAACTAATTATTGATTAGGTGTGCTTCATCTAGCCATAAAATTGTATCATGGAATTTTCTTATGGCTATTCGTACCCATTTTTCATCGTAACAAAAATGTGATAAATTGTTCCATACATGCAATTTTCTTCTCTACCAAAACCTTGTATTTAGGTTTAACCTTAAAATCATTACTAGACAACTCTTTTTTCCATAAATCAAATAGTTTGGTATGATCAAATTCTTCTATCTTTGAATGAATATAAACCCCAATGCCATCCATAAGGATTACACCACGATATATTCTCAACAAAAAACCAACTAAATCATTCTAAATTGAAATTTATAGGTATTTATCAAACTCAAGACAATGATGGGATGATGCATCTACCAAAATAGGAGTTGTCATAGATGAAATGTGGAGAAAATGTAAATCTAATGAATAAATACCTCTATTTGAATCAGAAAACCCTAGGATGCAAGTTGCCTACCTTTCTTTCTCCTTGGCTTTTTGAAATCGGTCTTCACTTTACGATAAAAATGACTTATTTAATTCCTTTTTTAATTCATTTTTGTACCAAATTTTCAATAATTACTTCTTTTACATTAAATGCGCCATATCCCTTTTGTTGCAATTATTTTTTCACCGATTGGATGTGACATTTACTAGATTGCCTTCAAAAATCTTCTTTTACCAAAGACTCCTTGATTGAGATTTGTCATGCTTGTAACCACTTCACTCTTGCAGGTGAAAAGACAATCTCTTAACTTTCCTCCCCTTGGCCAACAACATGAGGGTTGCTAATTACAAGAATAAATGTCTGGACTAGAGCTGAAACTACTATCTTCCTTATTTCTCTAGATCTTCTTAATCTCAACCTTAACTTCTTCTTTGTTGATCTTCTTTATCAATTCAATTAACTTGACTTCATCAATTTTGTAGAATCTTGCAATTTGTCCAACTTTATTACAATTAAAACACCTGTTGGTTCTCTTATCTTGTCTCAACTTACATCGATTATCCTTATGTCCATATGCATAACATGTATAACAATAACCAGTAAAATAATTGCTTTATTTGGTTTTCTACATTGATTTGCTTTGTGACCATAAATATTGCAATTATAACATCTACCAGAATAAGGTCTATCTTTCTAATTTATTCCATTCCTACAATATGATGCTTTATGACCTAATTTATTATAATTAAAATAATGACCATTAAAGGAAAAATATTTCTTACTTACTTGTGGGTTTATCAGAGACTTACCTTTGTCCTCTTTGATAGATTTAGTTTTAGCTTCTCTTACCTAATCTATTTCTTTTATTTCTTCAGGTTTTTGTGTGAGCATCCACCAATTTCACAACCTAAGCCTTTCTTGTTCACCAGAGAACTTTGAGTAGTCAATATTTCATCGAGCCTTTCTGAGATTGTTTTGAATTTATCTTCTTTCTTCTTTGATTCTTCTAGATCTAATTTAAGAGATATAACCTCTTGTTCCAACTTCTTACATTCATAATATTTAATCTTGATCATATTATTCAGATGTCTCTTGGTCTTTTCATATTCTTCACTCTTAGATTTCAAATCCATGATAATATCATTTGCTATCTTGAGTTCATTACTAAGCTCTTTATGCCTTAGCTTGAATTTATAAATCTTATCTTTTAACTTCCAGATGTAATCATTAGCCATTTGAAGATTTTCTAATAGTTCCTTGTTTTCATTTTCAATAGATTCAAGATCTTTAAATACAAATATAAGCTCTTTCTCATCCATGGTGGATCTAGTAGGCATTTTATGTTCAACCTTCCAAATATCCTTCGAGCTATTAGACTTTTCTAAAGGATTTGGCTATGATACCAATTATTGAACATCCAAAATACTAAGAGGGGGGGGGGGGGGGGGGGGGGGGTAAATCATTATTCCCTTGAAAACCTTAAAACTTATAAATAGTTGTCCACATAACATAATTAAACTTGCTAAAAAGAAAGAGTAGTAACCAAATAACACCATAATTTTTATCATGGAGATCCAAGACTAAAAAAACCATAGAGAGGGTTAAATCTCAATTATTAAGTAATTGGTTATAGAATACATAGGTGGCTCATTGCTGAAAGGGATCACTGCCCAAATACAAAATCAGCTATTATAGCTGAGAGTCACCTTACTGATGAAGTATAAGATACAAAACTAAACTATTACAATTGCATCTAGATATGCATGAAATACAATTCTCGCTAAAGTATAGAGTTCTTCTATATAATTACTAAGTTATACATATATCAATTCACTATATACATTAATAGATAGATTTTACATATCATATATGATATATGATATATATCATATATCATATATCATATATGATATATGATATATGATATATCGTATATGATATATCATATATGATATATCATATATCATCATATCAACATATATATCATCTATCTTGTATTGATGTCACTTCTTATATATACATACACCATATAAGTATCCTTACGTGTTGGCTTATGTTAGAGATGAAATCATGTGAGCACATTACACAAAGGTGTAGGAGACATCAACAATGTCAAGGCTATCTCACACTATACAAAATAGGTTTGGACCAAAATTTAGTACACCATGGTATAGACCAAAACATGTACTAGTAACACTTCTAGTGAACCCAAGGATAGTTTGGAGATAAGAATTCCAAATCAATCAATGACAACAATAACAATAATTAACATGAAATTCATGGAGGGATAGGGAAGATATAAAGGTATTTTGAAGCAGTTCATATAGACAGATGGTTGGAAGGTTCCCAAGAATGTGTGCCTTTACTAACTTTGATTTATGAAAGGGTAAGGGGACTATGGACTAGGGGTGATATGGATGGTTGATAGAGGAATATAAAAACCTAAGATGGAAGCAAGGGTTGAAGACTCTAAATTTGTGATATAAGGACCTAAGATGGATAGAAGGGACAAAGACTTTGAGTTTGGGATAAAAGGACCTGAGGTGGACAAAAGGGATAAAGACTTTCACTTTAGGATATAGTGACCCAAAATAGATTTGAAGGATGGATAATGTGTATATTTGGGTTTATATGAGGAATGTAATATTTTGGAGGGATACCAACATCTTGAGAGTGAGCTATGAAGCCAAGGCCATGATAATTAGGGTTTGTTTTTATATGAAGGGGTTGTAACATACCTTGTTCATTAAGGCCTAATCCCTTTCCTCGATAATGTACGTTCTGAAAAATCTTCTTGGCAATGGGATACTAATTGTTTTTGAAATAAGAGGTGATTCCATGTCGAGGTGGAGGAGGCATGTAAGAAATAATGCAATCACGAAGTAGACTAGACCAAATGAAAGTAGATGAACCAAGTTGATATGTGATAGGCTCATTATTAGATTGAATATGGGTGATGAAATGTTATGTTGGATATGGAAGGTTATGACATGGAGATGGAGGGTCAATGGGGTCTTGTAGAGGGAATGAAGGATTATGACATGGAGGTGGATGGTGGATATGATCTTATGGTGGACATGTAGGGATACTTTAATCTTGACATTGAAGAGGATCATTAAATGGAGTATAAGGAACATCACAGTCTTTATTAGGAAGTGGATTATGATTGGAACTTAGAAGGATGGTTTTCTCTCAGGATGAAAGGGGATAATTTTATACAGAAGACAAGTGGATGAGGGGATCACCATGTTATTATAGGGATATGGGATTTTGGTAAAAGATTGGATGGAATTGCAGGCTCTTGGTATCTTGATCTTGACCCGTTTTAGGAATTGTTTCTTTATACTTTGGATTATCCTCTTGACATGGGGTATGAGTTTGGATATGTATGTTGGATTCATAAAAGGACTCAATGCCTAGGCATGATGGGAATAGACTTTTACTGTGACTCACTAGAGTAGGTTTTCTTGGGAATGGAGTAAATGGTGGCATTGGATCTAAGATTTTTGAATCGTAAAAGGGACTTGTACCAAGGAATGGACTAGCTTGGATTTGTATTATGGATAGCCCTTGGTGATAAACTAGAAAGGTGTCATCATTGCATGCATAATATGATGGAGATGTTGTGGATGAAGGAATGGAGGGAGATATGGAGGTTACTTATGATTCATCGCTAGACATAGGTATATGATTTTGATAATGTTTCAGAATAATATCTTGACATATATTTAACTTCTCACTAGGTGAATTATTGGGATGTTCTTTGATAGTAAAGTCACCGCGATCGATGAGATCTTGGATGAGATTTTTCAATTTTAAGCAATTTGAAGTTTTCTGTCCTTTGGTCTTATGGTATTCATAGAAGTCATTGTCATTCCCCTGAGATGGTTTAAAATATCCTAGCTCATAATTTATTTCTTCTGTAAGTATGATTTCATTTGATTGTACAAGCTTATTTAAAGTTGACTCAATTGGTTCCCCTAAGGGTGTGTATCTTCATTTTGGTGCCTACATAATATTTTCCATATGTTTGTTGTCTGTATGAACATGTGAGTTCTTTTAATGTTTTTCCTTTTGAGATCACATGATTGGCATATGCAAGAATGACTCTACCTAGATGTGACTAAAATGATTGTGTCATCATTTCATGCATCATATGATGGAGATTTTGTGGATGAAGGAATAGTGGGAGATATGGAGGTTACTTATGATTCATCGCTAGACATAGGTATATGATTTTGATAATGTTTGGGAATAATATCTTAACATATGTCTAACTTCTTACTAGGTGAATTATTGGGATGTTCTTTGATAGTAAAGTCACCGCGATCGATGAGATCTTGGATGAGATTTTTCAATTTTAAGCAATTTGAAGTTTTATGTCCTTTGGTCTTATGGTATTCATAGAAGTCATCATCATTCCACTGAGATTGTTTAAAATAACCTAGCTCATAATTTATTTCTTCCGTAAGTATGATTTCATTTGATTGTACAAGCTTATTTAAAGTTGACTCAATTGGTTTCCCTAAAGGTGTGTATCTTCATTTTGGTGCCTACAGACTATTTTCCATATGTTTGTTGTTTATATGAACATGAGAGTCCTTTCAATGTTTATCCTTTTGAGATCACATGATTGGCATATGCAAGAATGACTCTGTTGGAGCTAAAAAATGCTAGTATGTTTTGACTCCATATTTTGAAAATTTTGTCTAAGTGGCCTACTTTGAGGCTTTGTAATTTGTGCCTTGTGTGAGGTACGACATAATTGAGAGTTGTTTCATACTATAAACCTGGAAGACTACTTACCTTAAGATTTTTAGGTCCCTGCCAATCCATTTGACCACTTTTCCAGGCCAATTCCAAACCCAATTTCTTCTTATTTCACTATTTTGTTTCAAAATGTTACTAACAGGCTAAATTTGATGTTTGGTGATAATTCATCATTTGATTTTCAGGGCATGCTAATAATGGATTCATACTCCTTGTATGAGGGTGAATCGATGCCCAAGATTTCAATTCATGAAAGTTTCAGTGGGTGAGTTTTTAAAGCCAGTTCTAGAAGTCACGTGTGATTTTGGTGGTATGGACAGAGTTGGTTTTCAAACGGCCATGTTTGGTTATTACAATATTTTGGCCCGAGTCTCTTCATGATTTCTTCTTTGGCAAGCATACTATAAGGTTGGAAGTGAACTTGTCCTCCTAGTGGCATGTTCTTGTGGGGCCATTTGATCAGTTTTTAAGGCCAGTTTTGGAGGTCAGTCAGTATTATTTGGCAGTTTCACAAAGGTGTAAAAGATGCACGGTGTAGCTATTTTCTTTGGTGCGCCATGGTTTGTTCTTGCTGAGTGTTTGCTTCTTGGATGAACAAGGGTTAATATGATGTGAAGGGTGTCGATTCTCAAATGCTAATCTCCAAGCATTGTTGTTCTTCTTGGGCACAATTTTACATTAGTACCATGTCGAAGTGCTAGTTAAGAGATATTGTGCACATTGAAGTGATAAGAGATTAAAGTACACTTTGATTTCTAAGTGTTCTTCAAAGACACCTTTGTTTTGTGCTCTCATGTGTTGATACTGGTATGTATATTTGATTGGATAGAGCTATTTATTCATATGGCAAATGTGGAAGTTGGTAACGAGTTAAACGGCTACTGCACTAAACAAGTATTTTATGAGATTGGTGAAAAGGAGATACTGTAATACCCCAAAAATGGGCTATAAGTTCATTAACCTCCTACATCGACAATTCAAACAAAATCGACATCGAAGTCCTAATCTAAGGCACATCTAAACATCATCGAATCATAATTGATTATCTTAAATTCTACATCAAGGAATATTCCTAGTAATATTCCTAATCATCATAATTATCTTTAATTTTATAATTATTTGGCAATAAATCACATTTATCCTAAAATTTGATTAATTAAATATTTTGCATATTTAATTAATTAGATTTAATATTTGCCACTTAATTGTTTAATTAAATTTAATTCTATCTATTATTAATTTTGACAATAAATCCAATATTCCTATCTTTAATTGATTAAATTCTTATTTAATTAATTAAGCATGTTGTCATTATTTAATAATATAATTTTTAATAAAAGTTTGATAAAATAGTTAATTAACCCATAAATTAATTATTTTATTTCAAAAAGCAGTTAAGTTGAGAATAAATCACTTTATTTATTTATTAAATCATAATTATCCATGTGCACATTCAAGGACCAGTTAAACTCAAAATTGGAAAATCAATGCAAGTTATTAACTTTTTGGAACTCAACATCCTTTTGGAGTTCAAAAAGCTGATCTAAACTCTAATTTGAGTTAAAAAGTTGTTTTTGCATGTTTTTGCATATTAACTATCTTTCATGATCAGATAACTCAAAAATCAAGATGAGTTAATTTGAGTGATTTATGACTTTTATCCATGCACCTCCAAAGCCCTGAATTTCTATAAATTAAAGGCTTTAGCTCTTCACAAATCATCTCATATTTTGCACAATCACGCTGGAGAATTGGAGGCTGAGAAATCAACTTGCGAATTCAAAGCTTTGTGAGATCAATTTTGATTGCATAGTTTTTATATCTTAGCATAGAATTTCATAGCTTTACATATCATTGTTAGATAGATCAATTCATAGCATATCAATTTCATCTAGCATAGATTCATATCGGTTTTTATCATTCTTATTGCATAGAAAATATCAAAAAAATAGCTTAATTGCATTCAATTTCATATCCATCTTTTGCATTCAAATCCTTCATTTAGGTGTCGTCTAGGTCACTGATCTTGATAATAATCTGAGAACATTAATCTCGCACCTACTAGAAGGCAGTAAATCGCTTGGTTAGTTTAGCTTTCAATTTTGCATGATTTTGATTATAGCTAACCTCTAATGTTTTACTGAGTAGATCAGGTACAATTTTCACACACACATTTCTGGCCTAGTTCCAGAATCTGTCAAAAATATCATTGTGTCAGGAACAAAGCAGTAGCTATTGAGCATTCTACCATTTTTTGAGTTTGATCTTTTGAATCTGATCTAGTCTTCTATTTGATCAATTTGAGTCCTTTTTATCTCGTGTCAAAACCTTGTCATAACTATCAATCTTCAAAAAGAGACTAAGTGTTGAGAACTCATGTCCGCTATCTTTTGGGCGATCTATCCCATACATCCAAGGCACAGTTTCCTTCACCCACATCTCATCAGATCTTCAAAACTATCATAATCTTGACAAGGTTGCGTCATCCAATTTTCTCGAATCAAATTGTTCTTCAGTTGTCTTCATCCTTTTCTTCTGTTTCATTCAAAGTTAATGGTGGAGACCAGAGCTTCTTCAACAAGAAATCAGAAGAAACATCTCAGCACTTACTTTTGACCAATACCGCAGGTCCAACTCTTGAACAACTCATCAAGTCAAGTATCTACAAAGACGACGGTCTCGGTAACTTTCGATTGAAAACTGGTTACATACCTCCTCTATCAACTCACAGAGGTAATCATCAAACTCCTCCTCAATCTATTCCAGGGAGCCCAAAAACTCCTACCATGTCTCAAGCAGGGACGAACCACGGTTCTCTAGGAGGAGGATCCCAGGGACACCATTCTCAACATAATGCCGACCAAGACCCTACACCCTTTGAAATCCATCGGTGTCAGAATGACAATGAATTCAAAAGAATGATGAGGCATTTCTTGAAAATGGATAGAGAGGCATACTTTTTGCAATTAGCCCAGGAAGGAGCTAAACTTCCTCCTCACTTCAATGTCGAAGATATCATCACGCATGAGGAAGAAACTCTGATGACGGCCATAATGAACCAGCTGCACGCTATGCAGGTCAAAATGAATAAAATTGAGAAAGAGAAGGAACCCAAGGAATTCTCCATGGAGGCCCTTTGTCCTTTCCCTTTTGACAAAGACTTGTATATGCCTCCATTCCCAAAAAGAGTGGAGATACCAAAGTATGAAAAATATGATGGACACTCTGATCCTCAAGATCATGTCAGAGAGTTCTGTACGCAATCCATGGAATTCATGCATGAACCGACTTATCTAATGCATCTTTTTCCTAGATCCTTGGGAGGAGCATCCATTCAGTGGTTTTCAAGATTACCTTCTATGATCAAAACTTTTGAGGAATTGATTAAATTGTTTTATCAACAATATTCCTACAATATTCAACATCTGATTACCATGATTGATATCTGTAACCTCAAGCAATATCCAGGGGAATCATTCCTAACTTTTCTCAAGAGGTGGCGAAAGAAGTTTTCTCTATATGCTAGACCAATTCCCGAAATGGAGAAACTTGAAATCTTTATCAATAACCTTGTTCCAGAACTCAACTATCCATTACAAATGCAAGATCATGTATCTTTTGATAAAATGGTGGATAATGCAATCAAGATTGAGAAAGTACTTGTCAAGAAAGGAGAAATCACACTTCAAAAGGACAAGTCTGAATCTGGATCTAGCTCAAAAGATAAAAACAAGAGCTAGAATAGATACAAAGGTATCGTCTTTGATGGTGTTGTTGACACTATCTGCACCCCATCAAAGGCATCGACCTACAATCTCACCCTTGCCACCAAAGCCATTGAAGCTTCAAAGAAAAAATCTACTGAACCATCTCCAAAGAAGCCATTCAAACGATGGGATAATAAACGAAAGTTTACTCCCCTGGGAGAATCTTTGGAATTTGCCTTGAGAACCCTGATAGCTAATAACATGATCTCTTTACCACCAATCCGAAAACCTGATCCGAATCCAAAACCATATTGGTGGAAAGATAATGAATTTTGTGCTTTCCATCAGACTAAAAGCCATAAAACTAATGGATGCTTTCACTTAAGGCATACCATTCAAGACTTGATAGATCAAGGGGATATCACGATTGATAATCCTACCAGCAATAATGATCACACAGCATTTACAGAACCGTTTCCACAACATGGCAAGGGAGTTTCCACTTCTCAGCCTAACATGGGGGCAAAAGTCAACTATGCCTACCCTGGAAACGATGCTGTCATCAATATGGTTGAACCATGTCTCTCTGAGAGCTGCAATGTCATCACAATTGTACGAAGAGATAGAAATCATTCCTCAGCTAATGCGGTTACCAGATCACAAGCTCAGACTCATCTGAAAGGACAAACACCAAGTTCATCTAATGTCCCTAATATACCTTTCAATCTCACATCTGCTTCTAAACAAAAGGTTGCCTCGAAATCTTCCAATCCAAAGGATACAAGACCTACATCTTACAGCATCGTCCAACAACTCCAGCATACCAATGCCAAAATCTCTATGTTTGAGTTACTTCGAATATCTCCAGCTCACAGAGATATCCTAGACAAAGCTTTGCTCGGCTCTAATGTTCCTGATGATCTAGATCTAGACAAGTTCCAGACTATGGTTGGTCATCTAACATCTCCGCAATATATCTCCTTTTTAGAGGAAGATGACAACTCCCTAAGTCACCCACATAATCAGCCCTTGCACATAGAAGTCTTGATCCAGAACCGTCGAGTCAAATGTGTGTTGATAGATGGGGGCGCAGGCCTCAACATTTGTTCTTACAACTTAATCACACAGTTGGGATTCTCAGAGATAGCTATTGATCCTCAAAAGAAGATCACCATAAAAGCCTATGATGAACAAGAAAGAGCTTCTAAAGGCACCATTGTCTTGCCCATCCGAGTGGGTCCGGTCATCAAAGATACCACATGTCAGGTGCTTGATCTACCATTGGCTTACAATATCCTTCTAGGGAGACCCTGGATACATGAAATGCAAGCTATTCCTTCTACGTACCATCAATGCTTGAAATTTCCCTATGAAGGAGTGGAAGTTACTATCCCAGCAGATCTGAGTACAACTTGCAATACATTGAAGGAAAGTGCCGATAAGCTTGTTCCCAATAATAGAGAATCTTCCATCAAGCAGCTAAATGTTGCTTCCACATCTAAGATGGACGACATTGCTAAAGAGATCAATATCAAAGAAAATGGGATGGGAGAATACACTATAGAGCCAGTCTTGTCTCTGACATCTCTCCCAATCTCACCTAAGTCGTATGGACAATCCTTGAAGCAATCTAAATCAGAACCTAAGGAACCTATGGAAGCATACAAAAGAAATTTTGTGGCAGAGCAAGTATCCAAACAAGAATTTGAAGAGGATGAAGTTGTGCTAGCATGGCTATATAAAGAGGATTCTGAATCTAAAGTTGTTCAACCTAGTGAATCTATAGCACCTACAATCCCTTCTAATTCATATGGTCCAGGAAACAAATTGATAGCCAAGATGGGATATTCCGGTCAAGGACCTCTAGGAATTAGGGGAAAGGGTCTTGTGACCCCCATTTCACATATTGGTAGAGCCAAAAAAGATACTGGTGGCATAGGGTTTAAGAAGAAACCCTATCATCTCAAAGGTGGTTGTTCTCATGTCATAGAACAAATTGCACCAGGAGAACCCCTTCTTAAGAAAGAAGAAACAGAACCCTCTGATGATGATTCAGATAGCTCTGAGCTTATCCCCTATGAAAAATTGCCTAAAGAGATCAAAGATCTTCTTGATGATACATATGATCCTATCAAAAGAATTAATGTAGTAGAAACACAAGAACCTACTGTAGCGCAAGAGATGGTTGCACCACAAGAACCAGCTAATCTCGAAGGCAATCACACTGATCAAGAAGAAGGGGGTAGTTATTCTGACACTGATTCCCATGAATATGAATTCAAGTCAGAGACTAAGGGAAATCCTTCTTGGGGTATTCATCCCGATTTCACACATTTTTTAAGCTTTACTAGAGATCCTGAATCAGAAGCTGAGTCAAATGACTATGAATGGGGTGCCATTCCAGAAGAAGATGAGCTTATAATAGAGAAATATATTGATGTTATTCACCAATATGTATCTCAGCCCAACGTAGGTCTAGAGCGAAACAATGAACTTAACGTGTCTAATCCACCTATGGCTGAAGAGGACTCCCATGATGATGTTGAGCCTATTCACGAATTGAACATTTTGAGCTGTAATATCACCTTTGAACTTGAGCGTTGGGTTAGGACCAATGATGACATATCCACATCCGTGAACCCCATATCCCAAGCCTTTCCTACTTTGACTATCCAACGCCCTGATCTTATCGACCAAACTTCCACAAACCCAAACCATGGTATGTACACCTTCCCAAATGACTATGCCCTTGCCTGCTACCTCAATGCAGTTGAGCCTATGAGTACTTCCATCAATGAACCGAGCGTCAGCATGACCGAGTCAGACATCAAATATCTTAGTCAGAAAAACAAGAGTAAAAAGAAAAAGAAAAAGAGTTCTGAGGGTGAAAACCACTTTGTGGCAGTCTCAGAACTAACAAAAGTAAAAAGAAAAGATGTATCTGAAGGTGAAAACCTCTCTGAGGCACCTAAGGATGAGATATTTGATGTCCTTCCGAGTCATTTACAGGATAGATCTCCAGTTCTGATTGAGCCAACTCAATCCATCAATTTGGGTACAACAGAGGAACCACAATTGGTACATGTAGCACAATCTCTATCAGACAAAGAGAAACAAAACTTCACTACCTTCTTATCAGAGAAAAAGATCAACTTTGCATGGAAATATTCAGATATGCCAGGATTGGATCCCAATCTCATTATGCACCATCTATCCATTGCTCCCGGAGTAAAACCAATCAAACAAAAATTGAGAAAGATGCATCCTCATGTTGCACTCTTAGTCAAAGCAGAGCTAGAAAAACTCCTCAAAGATGGATTCATCCGTGTCATAGACTATGCTGAGTGGATCTCCAACATTGTACCTATTTCAAAACCAGATGGTTCAATCAGAGTGTGCACGGACTTTAGAGATGTGAACAGAGCATGCCCTAAGGATGATTTTCCACTGCCTAACATTGATATGATAGTGGACATGACTGCGGGCTATGAAATGTATTCCTTAATGGATGGCTTTTTTGGATACAACCAAATCAAAATTTCTCCAGAAGATCAAGAGAAAATAGCTTTCACATGTGCGTGGGGAACTTTCTATTGGAATGTTATGCCATTCGGACTCAAAAATGCTGGAGCTACATATCAAAGAGCAATGACATCTATTTTTCATGATATGATGCATAGAACAATGGAGGATTACGTAGATGATACCTTGGCAAAATCCATGATTAGAACTGAACATCTAACTGACTTGAGCATGATCCTCGACAGAATGGAAAAATTTAGTCTTCGACTAAATCCTAAAAAGTGTGCTTTTGGAGTCACTTCTGGAAAGCTCCTAGGATACATCGTCTCCAAGAAAGGCATTGAAGTTGATCCAGCTAAGGTCAAGGCTATAATAGAGATGCAACCTCCCACAAATATCAGTCAAATGAGGATGTTGCAAGGCAGAGTTCAATCTATCAGAAGATTCATATCACAGCTAGCGGACATATCACAGCCTTTTACAAAAACATTACATAAAGGTGTGACCTTTGCATGGAATGAAGAATGCAAGAACAACTTTAAACATATCAAGAAGTATCTTTCAAATCCGCCTATATTGATGCCTCCTATTCATGGGAAGCCATTAATATTATATGTCTCCGCAACAGATTCATCACTGGGGGCATTGCTAGCACAGCATGATGAGAACAAGAAAGAAAGAGCCATCTACTATATCAGCAGAACTTTAGTGGCCTATGAGAAGAACTACTCAATGATAGAGAAGGCATGTCTAGCTGTGATCTTTGCATCACAGAAATTGAGACACTACATGTTAGCTCATACTACTCATTTGGTAGCTAAGATTGATCCACTAAAGTACCTACTGAGCAAAGCTGCCCTCACAGGTAGACTAGCTAAATGGGTCATGCTCTTGAGCGAATTTGACATTGAATATGTTGAAAGAAAAGCTATCAAAGGATAGGTCATTGCTAATCAATTAGCTGAAGCACCACTGTTTGATGATACACCCATGCAAATGGAATTTCCCGATTCCTCTATCATGCACCTCTCTTCTAGAGCATGGTGGTTATTCTTTGATGGCTCCTACACACAGAATGGATCTGGAGCAGGCATATTGTTCATCACTCCTCAAGGATACTCGATACCCAAAGCATTCAAATTAAAGTTTCCTTGCACAAACAATATTGCTGAATATGAGGCACTTCTCAATGGTATGAAAATGGCAATACAGTGGAGAGTTACAAAGATGCACATCCAT
Organism: Chamaecyparis obtusa; assembly: GCA_027943335.1. Lineage (NCBI taxonomy): Eukaryota > Viridiplantae > Streptophyta > Pinopsida > Cupressales > Cupressaceae > Chamaecyparis > Chamaecyparis obtusa. The sequence goes on along the minus strand of BSBK01002728.1, from coordinate 1,285,997 downwards.
GGAGACTCACAATTGGTTATCCACCAAGTCAATGATGTATACCAAACCAAAGATGAAAAGCTCATTCCTTACAAGAGAATGGTAGATGATTTAAAGAAATACTTCATCTCTATTACATTTGAGCAAATACCCAGAACAGAGAATAAGGTTGCCGATGCAATGGTGACATTATCTACTCTCTTACAACAGCCCGAACATGAACTACGCTATGAGTTCCTGGTGGAAGCCCTATCCTAACCTGCATATGACTCCCCTGAAACTCGCATGATCTGCACCGTAGTAGGTTATGATTCATCCCGCTACAAAAATATGTTCTCCTATCTCCATGACCAAATCATCCTTGAGTCCTTTAACCATTTTGAGAAATGAAACCTTATCTGATCCGCATCCCGATATGTCACCATTGGTAATGATCTGTACAAACGAGGTCTAGATGGTACACTGCTTAGATGTTTAGAATGGGAAGAGTCTCAACGTGCATTAGAGGAAGTCCACGAGGGTATATGTGGGTCACACTCAAACGGTTTAATGTTAGCTCGAAAACTTATTAGGGCTGGGTACTATTGGCCTGAAATGGAAAAAGAAGCTATTAAATTTGCTAAAAATTGTCAACAGTGTCAAGTACATGGCAACTTGATTCATGCTCCAAGGAGAGATCTGATTCCCTTTACTACACAATGGCCTTTTCAACAATGGGCATTTGATCTCATAGGTGCTATCCATCCACACTCTTCTAATGGACATACCCATATAATCACAGCTACAGATTATTTTACAAAATGGGTAGAAGCAGTTCCTCTAACACAAGCAACGGGGAAACAGATCTCTATATTCATCCTGAACTACATCATTTGCAGATATGGGATCCCTCACTCTATAATCACAGATAACGAGGGACAATTCAAAAACAAGGACCTAGATGACTTATGTGCCAAGTTCAAAATTACTCAACATTGGTCATCTATCTACTATCCTCAAGGGAACGGACAAGCTGAGGCTTCAAACAAAAATCTCCTGAAGATCTTGCACAGAACAGTGAATAAAATAGGAAGAGACTGGCATCTGATGATCAATCCAGCTCTTTGGGCATACAGAACTAGTATCAGAATGACTACAGGGGCTACACCTTTCGCTTTAGTTTATGGGTCTGAAGCAGTACTACCTATTGAGGTTGAAATCCCATCACTCAGAATCAGAATGCATGGACTTGTCACTGATGAAGACTACAGAGTGTCTAGGTTACAAGAACTTGAATTATTAGATGAGCGCAGGCAAGCAACGTATGATCATCTCAGAGTGTATCAGAAAAGAATGTCTAGAGGCTACAACAAGAAAGTCAGGCATAGAGAGTTTCAGGTTGGTGATCTAGTGTTGAGAGAAAATCCTAAAAATCAATCCCATCGAGAATGCAAGGGGAAGTTTGAACCCAACTGGCTGGGTCCCTTTGTTATCACTGCTACTTTTGGCTCTGGTGCTTATCAACTCTCAACGACTGAAGGAGAATAGCTCTGAGAACCAATCAATGTTCTCCATCTGAAGAAATTCTACGCCTAAGGCATTCAGTGCTTGGTAAATGTCCTAAAAAAAAAATCCTAAAAATCAGAAAAAGTCCTGAAAAAATGAACATCTTGGTGAAAACCTAGCAATAGGCGCCTTGATGATTCACAAAAAAATCAAAAAATATAAAAATATCAAAAAATATCAAAAAATATCAAAAGTACAAAAAAATAAAAAAATAAAAAAAATTCAAAAAAAAAATTGAAAAAAAAAAAAATACAAAAAAAAAATGAAAAAAAGAGAAAAAGTGCCTTGGTGAAAACTTGGAAACAGGCGCCTTGGTAGCAAAAATAGAATCTCTACCAAGATGGTGAAAACCCAGCAAACGGGTGCCACTTGTTCCAAAATGCTCCATCTATCAACACAATCTTGGTCTTTCCTAGCTTTCAGTCTTGCTTTAGTTTGTACATATCTCCAGGTTTGTTTCAACATTTCCAATTTTCAATAAGTCAGTTTGTACACCAATCAGCTTGAGCGTCTGTATCCTATCAATGTTCAAACTTGGGGGCAATCAATGTCATATCCTATGGCCTCCAATGTATCTTAGACGTTTCCTATCCAGTCAGAGTCCTTTGAAGCTTCCAGTTGAGTCAGTCAGTCAGTCTCGTCTCCAGAAAGGATTTTGCATATATAACAACGCAATCAAACATCAAACTCAAACTGAAAACAATCTATGCTTTTTACATGCTTTTATCTCCTTGTATGCTTACTGATCCGCATTGAGATTTTTGCATATTGTGTCCCTTCGAGCTCTTCGATGATGTCCTTTATAGGATTTAGAGAGTGATGACTGGGGGCATAATCTTTTCTTGATTTTCTGCTTGTATGTGAAAATCTAACAACTTTGGAAATTTTGGATTGAAATGGTGTTTGACTGTAAGAGCCTCTATCTCGAATTGGATGGCCATGCGTACCTCGACCATTGATACCCAGAAAATTCAAGGAAGTTTGATCTAACTATTGTCTTTTTGAGTGAATTCTTTCTCCTACTGTGAAACGCGATCTTGCCTAAGGATGTGAATGATAAAGGGTCACTACGGGTAATTCACATTGGATTTAGAATAATCTCTTGACTGTTTGACGTGTTTGCAATGCAAGGCGTACTCAGGTCATCACGATGTTTATGTTTTGATGCTTGTACAAATTGCTATATCAAAATGGACATGATATTCAGGTCATCCTAGCGTTTGTGCCTTGGTGCTTATATCTAATCCAACATTCCGAATACAAATCAATATTCATATGTCCATGGTTGTATAACCAGTGGGTGTTGTATTGATTCTTGCGCATACAAATCGATATTCATATGTCTATGGTTTCATGGCTAGTGGGCATTGTATTGATTTATCCGGTTACCTAAAAGTTCAATGATGATAACAAATCGACACATGATCAGTGACTAGGTCCTAGGTCTTAGGTTGCATTTCATCTTGCATGTCTCTTTGCATTTTGCATGTTTGCATGATCTCATAATGGCTAAATAAACTTCGAAGCTTAAATGATTCTCCACTCGCATCTTCCAATCTAACAAGAGCCGAATCTTACACGAAGGTCCATCCAACGAAATAGCAAGTAGAATCCTTTTTCGGGATCAAAATTCAAATCTAAGATCATTTATCTTATTCACTACTTGCATAATCGACTTCAATCATCACAAAAATCTAGTATTCAACTTAACTGATTATCTTACATCAAACTATCAAAAATTCAACTTGGTCAAACCTAGTCAAACTTGGTCTTTTGGGACCTTCCAATGATGTAGAATGCGTTCATGAACGTGTATAACCACTTTTCCAATCAATTTACATGCTTCTAAACTCTCAACGTTGACTTTTCTTGTCAGATTTCAATTTTAATCCCAAAGGGGGCATGGTATTGTATATCATTCAAAGTCTGTAATCAAATTTAAAATCATATCTTTATGGCAATCATATCTCCCTCAATAATCAAGACAACAATCACGTCTAGTCTCTGATTCATCAAAAGTCCTCATCGCTCAGGGAAAATCTATCATCACTTGGGGCATATCAGATTCATCAAGATCCATATCAATCTGGTATTCTCCTAATCTTGTAAACTGTATCAGTTTTTGCGACCATCAGATCATAGTGTTCTTTCCTTGGTTCTTCGGCAACTGAAGGATTCGAATGTGATACCTGCTAGTTCTGCTAAGACAATCGAGTCTAGAACGGGTCACTCACTTCTTATCAATCCTAAGGTTCAGAATCAGGTATTTTGACACTTTTTCGCAATCATTGGTTCATTGCTGCTATAGTAAACATTATCTCTGGTCATTCAGGACCTCCTATCTCAATATCTTTCAATCGGTTTCTATCTTGAGATCGGTTTATCTTTTGAATCAGTTTCATATCTTTATCAAACACAGACTATCTTTGAACCACTGCGCTTCGCACAGTAATTCAAAGAGGGGCAAAATGTTATACCCCAAAAATGGGCTATAAGTTCATTAACCTCCTACATCGACAATTCGAACAAAATCGACATCAAAGTCCTAATCTAAGGCACATCTAAACATCATCGAATCATAATTGATTATCTTAAATTCTACATCAGGGAATATTCCTAGTAATATTCCTAATCATCATAATTATCTTTAATTTTATAATTATTTGGCAATAAATCACATTTATCCTAAAATTTGATTAATTAAATATTTTGCATATTTAATTAATTAGATTTAATATTTGCCACTTAATTGTTTAATTAAATTTAATTCTATCTATTATTAATTTTGACAATAAATCCAATATTCCTATCTTTAATTGATTAAATTCTTATTTAATTAATTAAGCATGTTGTCATTATTTAATAATATAATTTTTAATAAAAGTTTGATAAAATAGTTAATTAACCCATAAATTAATTATTTTATTTCAAAAAGCAGTTAAGTTGAGAATAAATCACTTTATTTATTTATTAAATCATAATTATCCATGTGCACATTCAAGGACCAGTTAAACTCAAAATTGGAAAATCAATGCAAGTTATTAACTTTTTGGAACTCAACATCCTTTTGGAGTTCAAAAAGCTGATCTAAACTCTAATTTGAGTTAAAAAGCTATTTTTGCATGTTTTTGCATATTAACTATCTTTCATGATCAGATAACTCAAAAATCAAGATGAGTTAATTTGAGTGATTTATGGCTTTTATCCATTCACCTCCAAAGCCCTGGATTTCTATAAATTAAAGGCTTTAGCTCTTCACAAATCATCTCATATTTTGCACAATCACGCTGGAGAATTGGAGGCTGAGAAATCAACTTGCGAATTCAAAGCTTTGTGAAATCAATTTCGATTGCATAGTTTTTATATCTTAGCATAGAATTTCATAGCTTTACATATCATTGTTAGATAGATCAATTCATAGCATATCAATTTCATCTAGCATAGATTCATATCGGTTTTTATCATTCTTATTGCATAGAAAATATCAAAAAAATAGCTTAATTGCATTCAATTTCATATCCATCTTTTGCATTCAAATCCTTCATTTAGGTGTCGTCTAGGTCACTGATCTCGATAATAATCTGAGAACATTAATCTCGCACCTACTAGAAGGCAGTAAATCACTTGGTTAGTTTAGCTTTCAATTTTGCACGATTTTGATTATAGCTAACCTCTAATGTTTTACTGAGTGTTGTGTCTACAGATTAGGTACAATTTTCACACACACATATACCAGTTCATTCTAGAACTTTGTAGTTCAAAGGATGATGACTACAATGGGACAACTGTTGAGAATGGCTCTCATATGTCATACAAAATCAAAGACTATAGTAGGAATTCGAAGTGGGATTAATACAGGATACTAGTGAGTTCGATTGAAAGATGGGGTGATGCCATGGTTACAGCCGCTATGTCAAGGGTACTGGTTCATTTCTTGCAAAGGGGGGGTGTACCTTGCGTAAGTGCTGGGAGCCCACACATTAGTCTACACAATAAAGAAAATAGGCCAGGTGAATGAAATGTATACTCTGTTGAAAAAATCCAAAAGCCTGTACATGTGAATGCATTTGAAGATCAATTATTGTGCTCATGTTTTAGGCTGCAACACTTCTCTTTTGAGAATACACATGGGTAAAGCTAAGAGGAAATTATAGCAGGCAACATGTACAAATTATGGATTTTGCAAACACAAATTTGCAGGAGATGAAAAAATAGTCATATTGCAGGGGGCATAACTTTCAATTCAACCGTTGGATCGTGCTAAATTTAGGATATGTTGTCACAAATATAATTCTCTAGATTCTCACTAGAGAGATTTTCCAAATTCATCTTGGTTCATGAGATACAGTCGACTGAGTGTAGTACTATCTAAACTGCCCATAACAGTCACAAAGAGCATATATCCCACATTCACTGGGATTGGGGAATTTCTAGTATTTATATACTAAAGCACTTGCATTATGTAATGAATAAGAAGCCAAGAGGCTTATGGTGGGCTCCTTGGCTGGAGGTTTCAAAATACTGGTGGGCCCCATATTTTGAGTGAAAAAGCATAAATACTTTAAAAAATTCAAAAGTCATTAGTCCCACATTGATGTCATGGGTGAAATTTGCAATGTTTATAACCCAGAACACAATCATATACAAATGTGAAGCAGAGCAGGAGGCTCTCTTCACGCGCATGCCCAAGTGACAATTGGTTTGGGATGTGTGCCCAAGAGATCGAGATCAAATTTTGCAGATGAAGACAAGGATGAAGGGACACCTGGCAAGTAGTCTCCAAGTCTCATAAGGAAACCATGGTCAAAGAAATCTCTTAGAGACTTAGAGACTAAAGCAATCTCCAAGTCTCTAGATCAAGCAGTCTCCAAGTCTCTAGATTGAGTAGTCTCTAGAAGATTCAGAGACTTGGAGACTAAGATCTGGTCACCAAGTCTCCAGATGGAAATTTAGAGACTTAGAGACTAATGGTAATCTCCAAGTCTCCAGATGGTTCAGAGACTTGGAGAATAAGGTCTGGTCGCCAAGTCTCTAGATGGAAATTCAAAGACTTAGAGACTAATGGTAATCTCCAAGTCTCCGGATGGTTCAGAGACTTGGAGACTAAGGTCTAGTCGCCAAGTCTCCAGATGGAAATTTAGAGACTTAGAGACTAATGGTAATCTCCAAGTCTCCAGATGCTTTAGAGACTTGGAGACTAAGGTTTGGTCACCAAGTCTCCAGATGGAAATTCAGAGACTTAGAGACTAATGGTAATGTCCAAGTCTCAAGACAAACCCATGGTTAGCAAATTTCTTCAGAGACTTAGAGACTAATGTTAGTCTCCAAGTCTCTAGATATACTTAGGATCAAGGAAAAGTTTCAGAGGTCTAGAGACTGCTTAGTCTCCAAGTCTCCAGATGAGCAGGAGTTAAAGGTGAGTTAACAGACCAGTTTAGAGCAGTCGATCAACTAATGACACTTGGCACATTCTAATGCCTTCTGAGAGAAAAGTGCAGGAATAATAGAAAAGGCCAAATTTGAAAATTAAATATAAAATCAAGTTAAAATGACATAGTTTGCACATTTGATTTAATGCCTAAAGGCTTGATTTTTATCAGAACATAGGCATATAGTATATCGTCGGAAATAGGAGAAGATGAAGAATCTGATGGAGGTGATTATTTTTAGTTTCAAGGTAGTGGGAAAGAGCAGTGCGAGCTTTTTATTTTGGATCAAATCTATTTGCAGATGTAAAGGCAGTTGAAAGAGATCAATTTGAAAAGGATGCAGATTTGGAGGGAAAAATGACTGTAAAGATAAAGGTAGTTGTAGAAAGAAATGATTAGGAGAGATTTAGAAGATATTTTGATAGGAATTGGTAGCTGTCAGTAATTGGGAATTGGCTCCCTTTTGCCTTTATCTTTTCTTCTGATCCATTTTTTCAGGGGTGGATGGTTCCAGGTCTGGTAGAAATTCTGCAGTCTACATTCTTTGTAATCTTTTCTGGACTGGTTCCATGAGTGGATCCTACTATAAATATGACCCTTTTCTCTTCTCATAGGGTGTTTTCCTATTTCTTTTCGGTCTCAGATGATGATTTGTCTTGTAATAGTCTAGCTTTGAATGAATTTTCAGCACTGATTACCTGTTATCAAAGTTGTCTCCATTTGTTCCTGAAATTTATTAGTTAAAGCATCAAGGGTGTTTTAGTTTTTATGTTGTGAGTTCACAATAGAGTTATTTCAAGGAAGTAACTAAGTTCAGGATTCATTTTCAGATGTGTATGAAGTGAGATATCAAGGCTATTTCATCTTTGTCTTTTAGTGCATTACTGATCAATGTGTTTCCTATTTTCGGGTCTCTTCTAAGGGGAGAGTTAAATTCTTCGAATAGGAGATTGCATATCTAAATACATGGGTGGATTAGTAAGTAGAATTTGATAAACGGTGTATGTTTGATGTAAGGCATCACATATTAAGGCTATGTTGTTTTCTCATTTCTTTAGCTTTCGATTTCAATGATCTATTTGACTCTGTTGCCCATTGGATAAGGCATTGGTCTTTGAGGGATTTGGGGTATTTCAAAGTTCCATCTCACCCAAAACATAAATGATAACATTTTCCCTTTCATGTTGATAGGAGGAGTTGGTAAGTTTGTCTAGTTTTCAGATTCATTGTATGCAAGTGGGATTTTGCATGAGATCTGGTGAGCAGTGGGGTATTCATTCCCTAAAAGTTTGAAAACTATTCCTCAAAGTGACATACCTACAGGCCTATTGTTTGTAATAAGGAGTTATGTGTGTGCAGATGAGGTGTACCCACCTGAGTGAGTGGAACTCAAAGTGAAGAAGGTTGTAGGCCTTGTCAACATTAGCACCCTTCTTGTCCTCCAATTTGCAGGAAGAAGTAGATCTCTGACAATCAGATAAATATCCCATGTCTGGTTATCATTTTCTCTTTTAGAATCAGAGGGTGCAAGAAAAAGTACTAACAAATTGGTGACTCTGCTGGGGAAGAAATAAAGGTCAAGTTTAAGATGTTTTTTCCTTGCTTTGCTGGATCATCCCAAGGTATGATACATTATATAGAGTTCTTTTTTAAAATTTTGTCATATTATCTCTCCAAGTGTGGGTGGTGACTCTGAGTCTCTGTTTGATCATTATGTTCTTGTAGTGTATTTTATGATCCTGACAAACAATGTTACCTTGTGAAGTTGTGTTATGTTTGCTAGTTTTGAAAGAAGGTTCAAATCTGAGATAAAATCTCTCAGTTGGTTCAGATTAGTCCTCTGCAAAGAGGTGGTGACTCTACGAAGGATTTGAAGGAGACTTCTGATTAGTATTTTACAACAACAACACTTCCAGGTAATCCTATTTTTATCAAGCAAAAATGGTCCCTTAATAGGTGAACAAGTCACTGAGAAAAGGAAAAAATAATTTTAAGAGATTGGTTATATTTCTTGATTCAAGTTTTTAGTTATTGTAAAGAGTATCAGAAATATGTTGTGGTTCATGAAGCTAATGGTAGCACAAGGTCAGATAAAATATTGTCGTAAGAACAAGTAGTATTGTTTTATCAGTAAGATAAAATGGAGTTTCTAGCTATAATAGATCAAGAAGATGTTTCTAGATCTGAAAGTTTTCAGTCAGATTTAGAGAGTTATAATGATGAACTTCATTTGATAAATTAAAAAATTCAACATAATTGCATATTGATGTTAAGATGTGCAATAGGAGAAAGAAGAGAAGAATCAACACTTTCATACTACAAGAAATTTCTTATTGCTTGTAGTAAACTTCCTATGGGTCTTGATTTTCAAGAATCCCAATATGTTGAAATGTTTTTTGAACTTAGTATGTCTAAATCAATCAGTTGAACTGCATCCCTTAGAGAAGAATCACTTGGAAAAACTAAAGAATGGATATATTCATTTGATGTTGCTGAATCTGGTTCATTTGGTCATACTGAATCTAGTTGTGCCGAGGATGCTGAATCTTGTGATACTGATAGTGTTGGTTACTATGTTGATGATGAGATCTATGAATGTTAGGGAATGGATGAAGAATCTGCAATAAATAATAATTCCTTTGAGTTTGTAGGTTTTCCTTTTTCTCAGCATGATGCTAACGATTCATTGTCTCAGCTCAATGATATTTTGTGTGAAGTTGAAGAATGTGATTATATTGCAGATATAAGTTCTTGCAGTAATTACTTCACACAAGAAAATGTGAGACAAAAGATTTTAGCCCCTATTTTAGATAGGGAAGATATTTGCAGCACTAGCGGTGAAATCAAAGAGATGAAAGGTGAAGTCAAAAGCTTTCTAAGTAGTGATCAGATCTTAGATCTCTTGGATGATGATTTTCAAAGGAATACCCCCAAGTTTGTTTCCAGAATTCCATGTCCGGTATGTATAAGTTTTGATGAAAGTGATTCAAGTGATGGCATGATGAGTGAAACATCTATTGACATCTTTTCTCCTACTTTAAATCAGCAGTGTGAAAGTGCATATCATTGTAATGAATTTGATAATGTTATATTTGATGAGTATGATGACGTGTGTTCGAATATGGATTCAGATTTGCAAGAGGTTAGTGTCAGTAGTTCTAGTCTACATATTGGTGCTAGAAAGTATGATAAATCTAAATATGTGTTCTCAGATTTGCAAATGACTAATGAGTCATTAACTGACAGTGCCTATTCTTTCCTAGAAGATACTGATGTGATTTGTGATCAACAAGTTATTTTCGGTGTTATGCAATCAGATTTTTATTTTGAGAAGTTCTACTTTAGTTTGCAAGGTAATGATGAAAAAATGGTTTATCCTTTACCGCAAACTAATGATCAGTATAATGATGTTTCAAGCCATGAGGTTGAGTTGGAATGTTTCATTTTTTAGCATAATATTGATATTGAAGAGTGTGATGTTTTAACATCACAAAGTGATTAGTATCTATGGCAGCGTGATGGCCTGATCTTGCTGGATAATTATGAGTATAGTGATCAACTTTTCTATGATATGCTGAAGATGAATCATATTATTTCTAACCAACTGGATGAAACATGTAATTTTAGTTTGCCTCCATTGTGTGGAGATGAAAATCATCTATTTGATAGGGGTAAGGATTGATTTCAATTTGATGGCTTTGGGCCATTTGTAAATAAAGTTTTCCATGTACAGTTGCTTTCCTTTCAGTCATGTGTTTACTTTCAATAAAAGGGTTTCAAGTTTTGGGAAGAAGAGGAAGGTCATAGAAGAAAATTTTGGTTGGTCTGCTATACTGAGAGATTTAGGTTTCTCTACATGCCCACATGGGGCATGCGTCCCCAGTCAGATTCACTGTTGGAGCTCAAAAATCCGAGTATGTTTTGACTCCATATTTTGAAAATTTTGTCTAAGTGGCCTACTTTGAGGCTTTGGAATTTATGCCTTGTGCGAGGTCTGGCATAATTGAGAGTTTTTGCATACTGTAACCCTGGAAGACTACTTACCTTAAGATTTTTAGGTCCCTACCAATCCATTTGACCACTTTTCCAGGCCAATTCCAAACCCAATTTCTGCTTATTTCACTATTCTGTTTCAAAATGTTACTAACAAGTTGACTTTGGTGTTTGGTGATAATTCATCATTTGATTTTTGGGGCATGCTAATAATGGATTCATATTCCTTGTATGAGGGTGAATCGATGCCCAAGATTTTGATTCATGAAATTTTCAGTGGATGAGTTTTTAAAGCCAGTTCCGGAGGTGACTTGTGTGATTTTGGCGGTATGGACAGAGTTGGTTTTCAAATGGCCATGTTTGGTTATTAAAATCTTTTGGCCCGAGTCTCTTCATGAGTTCTTCTTCGGCGATCATACTATAAGGTTGGAAGTGAACTTGTCCTCCTAGTGGCGTGTTCTTGTGGGGCCATTTGATCAGTTTTTAAGGCCAGTTTTGGAGGTCAATCAGTATTATTTGGCAGTTTCACAAAGTTGTAAAAGATGCACGGTGTAGCTATTTTCTTTGGTGTGCCATGGTTTGTTCTTGCTGAGTGTTTGCTTCTTGGATGAACAAGGGTTAATATGATGTGAAGGGTGTCAATTCTCAAATGCTAATCTCCAAGCATTGTTGTTCTTCTTGGGCATAATTTTGCATTAGTACCATGTCGAAGTCTAGTTAAGAGATATTGTGCACATTAAGTGATAAGAGATTAAAGTACACTTTGATTTCTAAGTGTTCTTCAAAGACACCTTTGTTTTGTGCTGTCATGTGTTGATACTAGTATGTATATTTGATTGGATAAAGCTATTTGTGCATATGGCAAATGTGGAAGTTGGTAACGAGTTAAACGACTACTACACTAAACAAGTATTTTATGAGATTGGTGAAAAGAAGATACCAGTTCATTCTAGAACTTTGTAGTTCAAAGGATGATGACTAAAATGGGACAACTGCTGAGAATGGCTCTCATATGTCATGCAAAATCAAAGACTACAGTAGGAGTTCGAAGTGGGATTAATACAGGATACTAGTGAGTTTGATTGAAAGATGGGGTGATGCCATGGTTATAGCTGCTATGTCAAGGGTACTGGTTCATTTCTTGAAAAGGGGGGGTGTGCCTTGCATAAGGGCCGAGAGCCCACACATTAGTCTACACAATAAATAAAATAGGCCAGGTGAATGATATGTATTATGTGTTGAAAAAATCCAAAAGCCTGTACACATGAATGCATTTGAAGATCAATTGTTGTGCCCAAGTTTTAGGCTGCAACACTTCTCTTTTGAGAATACACATGGGTAAAGCTAAGAAGAAATTGTAGCAGGTAGCATGTACAAATTATGGATTTTGCAAACACGAATTTGCAGGAGATGGAAAAATAGTCATATCGCAGGGGGCATAACTTTCAATTCAGTCGTTGGATCATGTTAAATTTCAAATATGTCGTAAATCTAATTCTCTAGATTCTCACCAAAGATATTTTCCAAATTCATCTTGGTTCACGAGATATAATCGACTGAGTGCAGTAATGTCTAAACTGCACATAACAGCCACAAAGAGCATGTATCCCACATTCACTGGGATTGGGGAATTTCTAGTATTTATATACTAAAGCGCTTGCATTATGTAATGAATAAGAAGCCAAGAGGCTTATGGTGGGCTCCTTGGCTGGAGGTTTCAAAATACTAGTGGGCCCCATATGTTGAGCGAAAAAGCATAAATACTTTAAAAAATTAGTCCCACATTGATGCCATGGGTGAAATTTGCAATGTTTATAACCCATAACACAATCATATACAAATGTGAAGTAGAGACGGAGGCTCTCTTCACGCACATGCCCAAGTGACAATTGGTGATGCATTGGGATGTGTGCTCAGGCAATCAAGATCAAATTTTGCAGATGAAGACAAGGATGAAGGGACACGTGGCAAGTAGTCTCCAAGTCTCATAAGGAAACCATGGTCAAAGAAATCTCTTAGAGACTAAAGCAATTTCCAAGTATCCAGATTGAGCAGTCTCCAAGTCTCCAGATCGAGCAATCTCCAAATGATTTAGAGACTTGGAGAATAAGGTCTAGTCGCCAAGTCTCTAGATGGAAATTCAAAGACTTAGAGACTAATGGTAATCTCCAAGTGTCTAGATGGTTCAGAGACTTGGAGACTAAGGTCTGGTCACCAAGTCTCCAGATAGAAATTTAGAGACTTAGAGACTAATGGTAATCTCCAAGTCTCCAGATGGTTCAGAGACTTGGAGACTAAGGTCTAGTCACCAAGTCTCCAGATGGAAATTCAGAGACTTAGAGACTAATGGTAATCTCCAAGTCTCAAGACAAACCCATGGTTAGCAAATTTCTTCAAAGACTTAGAGACTAATGTTAGTCTCCAAGTCTCCAGATAGACTCAAGGTCAAGGAAAAGTTTCAGAGGTCTAGAGATTGCTTAGTCTCCAAGTCTCCAGATGAGCAGGAGTTAAAGGTGAGTTAAAATACTAGTTTAGAGTAGCCAATTAGCTAATGACACTTGGCACATTCTGGTGCCTTCTAAGAGAAAAGTGCAGGAATAATAGAAAAAGCCAAATTTGAAAGTTAAATATAAAATCAAGTTAAAATGACATAGTTTGCACATTTGAAATAAATCCAAAATTTAAATGGCAAGGCTTGCTCATTGATTTAATGCCTCGAGGCTTGATTTTTATCAGAACATAGGCATATAGTATATCTTCAAAAATAAGAGAAGATAAGGAATCTGATGGAGGTGATTATTTTCAATTTCAAGGTAGCGGGAAAGAGCAGTAAGAGAATTTGATTTTGGATCAAATCTATTTGCAGAGGTAAAAGTAGTTGAAAGAGATCAAATTGAAAAGGATGTAGATTTGGAAGGAAAAATGACTGTAAAGATAAAGGTAGTTGCAAAAAGAAATGATTAGGAGAGATTTATAAGATATTTTGATAGGAATTGGCAGCTGTCAGTAATTTGGAATTGGCTCCCTTTTGCCTTTATCTTTTCTTCTGATCCATTTTTTTAGGGGTGGAGAGTTCTAGGTTTGGTAGAAATTTTGCAGTCTAAATTCTCTGTAATCTTTTCTAGACTGGTTCCATGAGTGGATCTTGCTGTAAATATGACCCTTTTCTCTTCTTATAGGGTGTTTTCCTTATTCCTTTCTAGTCTCAGATCATGATTTGTCTTGTAATAGTCTAGCTTTGAATGAATTTTCAGCACTGATTACCTGTTATCAAAGTTGTCTCCATTTGTTCCTAAAATTTATTAGTTAAAGCATCAAGGGTGTTTTAGTTTTTATGTTGTGAGTTCACAATAGAGTTATTTCAAGGAAATAACTGAGTTCAAGATTCATTTTTAGGTGTGTATGAAGTGAGATATCAAGGCTATTTCATCTTTGTCTTTTAGTGCATTACTGATCAACGTGTTTCCTATTTTCGGGTCTCTTCCAAGGGGAGAGTTAAATTCTTTGAATAGGAGATTGCATATCTAAATACATGGGTGGATTCATAAGTAGAATTTGATAAATGATGGATGTTTGATGTAAGGCATCACATATTAAGGTTGTGTTGTTTTCTCATTTCTTTAGCTTTCTATTTCAATGATCTGTTTGACTCTGTTGCCCATTGGATAAGGCACTGGTCTTTGAGGGATTTGGGGTATTTCAGAGGTCCATCCCACCCAAAACATAAATGATAACATTTTACCTTTCATGTTGATAGGAGGAGTTGGTAAGTTTGTCTATTTTTTAGATTCATTGTATGCAAGTGGGATTTTGCATGAGATCTGGTGAGCAGTGGGGTATTCATTCCCTAAAAGTTTGAAAACTATTGCACAAAGTGACATACCTACAGGCCTATTGCTTGTAATAAGGATTTATGTGTGTGCAGATGAGGTGTACCCACCCGAGTGAGTGGAACTCAAAGTGAAGAAGGTTATAGGCCTTGTCAATGTTAGCACCCTTCTTGTCCTCCGATTTGTAGGAAGAAGTAGATCTCTGACAATTAGATAAATATCCCATGTTTGGTTATCATTTTCTCTTTTAGAATCGGAGGGTGCAAGAAAAAGTACTAACAAACTCTACCTAGATGTGACTAAGATGATTTGGGCTAAGACGACTAATAATAAGACTATGTTTTTGGATTTTTAATTTTGGGGGATGCAAGACTAAGGTAAATGCAATATACAAAATGATGATTATGACGACTAGGGAAGAATGTTTTTTTGGGGGGGATTTTTTTATTTGGAATGCATGACTAATGTAAATGTGTTATGTAAATGATGATTATGATGGCTAGGTATGACACTATTTTTTTGGATTTATGATTTTTGGGGGGAATGCAAGACTAAGGTAAATGTGCTATGCAAAATGATAATTATGATAACTATGTATGACACTAATTTTTTTAGTTTTTTTTTAGGGGGGGGGATGCAATAAAAAGGTATGCAAGATGAAAAATGACAATTACGACGACTAGGTCTGACACTAATTTGTATGCAAAGAGGTAAAGATTTAATGACTAAGGTGTGAATAAAGGTACCCAAAAAGGTAATTTATAGAAACTTTTGAGGAATAAGCTTGATAACCAAAATGATTAAAAGAATTCCTTTGGCCTCCAAATTGGGACAAAAATGACAAATTGACAAGGTGTTGATTGTGACAAAAAAGATATTTGATTTGGAGGAGGTCAAAATTGTTCTAAAAATCTCTATGGAAATGACCAAAAAGTGAACCCTCTAGTTTATGGAAATAACCCTAAGGTATAATGTCAAACCCTAATAAATGCAAATGATGTTTTTTTGTTTTTTTTTTGGATTTTTAAGAAATATGTAAGGTTAACCCTAATGATGTATGCAAAGAGGAAACCCTAAATGGGGTATACAACTTATGGGATGCCAATCAGAGAACTTTTTTATTTAAACAAGTCTGTCAAGTCTAACAATAACCCTAATTTTGATTTATTCTACAAATTTTTGAGACAAAGTACAAAAGACAATTCCATCACAAAAATATAGCATATGCAACTCAAAATTCTACGAATGCCTTGTAGAATTATAGCAATTGCAACTTTTAAATGTCAAATGCATATTAGATTATGCAATTCCATATCAAAAACATGCAATTGCATAGCAAAATTGTATAATTGTGTTGAATGGTCCGTTAAATGAATTCTAAGTATTATACATGCAAATCAAGGATCAATTGTGTAGTAGGGACTAACAACTATATTTTTTTTGTTCTAGAATGTCTGATTTTTAATCATTTTTTACAAACACACACACACACAAGATAGTGTTATTTTTTACTGACTTTGGAATTTACCTATTTGTATATGTTCAAGAACTTTTTCAAGCCCCAAGATTTCTATTGGTCTTTATCATAATAAAAAATCTTCAAAATAATCCTACCCTAAGGTCAAAGCTCATATAAATATCTCAACACACAACTTGGTATTTCGTTAGCTCAAACAACTTTGTCACACCCTAGGATGTGCCCCCCCTTTTTCCCTTTTTCCAAAGTTTGGTCAAAGAAGATTTCTCTTCAATTGAGTCAATCTCATAGGAAACATATGGTGAGTATCTTGGGGGAAAATTCATCCCTCCCCTTGCATTAAGAATATTGTAATATTCTAGAAATTAAAGGAAAAATTCTAATTAAGGTGTCTAGTAAGATCCATGGAGATATCCAATAATAGGATTCACAGGTGAGATACTTAAGTCTCTAGTCAGCCACGTCAACTCCTTAGGCACATTTGCATGATTTGAGCTATCACTAACACACCGAGCCTAAGATGACTAGTGTAAGACTAGGGTTTATCCAAATTCTTATTTATATAGTGGTCAAAGAGATTTACCACTTTAAGGTCATTCCTAAAGGTGATGAAATCCCCAAGAAGGCCTCTCTAAAAAAATAAAAAAGGAGCTACAACAGAATGTGCAAGCACACCAAACACATCAGACAAAATGATCAATTATTAAGTCCCAATTGAAGTGTTGTTTAATCTAAAAATATAAAGAAAAGAAAAAGTTAATTTTAGGCCATGAAATGAAGTGTGATTTATTTAAAGCAAGCAAGACATGTTTCCACACCATATACTGAAAATTAAAAATTAGTAACCCAGAAACCCTAACTTAGGACTTGAAATTTGATTGAAATTGGATAAATTGAATATCTAACACAAATATTTTATGCCTTGATTATACCAGGTGATT
Source organism: Chamaecyparis obtusa (assembly GCA_027943335.1). NCBI lineage: Eukaryota > Viridiplantae > Streptophyta > Pinopsida > Cupressales > Cupressaceae > Chamaecyparis > Chamaecyparis obtusa. The sequence continues at coordinate 1,268,803 of BSBK01002728.1, read as the reverse complement.
GTGACATTTAATTCAATGACTGTAACATTTAATTCAACAGTTGTAGCATTTAACTAGCAATTACATCGAATCCCTAGCTAGCAACTGCGTCAAATCAATATGAACCTATACAAACAAATTTTTTTTATCATAAAATAGAATGATTATGTATCATAAGATTGCAATTGCATAGCTAAAACATGTAATTGTGTCATTTAGTCAGAATTTGCATTGAAATTAATATGAACCTACACATAATTAAAAATAACTCAAAAAATTAGTAAATAAAGTTGTTCATGTTGGGTTCACTAGAATGTCATGGGCTATAAAATTCTGATTCTAGAAACCTACAACAGGAAATGTAAGATCCAACCAAAAAGAGATATCCTACTACAATCCTAAACCTATGCAAGAGAGATAAACATAATTGAATGCAAAGAAATTATGACAATCATTTAAAAATCAAATGTAAATATTCAAACCAATAAGCTCTCCCTTGCTTCTCTCTTTCTCAATGGAGTGTTGGCTCTTCAATTTTCTCACAATATGACAACATGAGAATTCAAGATTTGTGGTTGTAAAATTATGAGAATTAAGGCTCATTGTATATAATTTTGGACTTCAATCAAGGTTAGGTTGATTAGATAGATAACTAAAACTAATTGGATAGATGACTAAGCTTGATTGGTTAGAAGACTAGGACTAATTGACAGTTAAGTGATTGCATGACAAAACTGATTGGATATTTAACATGATTAATTGGAAGTAGATTGAATTGAATGATTAGAAGATTGATTTCATGCTTAAGAAGACTGAATTGACTTAGTCATATTGAATTGAATGAAAATAAGAATTGTTAGTCAGTGATGATTAAAAGAGTTGGAATTGGAGGAATAATTAGCATTATATAAATTCAATAATTCATTTAACTGTGCATAAAAGGAATAACTAAAATAAATAAAATAATTTATTTTTAGAAGAATTAGTCTACAATGAGAAATGGAAAATTAAATAAATTAGTGATTTATTTAATTTTAGAAGACACAATTAAGTAATTGGAATTATCACTAAATTGTGACGATAATTGTAGACACCTAAAAATGTCTTGTTGCTCATACGTAACAATTTTACTAACATTCCTCTTAAATTATTAAATAATCTTTATTATTTAAAAAAATTGTGTCCTTCTACCATATTCTAAATTCAAATTCATCCTTTCTCCCTAATTTCATAATTAAGTATTTTAATCGATTATTTAATAATTAAAATATCTAATTAATATTCATTACTTTTTATTCTATAAAGTAATTAAATAATTACCATTATTTAATTATTCCCTATGTCTTTACAATTAATTAAATAATTACATTATTTAATTAAATATTCCCTCTTTGTTATTATTACACCTATGCAATAATCACAATTAATTAATAATTTTCCCTCATAATTAAATAAATGCTAATTTATTTAATTTACTAATTATTCCTCTCATAAATAAATAAGTTTATTTATTTATTTATAATTCCTCCATGTGCAAATAAGTGAATTATTTATTTATTTAGTTGTATTCATTCTTCTAGTTTTGACTAGTACTATGTTTCATTCTACTAATCAATCACATTTTCTAACTCCCCAATCACATTTTCTGACTAATCAATCTATTCAATCATCACTTCAATCTATTCAATCATCAATTCAATCTATCCAGTCTTCTATTCCATCTAATCAGTCTTTTGATCAATTTATGATGTTGACAAACCAATCAATCTTGTAACTCTCCAATTAATTCACTTAATAGATCAATCAATCCTATTGACAAGGTAATCAAATGAGTTCTCTCATCAATCATTGTCATCAATCTCATCAATCAAGGTATCTTGATTGAAATCCCAAAAATATTATAAATAGAGAGCTTATTCTCATATTTTTCAACCACATACATGCTTTGAATTCTTATATTATCTCATTTGAGCTTGAATATGAGAGCCCAAATTGCATCAAGAAGGAGAAAAACAAAGGAGGACTTATTGGTTTGCATTTGCATTTGTTTGAATTGATTTCATTTATGGTTGTTTATGCATTCTTTTTTCTTGTTTCCTCTTTTGATATAGGGATTTACACTAACAACTATTAACAAATCTTTTGTGGTTAGATTGTGTTGAAATTGTAGGTTTCATATAACAAATATACCCTTGATTACAATGGTGAGCTTGACTTGAAGCACCAGACTTCTAAAATCTAACATTTTATTTTGTGTTGTGCAGACACAAGTTTCTTTCGACATAACCTACAAACAGATTCAACACACTTACTATATTCATTTGCTGCAATGTATATTGTCAAATGACATAACAATGATATGCACTCGATGCACTTGAAAAGTTCATTTATTGCAATTGTTTATTGAAACCATGCACCTTGGGCCATAAAATTCCACACATGATACCTTAATGCATCACAATTATCTGATTATATCTACTTTGTTTCTATCAGTAAGAATTCTATTTGCACTATTTTATTTGTTGATCACTAGATTATTTGTTGTGACACATTCTTATCCCATAGTGTTTTATATTTTTCATGCTAGGATATTCACCATTGATCTACTAATCTTAAGAATTCAAACTTTGTTATTGCCTTATCTCTATTCTCTGATTCGACACAGGTGGTAGATTGAAATGTTGTAGTTGTCATCTAGATCACCGCAATAGTGACTTAAAACACTACATTCTTTATTGTAAAATGACACATTCTATATTGTAAAATATCACAATATCTATTCTAAAATATCGTGTTAGTTCCTGAAAAGGGTTTACACTACAAAATAGCAACCAAGTTGATCTTGCAATTTATTATGGAGAAGCCAACTCCAATAATCAGAAATCTTTGAGACTTGGACCAACTAACAAAGATCAAACAAATCTTTCCACACTTTGGGCTTTGGAAAATCAAGGATGGTAATCCCTTAATGCCCTTAAAATCACAACATTGTACTTATAATTGGCATTAACATAACACAGATAAATCCCATGTGAAGGCTCAACATGATAAGGAGATGCTAAATAATGGATAATTATTCATTGATCTGCAACTTACATGGAGCATGAGATAAGAACAACACAACAACATACATGAAAAGTAAAGATTATATTTGATTTAATCATTTTCATAGAAAAAACAACATGGATCTGAACAATAAACCAATTGTAAAACCAATAATAGTTGAGATCGGTGCCTTATCCATTGGGCAATTGAATCCATAAGAAATACAACCACATATATCAGACTTTGACTAATAGCATAAGATATAAGAAATATTGCCTTACAACATTTCTCAACAATATCCCCAACCTAACCTACTTATCAGAATCCCTGCACAAGTTCAACAAATCTATAATTATATCCAAGCATTTAATTCACCCCTTAGATCAAAGGATGAACAAAAAATTACATATCTCACAACAAGACACTAAATGAGGCAAACCCTTGATTTATTTCATTTAAAACTTGACATAATTATACATTGGAGAGAGTTGAATCAAAAATTTATTTCTATAAACATCCTTTTCTAACTCTGACATACAACAATTACACAACTTAATCACTCAAAACCTGCAAGAAATTGAACACTAATTCATCAATAATGCTCCATTAATAATTTTACAAAGCTACTCATACCCCACCTAGACTTTCTACTAGAACCATAGAGGTTGGAAACCTTACAAATGAGAAGAGAAAATAATATATAGAAGAGAAGAGAACCCATATTGCATCTTCTATTAACACTTGTCCTCCTTCAAATTTGATTTGCTAAGAAATATCTTCTCACTCATCTAACCCTCCAAAATTGACTTGCCCAACAAGATTTGTTACATAGAGTCAAATCCTAACAACTTTATTATTCCCTGAGATTATCTTCTACCTCCTAATCTTTTCAAGTACAAAATCCATTAGCTTGTAAAAATTGAAAAGTCTTGTATGGAAACACCACATTCATGAGTCATGCCAATATCAACCTGAGATTGTTATTGTACTTGCAGAATAGACTCGCGTCTAGGATTTCCAAATATTATACAAACCAAAAAGAGCCTTGATACCCATTTCTACTGATACTAATACAAAGAGTGCTAGGATACAAGATTCTCAACAACCCCTTCTATAGTTTCTAAAGAGTTCTGAGACTTGTTCCTACTGGAACATGTATGACTTTGAGGTCTCAACAACATCTTCTTCATCGTGTCTCTCTTTTTAATGCCACCACCTCATCGCCTAAGGACGTCAGTGAAACAAGGAGGGAGAGAAGGAACATAGATCATATATTAATATTAATTATTCATTCAAACTTGATAAACGTCAAGCTGTGAGGCCTTCCCAGTTACGTCCAATATATATAGGAATCAATTAAAAAATAGAACAGTCTTCATGCATGTGAGATACATGATCTCTAGCTTCCTATCTTCTTCCTTCATTGTTACTTCTAACCTAAACCTATAATAGATCATTACATTTATACAAGAGGCTATCAAATAGGTTGACCCAAAGAATCTCAAGATCTAACATTGGATAAAGCAACAACCCATATTTAGGTCAACACACTTTCCAATGAGAAATCCCAACATTAAGATCATGACCAAAATTAAATACACAAGTCAGCCCAAACAAAAGATCCAAAATCAAACCCGTCGATGAACTAGGCCACCGAGCAACACAAAACACACCGAACCCACTTGGTGAAGAACAACATCAAGTAGAACAAAACATGACAAAGCCACTCGGTGAAAGGCACCACCAAGCAAAGACAATACACCAAGCGGTAACTGAGATCGACGGTGAACAAATAAGAACACTTCATCAAGAACTCCAAAGCAATTACCAAGCACATCTAACAAGCTATCAAGATACAAGATTGCCATGAACCCAATATGCTCTTGCATCAAACACTCGAGGTTGAAAAGAAACTATTCTCTGAATCATGAGTGAGGTACAACTTGAGCTGAATACAACTCATATTGATAAATCTATGTAGAGTCTTCAATTGGTCTATTCTTCCACTTTACCAAGTATTCCATGTAATCCTTTCCTCTTGTGCTCATGCCAAATCTTTGTTCCAAAATTTGTTCAACTTCTTCTTTCTACTTCTTAGGATAATCACTTGGTACTGTCACTTCTTCATCAGACTCATGATACTCATACAAATATGCAATGTTGAATATTGGTGATATGTCAATATCATCAAGTAACTCAACTTCATAAGCATTTCCACTATCAAACTTCTTCAGTACCTTTTTTGTGCTCAAAGTGTGACACACTTCTATGAACCATTACACTTGAGAGAATCCATGGAAGAAGAAATCTCAAGAAGTGACTCATAGCTTCCTAGTTGAAGCTAGTTTAATCCTTCTCATGATGCTCATCAAATTGGCATAGAGGATTAGTGACTTAACTACTCAAAAATGGAAGATTCAAAGCTAGGAATGAAGCTTAGAATGCAATATTAACAAGCTAGGATGAGATATTAAGCTAAAATGAATGCAAGAAACTAGTATTCTAGGATGAATATGCAAGAGCTTTATTATTTAAGCAATGCAAAAAAGGAAACTAGATTAACAATGTAATATTAATCAAAATAATGGAAAATTCTTTGTCTCTTTGGCTTCAGCCCTTCTGATAGCTCACGAAGATCAACCTCTCTTCTCCTAGGTATGGAACAAAAACCTTATTCCTAAAATTAACATGTTTTTCTGGTTGCTTGTCCAGAATAAAATCCTTACCTTGGATAACCTTACAAGAAGGGGTTGTTACCTGCCTAATAGATGCTTCCTATGCTGTGAAGTGATTGAATCCTGTAATCACATGATGATACACTGCTCCTATACTAGGAATGTGTGGGATTCTTTTATCAAAAATATCCATCTAGAGTGGGTGAAACCTCAGAGCCTGCATGATCTTGTTCTTCAATGGCAATGTCCTCTTCCAGGAAAAAAAGAGAAAATTCTTTGGGATCTCATTATTCCTCATTTCACTTGGAGAATCTAGAAGGAGAGAAATAATAGAGTCTTTAGAGATAAACACACTTCTTATGACAAGACTGCTATTCTCGTTGGTAGAAATCTTATGGAGAATTTCAGAAAATCCATCCCTAGAAACTCTCATCTATGGAACAAGTCAAAAAATGTTGAAGATATTATCTCTTGGGATAGTTATAAAAGAAATAAAGGCCCCAACCTGAGAGATAATATTGTGTGGACTGCTCCCCCGCTGGGTTGGCTCAAAGGCAACTTTGAGGGAGCTGCCAAGGGGAATCTTGGAAGGGCAGGGATTGGAGGTTTAATAAGAGACTAGACTAGTAATTGCTTGGGAATTGTGGCAGCTCCACTGGGAATTCAAACCAATCACATCACTGAAGCTAAGGCAGCTTTACATGTTGTTTTTCTTTCAAAAGAGCTGGGTTGTGTGAAGTTTTGGCTGGAAGGAGATTCTCTCAATATGATTAATTGCATAAAAGGAAAAAGTGAGACCTCCTGGACTATAGCCCACATAATTGAAAAAATTAAAAATACTTTACAAACTTTTGAGGAAAGTTTCATAACCCATGTCTACCGGGAAGGAAATAAGCCTGCGGATAGCATAGCTAATGTGGGGGCCCATAGTGACTTCATCAAATATTTGAACAGGGAAGTGAATCTCAATGTTGAGATCTTAAGTCTTATCAATTATGATAAACATAGTCATAAAGAGGGCAACATAATTAAATTTAATGATGACAATGACAATTAAATTACCGAGGAAAGCAAGATGCCAGGTAAGGTGTGAGAAAATTATTATGGAGTTGATGACACATGGATTATGGGTGAAGTTAAACAAAGTGATTTGCAAGAACCAGAAGAACATTGTTTTATTTTGCCTTGATACTTTGAGAAACTAGTGTCGTCTCAGCTCTGAGGAAATGGGAGGTGGTCTGAGAAGGGAGGAGCCCTTGGATTGCGAGAAATGGAGGTAGGAGAAAAAAGTGTGGAAAAACTAAAAAGAGGTGGTGTTACCCTGTACATGGAAAAGCTTCATGGATTCGACAAAAAGGTAACTAAAAAATTTGCTGAGGGATTGGTTAATGGTAAAGTAAATTTGTGGGGAAAATCCTTTCAGCTTACTCTGAGTTTGGTCTCTGAGATTACTGGTTTGTCCCTTGAAGGAATGAATTTCTATAGGGATAATAAACGTATAGGGTCTGAAGCTTTTAAAAATTTCCCTAAAAATTCAGATGAAGAAGATTTACTGACTAAGGGCCTAGGGATTATGTTGAAATTGTGAAGATTAAGAAAATTTGGGTGAAAGTTCTTAGGGTGATGATAGAGTATTTTATTCTAGATGGTCACTACTCCAAGATTTATAACCTGCATTTCATTTTGGTTAATCATTTTAGGCATAGTAAGAAGGTCTCTTTTCCTTACTTCCTCTTAATCTCCCAGAATAATAACATAATTAAGAACGGGAAGAAAGCAAGTAACCCTATGCTTCATGAGGGTTTAATTTTGCTCATAGCGGACTATGCTAGGGATATGATTTTGGAACCCATTCCTAAAAGGGTTACGAGAAAGAGAAAGATTGACAAAGAAGAAGAGATAAAGAAGGATACCCAAAAGAAGGGCAGGAAGAATAAAAAGAGCCCCAATGTTAGTGTAGACAAATCTGAAGAACCTCACCCTTCTTTTTAGGAAAGGAATGAGGTTACTATCCTGGATGAAGAAACAGAGGAGGAGCCTGAGAATGAGGAGGGAGCCATGGAATCAAAGGACCTTACCTTAGTGGACAGTGAGAAGGACAAAGAAAATGAGGATACTAAGATTGTTGGAGGTGAAGAAGAAGAGGAAGAAAAGGGCAATGAAGAAGAAGAATAAAATGAAGAAGAAAAGGGGGAAGAAGAGGAAGAGAAAATGGAAGAATAAAAACAAGAGGAAAGCAAAGAGGAAGCTAGTAATAAGGAGGAGTCGAAGGGTCAGTCTAGCCATGGGGGTGGGGAAAGTCATAATGAGGCTACTGCTTGTCTCGACTTGGATGATAGAGTTTTAGAGGAGGTTAAAAGCAAGGATGATCATGGAATTAACGAGGAGCTGCAAGAAATGAAGTGTCACCTAAAGGCTATGGAGAAGACTATGGAACCCCTTATTGCTAAGCTGGAAAAGCTGGAAATAGATTTTTTGATGAAGGTAAAAAGTAATAAAGAGAATGAGGAAAAGATAGCAGAAATTAAAGCTATGGTGGACCACAAGTTGAAGGACCTGATAGAGAAAATCAACCATAATGAGCATATTGTCAATGAAGTTCTTAAGCATAGAAATGAGGGTCTTAATGCCTCTGTGATGAATCTTAAGGCCTTATACAACTATCTGGAGGATAATATGCTGGAGAACACTACTATAATGTTGGATGCTGATGTTGGGAGCTCTGGGCTAGGAACTAGAGCCAGAAACAACATCAGAAGGAAATTTCCAGATACCCCTAAGGAGTTGAAAAGTCTCAAAGACTCCATTCACAAGATGGAGGATCTGCAGAAATAGGTGGAGAAGGCAATGAAAAAGATTAAGTAGTTTCTACTGGTTGGATGTTGGGTGGTTGCTAGTTTTCATGCCATATTTTATCTTTTTGTTCGCTTCTTGTTGTTTCTTTTTCGTTATCTTTTTGGGTGGGTTAGGGTCCTGCTGTCAGTTGTTAAGTAAGCATTCGAATTTTTTATGGGCTGATTTGAAAATTTTAAGATCTATATTGTAAATGGTTTTGGGTTCCATTCAAAAACTATTTTTACCTTTATAAAAAATAATGCAATATTAAGCTAGAAACGAAGCTATGAGAAACTAAGAATTAAAAAGCAAGATTATTCTAAGAATGCAAGAAATCTAGAATGCCAAAATAATCAAGATTACAAGATTAGGGCCTTTGAGCAAAGGAGGAGCTTTCTTTTAAAGGAATTGCCTTAAGAATGAAGGGTGGAGATTAAGAGGCAATAGAATGAGTGATTGAGATGAAGATACAAAAGGCGATGCAAGGAGATGTAAGGGGATGAAATGTTAGGTAGAGATGAGTGGTGAGGATTAAGAGGCAAAAGGGAAATGTTAGGTAGAATAAGATAAAATAACAATTTTGAAAAAAAAAATCCCTTTTAATTTCTAATTAATCAAGATTAAGTATGTGCACATATGTGAATGTGTTCTATTAAGAAAAGTGTAGAAACTTTATATTAAAAGCAAGGTTATAGAAATTAAATAAATAAGCAAGATCTATAAATTAGACCATAGTATAAGCTTGATATAAGATTTTTTATTTAATTATGCAAAGAGGATTTTCAGGGTTACTCTACATAATTATGTCTAGTAAATAGGTCTTTGAAATTTAGGATTTAATTTGAGGCAATTTAATCGAAAGGGGGGCTTGAGTTCTACTAGACCAATTTTAGGTGATTACATTTGCCCCTCTTCGACTAACATGTGAGCGATCTAGGAACACATTGAGTCAAAAAATGATGATGTCAAGGTTGTTGATAGAGATCTAACTCTAAACCTGTTGAACGAAGATTGATAAGTAAGATGAGAGTATCCAGCCTAATATAAAGTGATGAGACTGAATATCTGTCCAAGGAGATTGAGATAGATAATCATCTAAGAGATAATACCAAATTGATATGGGTCTTGATGAACCTAATATGCCTCAGGAGATCGAAAATATGTCTCTCCAAGTGAACTGATATGAAGCGATGAGAACACTCTTTCAAAAAGAAGATGTGGATAATCTCAACTTGATATGAAGCGATGAGGCTAAGATGCCCTGAGTGATGATGTTTTAGTCTTGATTGACTTGATTGATTTGAGATTTGGTTCAATTACTAGATTTGCAGATTAGGAGATTTGATTGATGAAAAGATTTGCTATATTGTCATGCCCCCTTGGGATCGAAATGGAAATGATGTACAAGGGGCAGAGAACAACCTCAGAGATCCAAGAAAATAAGGTGGAAGTGAGCGAGAAGTGATAGCATCAATAGTCAACTACATTTGATAATTAAAATGATCTCGAATTTGGATTTCAATCCAAAAAATAGGATCAAGAACAAAGATTTGTAATCGAATACCTTGGTGGAGAGGAAGGAAGGATGAAAAGGAAGCATAGCTCAAGGGAACCAAAAATGCAAAGCTAAATGAAGCCCTAGAATGAAATGCATCCTAAGACATAAGAGCATTCAAGTCATTGATCCTTTAGTCGTTCATTTTTTATCATTTGAGCATTTGGGACATTGAAGGTTAGTACAACCTTCACCGATGCAAGAGAGACCATGAAAATATGAATACAACCTTATCAGAGAAGATGTAGGAAACACATGTAATCATTGGGAGATAAGCATCGAGATGGCTAGAACATGGTGTCCAAGTTAATGTTGCAAGATTATACCAGTATCGAGGCATAAGCACCAAGATAACCATGAGCGCGGTCTTGCATGCTACACACAAGCAACAGATAAGGAGATAACTCCAACCTCACCTAAGTGTCCAAATAAAGAGAGTCAAGGTATGTGTGGCATTCCGATTGTGATGGAGGCTCTTACCACAAATACCTAGTTTATTAGACAAATGTAGGATCATTGAAATCACATCTCAAGCAGATTTAAAAAAAAAAAGATGTTATGTCCCCAGTTGTGAATCTCTAGTCAAGTAGACATTGTATAGTGATCTTAGAAGACATAGCAAGAAAAAATCAATGATAACAAACAACACACAAGAAAATAGTTTAGCATATCTTAAACATTTTCAGTTTTCTAGGATGTAGTTTGGTGTTGGGTGTTAAGGAACACCTTTGTGCTAGTGTCAAAGTGAAAGTGCATAGTGAATAGTGCAAGATGTGATATGTGTTGAGAAACACAGTGATGTCTAGATTAGTAGTGTTAAGAAACACTGAAGGGGTGAGGTGTTGAGAAATACCAAGAAGTGCCAGCGAGAAAGCGTCCATCGGGAAGGAATGATAAAATAACTCAAGTTAAAGTCAAGAGATCAACCAAGTGATAAAGAGTTGAGAACTCAGATAGGCATATGATTGCCCCCAGTCAACCAATAAGAATCGAGGAAAAGATGAAGACTAGTTCCAGCCCATAACGACATAGGGAGACAAAGAGCGAGATGGATGCAAGGAGACAAGAGCTTAGCCACGAATTGATAGATGGAACATTGATTACATGTAGCACTTGTTTGCCAAGTTTTCACCACTTGGAGATTATTTCTATTTTTGCTACTGAGGTTCCTATTTCTAGGTTTTCACCAAGGCACAATTTTTCTTTTTCAATTTTTTTTTCTTTTCATTTTTTATGCTTTTTTGTATTTTTTTATATTTAATTTTTTTGAAGATACATCGAGGTGCCTGTTACCATGTTTTCACCATGATGATCATTTTTTTCTTGACATTTTACAAATTTTTAGGATTTTTTCAAGACTTTATATGATTTTTAGAATTATTTCAAGATCATAGATTGGTATACAATAAAAGAAAATTCTTAGTTATAGAGTTTATTTAGGTGAAGAGCATTGAGAGGATCTTTGAGAACATCACATGATGTAGTAGTCAACTAATAAGCTTTAGAACCAAATGGTGTAGTGATGAGAAAAGGATCCAGCCAATAATCTCCAATTGTTAAGAGTCTCATAGCCAAGGAAAGACCATTCAAGCGAGGTTCACAAATACCCTCATATACCTCTCTTAAAACATTGTCAGATTCCTTACATTCTAGATGCCTAAGGAGAATCCCTTCTAGACTTCTCTGAAATAAGTCGTTAGCGATGAGTAGATACCAAGATGCACTTCTTGAAATGTTAGTATGGATTTGAGAGTAGTAGGAGATATTGGAAGTAGTGAAGGTGTAGATGATCTGAGGATAAGGTGAGTTATTGATAGGATATGGGAGTTCTTCCACCAAGAAGTCATAGAAAAATTGATCTTCTTCAAGTTGTAGCATGGAGACTAAGATAGCCATGGCATCCGCTGCTCTGTCTTTTGCACATAGTAATGGCTAGAGAGTGATGAATACAAAGTATATCTTTAAGTAATCCACCATAAGTTTATATACTTTTCTATCTCTAGTTTGATATTCATCGATAACTTGATTGATTATTAGCTTAGAGTAATAATACACATTAAGTCCTTTGAATTCATTAGTGAATCCTTCATATTCAACCATATTGTTTGTGCAGGAAAATATTGTCTTGTATTCCTTAAGAAATTTGTAGCTTTGTAGAGATATGAACAAAATATTAGCATCAACACTTTGTTGTATAGATGAGCCATCACAATATATCCTCTAGGGATTTTGAGTTAAGATAGATTCATCAAGTATCCCATCCACAGGTGCCTCATAGAGGTTTTCACCATTGGATATACGTCTTTTATTTTTACCTTTTTAAGGTCTGACACTGCCACAAAGTGGTTTTCACCATCAGACCATGTTTTCTTTTTACTTTTTACTTTACTTTTTTTTTTTCTGACTGAGATATTTGATATATTCCCCTACCATATCTCTGCTCATTGTACTGGTGGAAGAAGGGAAAGGTTCAACAACATTTAGGTAAAAGGATAGTTCATGATCTTTGTCAAAGGATATAAGTTGAATAGATTCAGAAAGAGTCCAGTCAATTAGCTTAGGATGGATGAGGGATAAAGGCTCAACGGGTTCAAGTGCAAAGATACCAGTATCATCCTCATCATTCATGAATGAATCTGAGAGATCAAGAAAGTTATCTTCCATAGAGTGTTGTTGATCATGAGTTGTCCTAGAAGTATCAGAGGAGTTTAGAGGAATATTACGCGAATCTAACTGGGATGACCCATTCTAAGGACTAAGTCCCTCTTGTTGTTCCAAAAGTGTATGAACAAGAATGATCTCAATCCTAGACCTTCCTAAGTTCCATGTTGCTATCATAGGATGAGGTGTTATATATCCATGATTTGCTTGACTAGTTGGAGTACTATTTTGATTATGAGCATATGGCCTAGGAGCCATATGAATGATTTCCATAGGAGGATAGAAAGGATCTTCATTTTTTGCTTGGTCTTGATAATTTGAGCTTTCTCCTCTTTCAAAATTCATAGCAGTAGCATATTTGTGTATGACATCAACTTGTATTTCCATTATAGCATCTGATAATGAGTTCCACTTATATTCATGTGAATCTGTTTCACTACTATGATATTGTCTAATGTAATCAGCTAGAGTTATTATAGGAGGTAGATCTTCATCATCACTTTCTTCTATTGCAGGAGGTATATTTTCAGTAGCAAGAGCTTGTTGAGTAGCAGTAGCAATAGAGTAGTCTAGAGTAGGAATAAACCGAGGCATATCCAAGATATGAGAGATATCAGCTAGTTTCTCCCAATGAGGATGCATGTGATAAGAGTCAATTATGTGCTTAGCAGTAGCATGAGTGGTATTAGTAGCACCATTAGTAATAGTGAGAGTTTTCTCAGGAGACTGAGTGAGATTTTCTTGATAAAGACCATTTTTTGTTGGATCCATGGGTTCCACTGGGTCATTTTCTTGAGGAGCTTAAGATGGTATATAAGGCTCTCCTTGATAGTCTAGATTATAATTTTGGATATTTAAGAGCCTTTCATATGTCATTGGTTTTATTTTTGCTTCTTCTTCATCGTCTGAGTCCTTATATGTATGAGTGTGCTGCTAGGTTTTTCAAACTTACGTTTATGATATCCAACACTAGTCATGTCTTTAGGATTTCTAAATTTAGTATGTAGAGGTTCAAGAACACCTTTTCCTTTTCCAAGAGGACTTTTTCCATCATATCCCATCTTCTACATAAGTTGGTAATCCACACCATACTTTTTAGGTGAAATTTCAACATGTTTTAGTTGTTGTTGAGATTGTTTTCTCTTGTAGAGTCTTTGTAGGACAACACTTTCTTCCTTTTCTAGCTCTAGGGGAATTTTAACTTTAAGCATTCTAGTACCTTCATGTATAAAAGGTTTTATTGTAACTATAGGAATGAATGAGAGAGATGATTTTCCATAAGATTTTTTAGGGGTGGGAAGAATGTCCACTCAATATTCTTCCATACATGTAGGTCTGACTAGTATTATTTTCCCATAGTATGATGGAGTTGCTTTTTCATTTTCTTTTGCTTCTTTAGGATGTGACCCTTCTTTGTTGTAAGGAACCATTCTTTCTACCTATTTAGGATTTCTACAAATGTATGCTTAGTCTATAGGAAAAATGATCTCAATTTCGTCAAGAGGGAATTCAATACATCGATGGTATGTAGAAGGAACTGCTTGCATTTCATGGATCCAAGGATGACCTAGAAGTATGTTGTATACCAAAGGAATATCCAAGACTTTACATATGACATTTTTTTAACATGACCTACCCAAATGGGCAAGACAACCATGCCTTTAGAAGAACGTTCCTCTTCATCGTATGTTTTGATCAGTATTTTGCATCGTAGATCAATAGCATGCTCTGAGAAACCAAGAGATTTAACCAAATTGATAGTGCAGATGTTCAAACTCATGCCTTCATCTATCAAAACATGCTTAAATATATACTTATGGATAGAAAATTCAATATGGAGGGGTTGATTATGGAGATGGCTAATAGATTTTTTGTCTCTTTAAAAGAAAGTTAGATAATGAGGTGAAGCAAGATGGTTGACCATGGACTGGAACTTGTCAATATCTAGATCCTTAGGTATGTTAGCTGCAAGAAGGGCTTGACCAAGGATCTCCCTATGAGCGGGGGAGATTTTGAGTAGCTCAAGTATTGAAATATGAGCTAGAGTATGCTGAATTTGGTCAACTAGATTGTAGTCCTGTGTAGCGGACAAGGTAGCTAGCTTAGATATTGACGTTGCTTTCTTAGGAGTAGAGGAGGAAAAACCTTCTCTTGGTAGAGTAAATTTCTCTTGAGAGCATGTGATCGCATTAGATGATTCAACTTCAACTTTGTCCTTAGCTTTGATAGTATTGATAGTATGATTGGAGGACTCAAGAATGTTGATCACATTGTCACTATTAGAGTATGTGTAACCAACCTTATTATCCACAATAGTCTCATTATCAAGTAGTTCATGAATGAGATTCTTAAGCTTCATGCATTCATTATTTTTGTGGCCTTTGTTGTGATGATAATCACAATAGTGGTTTTTGTTCCACCATTTATGCTTTATGTCATGATCATAAGGTCTTGAGTTATCAGGAATAGTAATGATTTGATTAGTCAAAAGCATCTTCAAAGCATTTTCAAGCAATTCTTTGAGAGGAGTGAAGTTTCTCTTACGCTTAGAGATCCAAACCTATCAGTTTTGGAGCTTGTTGAATCATTCTTATTAGCTTTCACAAAATTAGATAAATTAAAAGTTGGCTCTTTAGTAGTGGTAGACATTTAAGTTGTACCCACGATTCCGTCATTGATGACATCTTTAGTCTTGTTCCATAATTTATTCTTATCCTTGCTATGTTGATTGTTAGAAGAGGATTTATGTTCTTTAGATTGAAGAGTGATGTCACCCTTACGAACAAGGACATCCTCTATGCGAATAGACAATTCAACTAATTTATCAAATGAAGCATGGGTTTTCATTTGTAATGCATAATTAATTTCAAGAACCAAAGCATTGATGAATATATCAATAATTTTAGTCTCAGGAATCTATCGAGGATAACATGAGTAGAGCTTTTACCACCGCTGAAGGAAAACCACAAAAGATTCACCTTGGTGTTGTTTGATATTGAATAGATCAAGCATAGTGATAGCATGTTGGATTTTATTGGAGTATTGCTGAGTAAATCTATGCACTAGTTGGTCAAATGATTTGAGAGGAGGAGATAGTTTAGTGAACCACTCCATAGCTTGACCACTAAGACTTCTAGGAAAGAGTTTCATAAGATATGTGGGTTCATGCAAGAATTCTATTCCTAGTGTGCAAAACTCCCTAATATGATCATGCAGATCTCTGATACCATCATACTTTTCATACTTGCAAAATTCAACTTTTTGAGGAAAAGGAGGCATGTGTAGATCTTTGTCAAAAGGAAATGAGCATATTTCCTCAAGAGAAAAAGATGTTCTTGGTTGTTATTTTTCTTTTTCCAAGTGGAACATTTTCTTCATCATTTCTTCCCTCTATTTCTTCATGATTTCCATTTCAGATGGTTCTTCCTTCTTTATCAGATTGCCAACATAAAAGTTGTGAGGTAGCTTGACTCCTTGCGAAGCCAAATACAAGAAATATTTGTCTTTCTCTTGATTCAAGGTCAACTTCATAAGTATTTGCAAGCATTCATCTTGTTGAAATTGTAAGATATCTTCCTCAATTATCTCATTTTCTGAATCACCACCTTGTGAACCATGTGATCCAACTCTAGTATGGTGAGATCCATTTTGCGAGCCATGTTTAGAGTTGGGATGTTCTTGGTTTTCTTGTCCAAAATGCTTGTCACCCAATTGTTTTAGAAATTCCTCAATCCTTTTATTTGTTCTTCCATGATTGGATTGTAAGAAACACTATGTGTCAACCTAGGAGAGGATAAGGTAGATTCACTAGAGATATTAGCAAAGGTTTTAAAAACCCAAGTGTATGCAAATTAGTTGTCTAATTACTATAAATGATAAATTAACTATTTTAAGATTAATGAATCTAACTAATTAGCAAAAAACAATGAATAATACACCAAATTGAAGCTAAAATAAGATTTTACCTTCACTTACCATGTAGCTTGTCTCCATTGTCCTCCTATGCTCTGATTTCTTGGATGTGTTGAGCTCTCAAATTTCCAATTTGAATCTCCTTGCCCAAGATGATACCAAAGTGTGGAGATTGAATGTTTGAATGCAAAACTAAATCCTAATTATGCAAATGAGATGATGATAGTATGGATGCTTCACAAAATGATATGAATATGCTTGATTTCTTGATTGCCTATTACTTGAATGCTTGATTACAAAATACCTATTAGCTCACAAGGGGAAATTAGGCTCCTTTTATAGATTTTTGGAGGATCTAGGCCTAGATGGCACAATCCTATGGTTGAGAATGAAAGGTGGAAGATCCTAGGGCTAGGATTGACTTGGTTGAAGGATTTGAGAGAAAGGGGGATGTAGTTGGAATGTGAGAGGAAGAATAGGGATGATATTCCTCTCACATTGACATGGAGGAGAACAAGGTGGAAGAGAAAGACACATATCAAGTGTCTCACAAAGACCCAAGAGAGAAAGAGGGAGAGACCTTTCCTCATGAGGACTCTTTGTACAAGTATCCCATGAGTCACCTTTGACCCTTAGAGGTGGCTTGAGAAGCCCCTTAGGAATAGAGCATGTCTCTTGACTTGGTTTAAGAGAGGACATGTGGTCATGAGACCAAGTCCTATGAGGCCACATAGCCCTTAAGAATAGGACATGTGTGGGTGAGGATAATTACTAATAAATAATTAATAATAATTATTTATTTTAGCCAAAGTGATGTGTCAGGTGACTAGGTAGGTGAGGTGGACTAGAGAACTTAGTCATATTTAGGTGATTGTGTATTTAATTAAATCACTTTAATAAGACTAATTAGAAGACTTAGGATAGAGGAATAAACTATAGTGAATTTACTAAATAAATTGAATAATTTATTTAATAAATAGAGGAATAATTATTAATTAAATAATAAATATTTAATTAATTTATCAAGTCAATATAAATTAAATAATAAATATTTAATTAATTAATGAAGCCATTTTTAAGTGTATACATTTTGCCCCTCTTTGAAATAATGTGCTGGTCACATTGTTTCAAAGAAAAATCAAGCATTTTGCCCCAGACAATGTCTGAAATGACCTAAGCATGCCCCCTCGAGAGATTGATTAACAAAAAAGATTATTTCATTTTTTTTTCATTTTTTTAATAATTATTTTATGTTTCAAGTTGGATAATCAATCTCATGAAAGAAACAGAAGAAAAGATGGGTGAAAATGGGGTAAAATGGAAGAAAAATGAGAGATAGGGTCCACACACCAAGCACATAGGGTCCACAGGCTATAAATAAGGCAAAGGGGTCCACAATAGGCTCATTGTGCACACTTGTCATTTGGAGATCAGAGCGCGAGAGAGAGAAGAGCAGAGCCGCCAGGATGTCATTCCTGTTGTCAGATCACCGCTTCGAGAGGGCCAGACGCTTCTAGCGACCACCCGATTTGGGTGAGCCGGTAGGTGATTCGATCCTCTTTGTCAATTTGTGATTTTTAGCATGATAGAATAGAATTTAGTATGTGTAGGTTAGGTCAAATCATAGGTTAGTTTAGAGATTTTTTTTTTGTTTTTGGGCGGAATATGAATGCGCAATTGCGGTGCATATATGCGCAACAACTTGCAATGTTTGCACAGAAAATTCAAACTTTCTGCGCATATATGTAGGGTAGTTTCCCATTCATGCTAGAATAAAATTTTGTCAGCGCAAATGTAAATTAAAAGTGCGCATCGATTCTTATGGTGCATTTGTTCAAAAGTGTTGCGCAAATGTCAAATAAATCTGCGCATACATTTTTTTGGCGCAAATGTGAAAATATACTGTGCATGCATTTTTCTGTGCTGCGCATTTGTGTAATTGATAGAATTTGGTCAAATTAGCAAGTCAATTAGGTCAAACTAGATGTTGATAAGCCGATTTGATCTGTCGGTGGTTAAATTTGATCGATTAGGTCAAGATAGGCAACATTGTAGCATGGTAGCTAGTTAACCAGTCTTGATGCTAGATAATCGATAAAATTATTTGTTAAAACATGTGATGAACATGTTTGTAATTGATATAATAGGATACATAGATGTTGTAGATCAGTTTATCAAAATTTGATAGCTTGATTTTGTTGATTTAGATAGGAGGATATTACTGATATTCTGATGTCATGGGAGAGATATCCTGTCACACAGAATCTGAGACCAATGCTATTAGAGACTGATAGACTTCTAATTGGTGTGTCCAGTTTATATCATGTTATTTACACGCTCGAGATTAGGGTGAACCAGAGTATGATGATGACATTGGTAGAGCGGTGGCAATCGGAGACGAGTACCTTCCATCTTCCGACAGGGGAGATGACAGTTACACTAGAGGATGTATATCGCATCCTTCGACTTCCTATCATAGGGGAGTAGTGCATTATGATCGACATGGTGGAGTGACAGAGTGCAGAGCCGTATTCAGAGATGATGACATTGAGGATGGGGAGATTAGCTGGGAGGACATGGTGGACTTGTACAAGCCTCTACCAGTGGTACTAGCTGGAGCGATTGGGGGTTTCATTTGCCCTGATCATCGATCACATGGATTTGCAGTTGAATGGGGCCTCACTCTACATTGAATGTTGGATGGGACTCATTTTGCTTGGGGTGTTTGTTTATTAGCTCACTTATATCATGATCTTCATTAGGTGGTGTATCATAGGGGTGCATCACTATCAACATGCGTCACACTACTCCATGTTTGGGCATGGGAGCACATTGCAGTGACACAGCTAGTAGGCATTAGATTCTGTGACGCAAGACAACTGTACATACATTTATATTCATCAGTTTTGTCTCAGGCAAAACTGGGTCATTTAGAGTTTTGGCGGTACACCTTTGATACTTTAGATACTATGACATGGAGACCATACCTAGGCTGTGAGCCCTAGGATGATGAGTGGCAACTGGGATTTTGCTTTAAGTCATGATGGCTTATAGGGCAGATGCCCTTAATTTTGGAGAGACAATTAGTTAGCCAGGTTTTGCGCTAGTTTGACGGGATCCAGGGCATGCCTCAGGGGGTTACAGAGTTTGCGAGGACTTATCAGGAGAGACAGGACTAGGGACCTATGGCATCTTTTGATGTGGCAAGACAGGAGTTTTTGGACATACCATTCCAGGCATGGACTATGAGACAAGGTGTTGTAGACCCCGATATGACTGCTGATCTAGAGCAGTTCTTGAGAGACTTTCCTGTTCCTCAGTTGACTGATCGGGCAGCTAGGCCACTAGAGAGAGATCCAGTAGATAGACACCATGGGAGACACCGAGGGAGAGATAGGCAGGGATGAGGGAGAGGAGATGATAGTGGTGATGGAGGAGTTGATGGAGGAGATGGAGGAGATGGAGGGAGAGGGGATAGGGCTGGTCCACAAATGAGAGGAGGCGGTGTGAGGCAGAGGGGATTGATGCCACCCCCAACTAGATAGGGATGGAGATAGCCTCTAGCATAGCCAGCACAACCAGCTGCAGGAGCTCCACTATAGGTACCAGTGGCTCAAGTACATATACCAACTGCCCCAATACAAGGAGCAGCTATACAGGATGATGCAGACATTTTATTAGCTCAAGGAAGAGTAGTACAAGGTGGAAAGATCCTTGATGATGGACTGGATGGGCAGGATGCACCTATGGAGGATGTGGATGCTCAGGAGGAGCCAACAGAGATGGATATCGGGGGACAAGATCCCTATTTACAGAGAGATGCTGCAGAGGAGGAGGATCCTGATATTGACTCATTGCTAGTCTGACTAGCAATGACATAGGTGCAGGCAGACTGTGTTCTTGGTCTAGAGAGGCAGATTGAGAGGCTAGAGAGCTAGATGGGATTACTGAGACATGAGCGGGATGCAATGATTGAGAGACTCAAGGAGTGAGAGATGTTTTTAGATGAGCTACAATGCACAGAAGATTTGGGTCGCCATGGAGATAGTTTGAGAGCCATGGTACATGCCAGGAAGGAGATATCCTACTGGCGAGAGGCTTACAGACAAGCGGTCCTGAGGGATTAGTGGATTGGGAGCTACAGAGAGAGCTTAGTGGCTATTAGGACTGCTGTTGATGATAGACAGGCACTAGCTGGTAGTGGAGGTGTTTCATCATGCCCTCTGAGAGCACCGACAGGTTCCAGAGATCAGAGTGGATCCTCAGGATCAGGTGGTTCAGTAGCACGGGGCCTTATTGCATCTCGTAGATAGAGACAGACAGAGTCTAGAGGTAGCAGATCGTAGATCATAGAGACCATTGTATACACTATTGTATCATGTTATCATTGTATCATTATATTTTTGACTTGATGGACACATACTTTGGACACATTGGACATTTGGACAATTTTGTTGTGTTTTTATGGACTCTATATGATGGACTATATATTCAGTGATGCAGTTCTATCATGATTTACTTTGATGATTTTATATACATGTGTGGACTGACATATGTAGGATGTGATGATTTCTTTAATATGCATAGGATGTATGTCTTAGAATGCAAAATGCTTTATATTCTATTTGATATATTTGATGCTTAATGGTTAATCATATGATGTTGATATAAATGCATGTCTTAAATGAGTTTACACTTATACAATGCTATGTGATTACTAATGAAATGATGTAGAACACTGTGGATAATAGAGAATGAATGGACACAAATAAATGATATAAATGAATGATGATTTGAAATACATGCAATGGATAATAAATGAATGATGTAAAATGCATATAATGGATAATAAATGAATGATGTAAAATGCATATAATGGATAATAAATGAATAATGATGTTCATAAGATGACTAAAATATAACAATGTGTATCCTAATAATAAAAAGATAATGAGATGTCATGGAATGTACGCACGTGAAACATGCATGTAATATAAATGAATAATATACAAATGAACACACCTAATGAAAATAATGCATGGCCTAAATGAATTGATTAAATGTTTGTGAGCTGCAAGGTAAAAACTCAATGTTTTTGTTGTCCAAATGTCCTCAACTTAAATAACAATGTATCTGACACAAGAAGAATGGACTAGGAGCAAAAATAACCTAATAAGAAAGGTAACCTACAAATCCCTATAAAAGGAGCACTGATATGCAAGTCATGAACTATTTAAATGAAATGCACTATGAAATGAGTATATCTCCACAACTTCATGGAACATCTTAGAACTTCATAATAACTGGAATTTGATTTTAATCATTGAGCTCGTTATGTTGCAAGGAAATGCAAGCATCATGGTGTAATTAAACCAAGATGACCTGAGCACTTCTTGCATGGATTTTAATGTAGCAAACTTGACAAGAATCTAGGTATAATTGAACTGAGATAACCTGAGTTTTGTTTGCATAATAGGCAAGGAATATCCCCCCCCCTCCATTGAGGAACAAATATTTGGAGTCGAGGTATGTGCTAGCGTATCACCATGTAGAACAACATGATTTGTATGTTGTCAATACTATTAAATTAATGAAGGCACTTATGCACAGACACCCCAACTATTCATTCCTTCAATTTCATCGAAAAATATCCCACAAACAGCAATCAAAGAAAATACCATGCCCCATCCTGGCTATCCTAATCAATGACATATGAGAGTTTCAAACTCATGTCAAAGATATCACAGAATAGCATAGGAAACATGATAACAATGAAATCTAGATATGAATGCATAATCTACAACAAATCATTCTAACATGCCTGCCATGAATATACATTTCTTTTTCCAAAAGATAGTGTAAGGTATAGTGATTAGTTCAATTAATGATGTATAGTCAAGATTCGATAGATAAACAACCATGTTTCGAAGGATAGATCACAGATCATGATTCATCATGAAGATATCATTGTGAAAGAATGTTTGATTGTGTTTTCTCATCTGGTGAAAATACTCCATTGTGTCCTCTAAGAGTCATGACTATCATAGATCCACTTCCTAAACTAGGTCGAGGACATGCCCCCAGCTAGGTGATGGACTGACTTATTATGGATGAAGAAGGACGCAACAAGACTAGGACTAAGACCATGACAAATGATCAAGCTATGATGGGGTTTTATTATGGGTAGATACAATGGATGGTGTATGAACTTGACCATTTTATTATGATATATACATGGTAGGAATGGGGACTAACTAGCCATTTTATTGTGGATATATACAATGAATGAACACACTAGAAGAATCCTAATAGATAAAGGAGCTAACTTGATACACATGGCGCCTACTTCCAAGTTTTCACCATATGCTTTTATTGCACTTTTTCTTTTGATTTTTTGAATTTTTTTTTGGATTTTTATGTTTTTTTTGGATTTTTATGTATTTTCATGAGTTTTTGTATTTACAAAATATATACATAGCCCCTGCATTGGGATTTCAAGGATAGAACTTCTTGAGATGTATGATGTTAAGAGGTTCAGCCAAAGGATCTCCCTCAGGTGTGGACAATTGATAAGCCCCAGAACAATAAACTATTGTAACTACAAAAGGACCTAACCAATTGGGTTCAAACTTGCCCTTCTTCTCATGATGCAGTTGATTCTTTGGATTTTCTCGAAGGGCTAGGTCACCCAGCTGAAAGTCTTTGATCTTTACCTTGTTGTTGTACTGACGAGACATACGCTGCTGATAGACTTTCAAATGATCATAAGCTCTCTAACGGTGTTCATCCAGTAGTTCTAGTTCAGTTAACCGTGCAACTCTGTAGTCTTCATCAGGAATCAAATCTTTGAGAGTGACACGAAGTGAAGGCAACTCGACCTCGAGGGGCAGGACTGCTTCAGATCCATAGACAAGGGAATATGGGGTGGCTCTAGTGGGAGTACAGATGGAGGTATGGTAAGCCCATAAGGTTGGATTCAGTTGGATATGCCAATCACGACCAACATCATTAACAATCTTTTGTAGGATTTTAACAATAGTTTTATTTGACACCTTAGCTTGGCCGTTTCCTTGGGGATAGTATATGGTGGAATAATTATGGGTGATATGGAATTTTGCACACAGTTCATCCATGTTCTGATTTTGAAACTATTTCCCATGATCAGTAATGAGATACATAGGTATACCATATCTACAAATGATATAATTTACGATAAACATGGATATTTGTTTCCCTGTGGTGGTAATCAATGGAATGGCCTCAATGCATTTAGTAAAATACTCTGTTGCAGTGAGAATCCATTTGTGGCCATTGGAAGATGGAGGTTTGATAGCACCCATGAGGTTGAGCCCCCACCGATTGAATGGTAAAGTAGTTGTAAAAGGATGTAACTCTTGTGCTGGAGCATGAATAAGGTTTCCATGTATCTGACATTTCTTGCATGCCCTAGCAAAATGAAAGGAATCTGTTTCCATGGTAGGCCAATAATAACCCATACGCATGAGTTTCTTAGCCAAAGAGGGACCACTCAAATGTGTCTTACAAATACCCTCATGTACATCTCACAAGGCAGTTTGAGCTTCATCATGCTCGAGACATCGGAGGAGAGTACCATCAAGACCTCGCCGATAAAGGGTGTTGGATATTAGGACATAGCGGGAGGCTTGGTGGAGAAAAGTTCATTTTTTATTTCAGGATAAGTCAGGGGGTAAGATGTCATTTTTCAAATAGGAATAAATTTTTCCATAGAGTGGGGAGTCGTGTCCAATAAGATGACATATAATACTCGTATCAGGATCATCGTATGGAGGACAAGTCAGGGATTCCACCAAGAACTCAAAATGAACCTTGGTATCTTTTGTATCAAATAAAGAAGCAATCATTGCCATTGCATTGGCAGCCTTGTTATTATGCCGAGGAATCTTATCAAAAGTGATGACTGAGAAATATTGTTTGAAGTCATCAACCATACATTTATATGGTAATAACTTATCATCTTTAGTATGATAATCATCATTAACCTAGTTTATAATCAACTGAGAATCCCCATAGACATTTATTTCAGTTACTTTCCATTGTAAAGCCATCTTTAACCCAATCAACAAAGCTTCATATTCTGTGACATTGTTGGTGCAAGGAAAGAGCAGCTTGTAAGATTTTGAAATTGTGTATCCTTGTGGCATGACAAAGAGAATACCAACTCCTGAACCCTGTTGAGTATACGATCCATCAAAATATAGTTGCCATGTTTGTGTAGATAAAGCTAAGATGTGTGCATCAGGAAACTCTGTGTGTATAGGTTGGCCATCTATTAATGGAGCATCTGCTAGCTAATCTGCTATCACTTGACCTTTGATAGCCTTTCTATCTACATATTCAATATCAAATTCACTAAGTAGCATGACCCACTTAGCCAATCTGCCTGTTAATGTTGTTTTTCTTAATAGATACTTTAAAGGGTCAATCTTTGCAATGAGCTTGATTGAATGTGACAACATGTAATGTTGCCACTTCTGTGAAGCAAAAACAACGACTAGACATGCTCTTTCTATAGGAGAATAGTTGAGCTCATACCCCACTGGAGTGCGAATGATATAGTAGATGGATTTTTCTTTTCCTTCATGATTATGCTAAGCCAGAAGAGCACCTAGTGAGACTGTCATAGCTAAAATGTAGAGCAAGAGTGGCTTGCCTAGAATTGGTGACATCAGAGTTGTAGGATTCACCAGATATTACTTGATTTTATTGAAAGCTTCTTCACACTTATCATCCCATTGGAATAAGATATTTTTATGCAACAAATGTTGAAAGGGATGACTTCGATCTACTAGTTGAGAAACAAATCTTTGGATGGATTGGAGACATCCCTGCAAAGATCTTAACTGACTGATGTTAGTGGATGAAGCCATCTCCATTATTGCTTTAACTTTTTATGGATCTACTTCGATTCCTTTAGCTGAGACAATGTACCCTAACAGCTTACCAGATGTGACTCCGAATGTACATTTCTTTGGATTGAGTTGAATCTAATACTTTTCCATCCGGGTGAATATTCTATCCAACACTCTCAAATGACTAGCGCTCTGTCTTTAGATTTTGCTAAAAATGTCATCAACATAATCTTCCATAATGGTATGCATCATGTTATGAAAGATTGTGGTCATTGCCCTTTGATAAGTTGCTCCAGCATTTTTTAGGCCAAAAGGCATCACATTCCAACAGTATGTACCCCACAGACAAGTAAAAGTTGTCTTTTCCTGGTCTTCTGGTGCTATCTTGATTTGGTTATAGCCAGAAAATCCATCTATTAATGATAAAATCTCATGCCCAGCTATCAGATCAACAATGATGTCAATATTTGGCAGAGGAAAGTCATCTCTTGGACAAGCCTTATTAAGATCTCGAAAATCAATACAAATCCTGATAGACTTGTCTGGTTTTGAGATGGGGACAATATTTGAAATCCACTCAGCATAATCAATAGCACGAATGAATCCAACATCTAAGAGCTTCTTCAATTCTACTTTAACCATTAGTGCAATGTGTGGGTGCATCTTGCAGAGCTTCTGCTTAACTGGTTTTACACCTGGTCTGATAGATAAATGATGCATAATGAGATTGGGGTCCAGGCCAGGCATATCAACATAGGACCAAGAAAAGTTGATTTGTCTCTCTCTGAAATTTTTTGCAAAAGCTTCTTTCTCTGATTCTGTCAAGGATGCTGCTACTTTGATGATGCACGGAGACTCTTCTGTGCCAATGTTAAGAGGTACTATTGGTTCTATAAGAATAGAAGATTGTTCTTGATACAGATAATTGGGAAGAGTGACAATCCTTCCATCATCAGGCACCTTAGAGAGGTTTTCACCATCAGATGCGGTGTTTCTTTTTACTATTTTTGGATCTAATACTGCCACTGAGTGGTTTTCACCATTAGATTTGTTGATTATTTTTATATTTTTATGACTGAAAGGATTGACACTCTCACAAAAGTAGGCCACGTCATTGAGTTCTATCAAAAATCCTGACTTGTGATCTCTTGGTGGTAAATGATCTTTGATTCCAAGATAGTCAATGATTGCATCATCATTATGGAAGACATCAAGTTCTGGATGATCGGGAGAATCCCAATCGATAAGCTCGGAATGTACAAGGGGCATTGAATCATTTGGGTCAGTTTCAAAGGTAGAGATGGTATTGATAAAAAATTTGTCAAGGTTTATGATGGTATCAGCGAGGTCTATTTCCATACTCTCATCTGATTCATCTATCGCAAGATAAAGGTCACTTTCCTCACAACTGACAAAAGTAGTATCACGTGGGATTAATCCTAGTGAGTCAGTCTTTGAACTCTCCCCCTCATGTTAATCATTACTATGGTGATGGACAACATCAACTCCTATCTCTTCAGTACAATCAGATAATGAATCCCATTCATAATCATTTGAGTAAGAATCATCATTATCCCCAAGTCTATCAATCATTCTCTGTACTATCCTTTGTTTCTCTGGATCTACATACATACCATTCTTTCTGAATTGTAAGGCAGGAGCTTTAGATATCTCATGAAAAGGTGTGATCTTTACTTTTCCTTTTGGTTCTTTTGGTCCTTCTCCTTTGTATCCTAATCCTGTTTTATTTCTTTGATAGTTTGGATTTTGCAAAATCGGTTTGATAACACCTTCTCTTTGTTACCCTATAGGTCTAGTACCTTGGTATCCCATCTTTTATAGCAAAGTATACCCTTTACCATAGACATCAGGTGATATATATTCATGTTTGATATCCTCTGCATTCTTCTATGACTTAAGCAAATGATTAGCATTACGCTCAGTTGCCTCTTTGGATATTGTGCCCCCACTTATAAATGTGTCATAAACAAGTGTTGAAGGGGGTTTTGATTGTTGTTTAGTGATCAAAGATCTACCATATGATCTAGGAGATAAAGGTAACTCTGTGATGCAAAGAGCTTGACCTAAAGTGTATTCTCCCATACTTCTTTCTTTTATATCTATCTTGATCCCATTTGATTTAGAAGTTGATGCTATATTACTAGGATCACTGGGTGTAGTTGTAGAAGATCCAATATAGTTATAAGGTATCAAAGAGTTAGATGTCTTCACAAAGCTGCAATACTAGAATGGATTAGTGTCTCCTTTAATAGTGACTTCCTGACCATTATGAGGGAATTTCAAGCATTGACGATAAGTTGATGGTACAGCTTGCATGGAATGAATCCATGGTCTTCCCAAGAGAATGTTATAAGCAAGATCCATGTCTAGAACTTGGCAAGGTACATCTTTGATTATATGACCTACTCTGATTGGTAGAACAATATACCCCTTGGATGACCATTCTTCCTCATCATAAGCTTTTATCATGATTTTCTTCTTGGGATCAACAACATTTTCAGAAAATCCCAATGCAAGGACTAGTTTCAATGTACATATATTTAAGCCAGCTCCTCCATCTATTAGTACTCATTTGATTTTGTGACTTTGGACAAGGACTTTGATATGTATAGGAGCATTATGAGGTTGGGTAATAGCTAAGTCATCATTTTCAGTGAAGGATAGGTAATGCGGGGTTGTTAAATGGCCCACCATAGCTTGAAATTGATCATGATCTAGATTTGTGGGGACCTAGGTCTCTAAGAGAGCTTTTTCAAGGATATCTTTGTGAGATGGGGATAGACGCAAAATCTCTAAGATGGATATCTGGGTAGGTGTTTTCTTGAGTTGTTCCAAAAGATTGTACTGGTTGGAAATATTTGGTGTAGACTTTGGGACATAAACCGGCTTGTTTTGAGATGTGCTTGGTTTAGATTGGACTCCTTGGAGAGTAACCTTGGATTGAGCATGAGTAGTAACATGGACTGGTTGACTCTCTAATTTTCCTTTTATGGTAATGACATTGGTATAATACTTAGAAGGATGACATTCAGAAATGTTACCAACATATTGATAGGGTGTAGAATTATAATTGGCTTGATTATCACCCTTATTGTTGGAAGAACCTCATTTTTCATGCTCAAGAAGTGGATCTTTGAAAGTCGTATGTGATTCATTTGAGGTATGTCCATCAACACCAATTTCACCACTTTCAATTAAGTCTTGAACTACATTTTTGAGTCTTAGGCAGTCATTGGTTTTATGTCATTTTCCTTTGTGAAACTCACAATAATCATTTGCATTCCACCAAGAAGGTTTTACTCTAGGTTCAAAGTCTTTTATTTTAGGAAGCATAATGAGTTTCTTTGTGATTAAATTCCGTAATACCGATTCGAGGGATTCCCCTAAAGGAGTAAAATTTCGTCAAGGTGACATAAAAGGCAATCTTGGTTTAGATGAATCTTTGTTGGTGTTTTGATTTGCTGATTGATTGTTGTAGGTACCTTGAGTAGCATTAGCCTGACTTGTGAGATTGAGAAGGGGTTGTGTTGGTTTGACATTATGATTATCAACAATCCCATCATTAACAATGTTTTTGTTTTTATTCCAAAATTTTGATTTGTCATTGTTGTAGTTGTTGAAATTAGAATTTGAGGACCCAGCATTGTCTTTGGAATAAAGTTTTATCTCACCTTTTCGGACCATGGCTTCCTCAATTTTGATACCATTTTCTATGAGCTTATTGAAGTTTGGTGGGCATTGCAATTGTAACCTATAACTCATTTCTGGTGTAAGGTTATGCACAAAAATATCCATCTTTTCTTGTTCAGGAATCGTTCATGGATATTTGGCAAACAATTGACGCCATCTTTGCAAAAAAGTAAGGAAGGGTTCTCCATTCTTTTGATGTGCATTGCAAATATCAAGCATAGTAACTTCATGTTTGATGTTATATAAATAATGAGTCACAAATTTGTCAAGAAGCTCATTGAAAGTTTGATGCCTAGGGGTAGTTTGGAGAACCATTCCATGGCTTGTCCTCCTAAACTTCATGGAAATAGTCGCATAAGATAAGTGTCATTGTGAGTGACTTCAATACAAGCAGCACAAAACTCACAAATGTGGTCTTGTGGATCCGAATTCCCTTTGTATTTGTCAAATTTTGGTACCTCAAAATGAGGAGGGAATGGAATCATTGCTAAATTTTTATCAAAAGGATAAGGACATATATCATCCAAGGAATAATTCTTAGTTAATGATCCAGTTTGGATGTCACAGATTTTTTGTTGAAGCATCTGGATTTTTTGTAGAACAAGATCCAAATATAACGTGTTTCCTTGAGTGTTTTGGGAAACATTGTTGTGGGAAGCATTGTTTTGAGAAGCATGATTTTGGGAAGCATGGTTTTGTTGATCATTTTGAGAAGCATTAGATGGCTGCTTGGTGTCTTTTGCTCCATGAGTATCTTGAGAACTACTAGGAATTTCTTGATTGGTTACAATAGTCGGTTCTCTAAGATGAGAAATATCAAAATCACTTGGTAGTTTGGCTCCTTGTTGAGCAAGCATGAAGAAATACATCTCTCTATCTAGGTCTAGGAGTCTTTCCATGACATGATAAAATCTAGGATCTTGTGTAGCATCCCTAAGTTCTTGATCTGTGGGTTCCTCTTCAGATGTAAAAAGTGAAGTTTTCTTAGGAGCTTCAGGCCAAGGATTCTCATCATTACCTTTGTTTCCTTCCATTTTGTCTAGGAATTCTGAATCAATAGGTTGTTTTAGTTTCTGAGATCGAGTTTGAACCATAAAATGTGAAAATTGATTTGTGGGATGAAAGATGTTTGATAAAAAGATATGGAAAGAGTGGTTGATAGAAAAGATAGTGAAAAGGTGTTGAAAAATGATGAGACAACTTGATAAAATCTAAGTCAATAGGAAGTATATATTTCACTATGATATGACAAAGAAAATCAAGAGATAGTAACCTAGGTAAGTTTGATTGAGGATGATAGATCCTGATAGGATAAACTCACAAAGATCAAAATCTGATAGATAGGGTAATGTTTCAACACTAGATTTGGAATTACAGAAGATGATTTGATGACTTGTGGTGAAGGAAGAATGATGAAAATTGATGAAAATGGTCAAACTAAAGATCAGAAGTCTGTGTAACGCAAATGTTTTTCTAGAATCTTACTAAGAATGAAAATGGGTATCTAAAAAAGTGATTTTGAAAATTTCAAAGTTGGTGGAAATGCTCACTGTTGTAAATGCGCAGAAATAGTTTAATGTATGCACAACATATTGTGATGAATGCGCAGGTTTGTATTTTTGAAAAATTTGGACTGCAAAATTTGAAAATTTATCTGATTTTCTAGTTTTTGGCAAATGGAAAATGCATAAACACACACATGCAAGACAAAAATGATTTAATCTAATTATTCAAGTATGAATGCACAAACACGCTTACAATCCTAAGGTTGGCAAGGACAATATCTGTTGAATCCCCACTAGGATAATAAAATTCAGCCACGCAAATCCACAACGGACAACCTAGGAACTTGGAGGCACGGGCTCCTCCTTACAATGTACTCACTTCTCAGGCACACCAAGTTCTGAATTCAATGGGTCATTACTTCCCAAAGAACTGCTATCTCTATTATGAACCATGAGTAATGTGGGGTGTCTTCACAAGCTTGGGTGACCCCTTAAGCCAGCAAATAGAAGGTTTTTGGCCACTAAACAAAAGTTTTTAGTAAGGACATCTATTTAGGTGATTGTGATCAAGTCATTTTCCCAATTAAAGGGGCTCTCCCAATCCTTTCAAAGCAAGGCTTTCACCTCTACTAAGTAGGAATTTAACGCACCACTGGGGTACTGGAGGAGATTTTGGTTGCCACAATGAATTCACACTTGTCTAATGTGAGATTAATCACACTAGCATTTTTTATATACCGGTTTGGAAGGGTTTGGATTTAGCCTATTACCAGTTGGGTCGTTCCTTGGGGTGAGTACCTCTTTTCCCACCAAAGACCGCCCTCTAAAAATTATAACAGTTTCTCTTACACCCAAGGTCCACGAATGGCGAGGGGAGAGGATACGTTGTTGTAATTTTGGGATTATAGATAGCTTAATAAGAAAAACACAACAAACACTCAAATCTATGCTAAAGAAAACACACAAAGCAAAAGCATGTCGTATTTTAAACCCAAACAAGATTTTAGTTACTTTTGCAAACCCCTTGGAAATCTGCAAACAAACCGTTAGAAATTTTCTTAGCAATGGGGTCTCAAAATAACATCCTGCAAAAATAGCCTAAAATAATACCAGAATGAACAGAAAATTGTCAAAAAGTTAGGTAAGATCAAATCCAACAGAAAACTAAATTTTACCACATAAACTAACGAATGCGCAGAACGGTTAAATAAATGCGCAGTAATGATGGATTTATGTGCAAAATGTATGTATGCGCAACAAAATGAAATGGATGCGCTAGGCGATGGTATGAATGCATCATTTTTACAAATGCGCAACAGAGTATGATGTAAGCGCAAGACAGTGAGATGAATACGCAACTATTTACCAATAAGCTAAAAAATAGAAACTAAAAAAAATGACAGTTTAACAGATAATTAATGCAAAACACAGAGTGATGAATGCACAACAATCATGGATGAATGTGCAGAAAAAACCTGAAAATGTCTGCACATGAAAAACTGCAAAATAAAATGTTAAAAACATGGGGAAGCCCCACGGTGGGCACCAAAAATGTATGCAAATTAGTTGTCTAATTACTATAAATGATAAATTAACTATTTTAAGATTAATGAATCTAACTAATTAGCAAACAACAATGAAGAATACACCAAATTGAAGCTAAAATAAGATTTTACCTTCACTTACCATGTAGCTTGTCTCCATTGTCCTCCTATGCTCTGATTTCTTGGATGTGTTGAGCTCTCAGATTTCCAATTTGAAGCTCCTTGCCCACGATGATACCAAAGTGTGGAGATTGAATGTTTAAATGCAAAACTAAATCCTAATTATGAAAATGAGATGATGATAGTATGGATGCTTCACAAAATGATATGAATATGCTTGATAATGAGTGCTTGAATGCTTGATTGCTTGATTGCCTATTACTTGAATGCTTGATTACAAAATACCTATTAGCTCACAAAGGGGAAATTAGGCTCCTTTTATAGATTTTTGGAGGATCTAGGCCTAGGTGGCACAATCCTACGGTTGAGAATGAAAGGTGGAAGATCCTAGGGCTAGGATTGACTTGGTTGAAGGAGTTGAGAGAAAGGGGGATGTAGTTGGAATGTGAGAGGAAGAATAGGGATGATGTTCCTCTCACATTGACATGGAGGAGAACAAGGTGGAAGAGAAAGACACATGTCAAGTGTCTGACAAAGACCCAAGAGAGAAAGAGGGAGAGACCTTTTCCTCGTGAGGACTCTTTGTACAAGTGTCCCATGAGTCACCTTTGACCCGTAGAGGTGGCTTGAGAAGCCCCTTAGGAATAGGGCATGTCTCTTGACTTGGTTTAAGAGAGGACATGTGGTCATGAGACCAAGTCCTATGAGGCCACATAGCCCTTAAGAATAGGACATGTGTGGGTGAGGATAATTACTAATAAATAATTAATAATAATTATTTATTTTAGCCAAAGTGATGTGTCAGGTGACTAGGTAGGTGAGGTGGACTAGGGAACTTAGTCATATTTAGGTGATTGTGTATTTAATTAAATCACTTTAATAAGACTGATTAGAAGACTTGGGATAGAGGAATAAACTATAGTGAATTTACTAAATAAATTGAATAATTTATTTAATAAATAGAGGAATAATTATTAATTAAATAATAAATATTTAATTAATTTATCAAGTCAATATAAATTAAATAATAAATATTTAATTAATTAATGAAGCCATTTTTAAGTGTATACACTAAGGTACAAGATCTTCTTTAGATGATTTGTCAAAGGTAGCTTCATGTTGCTTTCCTTCACGGATCTGAGATCTAGTTGTGACCAGCATGAAAGAAGATTGTCAAAAGCTAAATAGGATGAATTAGGATGACTTGATGTTCAAGCTAGGTAAGCGAAAGTGTTCACTTGTCCAAAGTGAAAGAGTGTAAAAGATATAGCAAAGAACAAGATGTCCAAGCTGCGAGTAGATCCTTGTGTACGACACTTGTGAACAAGTAAAGATAGGATAGAGCATCCAAGAGAGGTAATCAAGAATATGATGGAAAAGTGAACATTCTACTAGCCAAGAGTGTAGTCAAGAGATCAAAGTAATTTTTTTAGCTAAAGGAAATTCCTAACATGCTGGAATGTACCAAATAACATGATGAGCTAAGGATACCAATGAAGAAGCAATGTTGACAACGTTAGAGCTTAGTCCAAAAGTTTGATTTCAAAGGATTACAAAGGTTGATTGACAAGATTAGAGTATTTCCTAGACCAAGTTTTATTTGAAAGCAAGTAGTGTGAGCAAGGAATGGTATTGAAACAATCCAACAAGGGAGAAAGCAACCTTGTGGATACAAGCATATGCGAGGTCTTGCAAGGTATAACATTGTGTCAAGTTTATCAATTGTATGTTCCATAAATGTTTTCATTGGTCTTAACACATTAAAGCACATCAAGAAAAACTACCTAAGGTCAAGAGGGAGGTGTTTCAACATTTTCCCACAACTTGATGCTCTTAGCCCCACGATTAAGTGGTTGAATTGATTTTCCTAGGACTATGCAAGTTATGGAACAATTGGAAGAGAACAATGCTCGAATCATATGTCTTTCCAAATTGCCATATTCAAGCTTTGCATCCAAGGGAACACATATGGTGAGTATCTTGGGGCAATCCAGGTAAAGTCCACTTGGATCAATCCTTGCACAAAGGAAGTCACACAACCAAAAGGTTAGCATCTAAGTCGTAAGGTGTTTAGTAAGGGTCTTTGTTCATGACTAAGCCTTGTAGTTTCACAAGAAAAATTAAGGCCGATGGCCCTAAAAGAAACCAAAATGTATAGTCTCTCAAGAAATATTTAGACTTCTCACCCCTACACAAGTTGAATGTACCCCCCTTGTAGTCTTGTAAACAAGATTGAGACCAAGAAGGCCCTACAAGCGCCCAATCAAGTGTAGTCTTGGTTAGCAAGATTGAGGCAACTAGGCCCTACACATGAAGAAGAATTAGAAGTAGAAAATAGCCAAGTATTACCTCTCTTTAGATTGAAGGAAGATTTTGATTATAGTGGGATGGAGTAATCTGGGTTCGCTTGTT
The DNA here is from genome assembly GCA_027943335.1 of Chamaecyparis obtusa. Taxonomy (NCBI): domain Eukaryota; kingdom Viridiplantae; phylum Streptophyta; class Pinopsida; order Cupressales; family Cupressaceae; genus Chamaecyparis; species Chamaecyparis obtusa. The sequence goes on along the minus strand of BSBK01002728.1, from coordinate 1,233,958 downwards.
CCCCACTGGGGTCATTCCCAAAAGATTACTCTCTTGGTAGGCCCTCTAAAGGTAAATGCACGAAAGTAAATGGATAGCTAGTGGAGGTCTAGATTTCTGATTTTCCATGAGGAAAAGATCATACTCTCCTACTCCATAGTGTCTCCCAATAACATTAAACACATTTTCATTTACCCAAGACCAATTGCAAGTGATCAACTAAGTAGGTCAAGATTTATGATTTTCCAAAAGGAAAAGAGCGTACTCTCCTACTACTCAACTACTCACAAGACAAGAAGCCTTATAATTAAGCTAGGTGCCTAGAAAACCACATGTAAGCAAGCACAATATTGATTTGTATATCCAAGGCAACTTACAAGACAAATAACATTGGTAGTTTCAAGATTGAGTCTTTGACAAGCATCGTACATCACAAAGCATTAGTAGTCATGAAAGTGTTGATCTCTTTGACAAGTGAATCCTACAACACCACAAGTTAGGACACAAAAGATATGCAAAATGAAAGAAATAGCCCTACAAGACAACTTGTTATTTGTTGTAAGGAAACTAGAAAATCCAAAAATGCAAGAAAGAACAAGTGAACTCAGCTAAAAACTTGGACTATAACAACAACTGAATCTAGATGACACTTCACTGTCTGTCAGAAATTTGTACAATATACCATAAAGAGATCAGACGATATTTCAATGTCGAATGATATACCTCAGAGAGGCAAAATGCTATTTCTTTGGGAAGGAGATGATATTTCTCATAGAAGTGGGATGATATTCCAGAAACTATAAAATTTCACCTGGTTGTATATTGGAATGTCGTCCAGGTATGATATGGAATGTCATATGATTCTCTGATATGCAACAACAAAATTACGAACCTACGACACCAAAAGCCAAAAGTGAAAGAAATGGAACTAAATATGGAAGTCTATCCCAACGGTGGGCACCTAAAATGTGTGATCAAAGTGTGAGACACTTCTATGAACCATTACACTTGAGAGAATCCATGGAAGAAGAAATCTCAAGAAGTGACTCATATCTTCCTATTTGAAGCAAGTTTAATCCTTCTCATGATGCTCATCAAATTGACATAGAGGATTAGTGACTTGACTTCTCCAAAATAGAAGATTCAAAGCTAGGATTGAAGCTAAGAATGCAAGATTAACAAGCTAGGATGAGAGATTAAGCTAAAATGAATGCAAGCAAGTAGTATTCTAGGATGAATATGCAAGAGCTATATTATTTAAGAAATGCAAAAAGGAAACTAGATTAACAATGCAAGATTAAGCTATAAATGAAGCTATGAGAAACTAAGAATTCAAATAGAGAGATTATTCTAAAAATGCAAGAAATCTAGAATGCCAAAACAATCAAGATTGCAAGATTAGGGCCTTTGAGAAAAGGAAGAGCTTCCTTTTAAAGGAATTGCCTCAAGAATGAAGGGTGGAGTTTAAGAGGCAATATAATGAGTGATTGAGATAAAGAGGAAAAAGGAGATGCAAGGAGATGTAAGATAATGCAAGGTTAGGTAGAGATGAGTGGTGAGGATTAAGAGGCAAAAGGGAAATGTTAGGTAGAATAAGACAAAATAGAAATTCTAAAAGCACAAATCCCTTTTAATTTCTAATTAATCAAGATTAATTATGTGCACATATGTGAATGTGTTCTTTTAATAAAAGTATAGAAACTTTATATTAAAAGCAAGGCTATAAAAAATTAATAAATATGCAAGATCTAGAAATTAGACCATAGTATAAGCTTGATATAAGATTTTTGATTTAATTATGCAAAGGGGATTTTTAGGGTTACTCTGCACAATTATGTCTAGTAAATAGGTCTTTGAAATTTAGGATTTAATTTGAGGCAATTTAATCGAAAGGGGGGCTTGAGTTCTACTAGACCAATTTTAGGTATTACACATATTATTGTTGTAATTTCTTTTGATTTTTGTTTGAGAATTCAACCTCTTCAATAGAAAAAAATCTAAAATTTGTTTATCACTCTCAAACACTTGCCAACTTACATTATTATCTAGAACTGATGGCCCTTCAACCACCTTTATATATTGTTGTGTTTGAACATTCTTTACCTCTATTGGTATGTCAAATTCTAATCCCATGGTAACAAACCTATCAGCCTCTTTATTTTGAGTTCTAGACACATAAATCAAGTTGAAAGCATCAAATTCTTTAATAAGATTCCAAATCCTATGTGTATACAACTTGAGCAATTGATTTTTAGTCACATTAACATTCCTTACCTAATTAATCAGAAGCTCACTATCACCAAACACTTGCAAAGCACTAATTTTATTCTTTCTTTACCATTCTAAGCCATGTACAAGTGCCTCAAATTTTGTTGTATTATTAGTATAACTAAAAAGAAAAATGAAAAATGGAATTGTATCTCTCGCCTTTAGGGAAAACCAACATAGCACCTCCTCCAACACCTACCACACTTCTAGAACCATCTAAAAATAACTTCCATACTTCATTAAATTAGTGTTCACACTATTTTTTTTTCTTTTAAAAGGTTTGGGATAGCAATGTTTTGTTTATGAGTAATATAAATACCTAACCCAACTTCTTCCGTGTATTTGAATAGTTCTTCTTCATGACTTTCAACTACTCATTCATCTAAACTTATATTAGTTATGCCTTCTATTGGAGGACAAGGATCTTGGACAACAAGTTGGTCTTGTTCATGGAAAGCCAATTTTTCATTAACAATGCTAGGGGTATATAGTTCTATATGGTCATTTCCAAGAAAATATTATTTTATGGTCACCTTAGTGCCATAACTTATTGTTAAATACATATGAGACCAATTAGATGAAAGATACTCCCTAACTTTAGTATGAAATCCCTTGAAAGACATATGGAGAAATATGGTGGAAGATCTATCACGTATATGTCTTGTGGAATTGAAAAATTGGGACAAGAATGTAAAGTAAGATTTAGATTTCTGATCACTCTAATGATTTTGATGGATAACCCATACAACTAAGCTACCCCCTTTCCATAGACTCATACGATGAACCCAATTGATCCACTAACTTCTTTGGCATGATTGAACTACTAGTTCTTGAATCTATCATGTAATTATGTACTAGGAACTTTCCAATAATCAAAGTAACATAAAATGGTGGTGGATTTACCTCTTTGAAAGCATTAATTTGTATTTCTCTTTAGTAGACTCATCCATTAGTGAAATATTTTCTAAGGCTTCCATCATTAGATTCTTTTGTTAAGGAATTTGTAAAACATCCAATATTGATATACTAACACTAGGTTTTCTCATATGATCTACAATATTGAATTAATTTCCACTAATCTTTTGCTATCCTTTAGGAACCACACCATTTTTTTGTGCTTGTAGAGGTGGTGGCTATACTTTTTTTGTTCCTTAGTTGATATCACTTGACCGATTAAGAAAATTTGGACATTCTTTGGAGGTGGAGTCACAACTTGTCTTTTCATGCTTGTAGAATTCTAATTTTGTGTGTTATTAGCTTTCTTTTGGCTTTTATTATCTTGTCATCCCATGTCAACAACCCTTTTATTTGATCTTGTATTGGCTGCAATAAAAATATAGCTCTGGTTTTTTCCTTGTGGGAAGTTTGTACCACAAAACTCATCACCTTGTTAATTCATTAAGACACATCAGGATTATTTTGATCATTTTGAGAACCATGTTGTTCATGAGTCTATTGCGCTACATGTTGTTTAGCCAAAGCATTGTTTCTAACTATGAGGGCTTGATTTAGCGACCCATTTTGAACTATGAGTCTCTTGTACTACATTACACCACTCATAGTCTAGTGCCAAATTGTTTTGCACAGGTACAAGATCTCTTGAAGAACTAGGATATTGGGATAATAAAGTTTATTGGGCTTAAAATTATAATTTTTGGCCTTGGGTATCAACTTAGTAGGAAAGCTTATTAGGATGATCTGGTGCTTGATAATGCTACTTTTTGATATTCACTAGTTCATTTCCAAAATTTTGCAAAGTCTTCTATATGTTGTCATTTTTCTCTTTAATACTTTTCAACTCTTGGAACTGATCTGGGACAATATTTTCTTGAGATGAAGCTTAGTAATTTAATGTTGTAAATGATGGGACAATAGCTATAATAGGTTCTATTATAGGGACAATTGGATGCACCTAAAAAAAATGGCATTGGAGGCCTTGGGGCTATCTTATCAACTTGAATTAGACAATTTTTTTTCCCTTATAGCATTCTCATAAGCTACTATTAAATTTATACCACCCATAGACAATGTCATTATTTAAATGTCACTACTAGATTCCTTAAGATAATGCAAAAAAGAATGATCAGAAGATGACCTTATCGTAGGTGTAATTCTATCCCAAGTCTTTTGAAAATGGAAGTTAAAATCCATCATATGATCATGAGGAGACTCTTAATGGTGGTCAGCTATTCAACCAAATGAAGATGATCTAACTTGTCTTCAAAATGTGAACATAAAATAGCACCCAACTGATCCCAATTTTCTATAGAGTTCACGGGTAAACATTTAAACCAGTGAAATTATTTCCCCTTGAATGATACTACAAGTAATCTGACTACAATATTTTCTTGCATGTATGATGCAGTTCCAATAGTGAGGCCATATCTATGATATGTTCAATGGGTGTAGTTTGATATTATTTTGTGATAAAAGGAACACTTTTCATGGTAGCCATAGGTATATCATCATGTTGTGTCAAATTCAAGGGGCTTCCTTGATTGAATGTAATAAAAACTTAATTTATAGGCAATGTTATTGGATTTGTAATTGCTAGATTTACTGTTGGTAATGGATTCCTAGGAGATGCAACTCAAGAACTAGTATTAGGAAATGTAGACCTTCCCAAAATATTTAGTATATTAGAATCTCTTCTTTCTATCCGATGTCCTCTATTTGATGGTCGAAGTTTAAAATATTCAAATTGCTCTTTACTTTGTCTAGTTTGATTTTTTCTCATATTCTATTTTCACTCGATCTTGAAACTAAAGGTATGGAGTTGCTACATATGTGTTTTTCCACCTAAAAAGGCTTGAAATATTGTTGTTCATATCAAAATAACAATACAAATAAGCTCTTTATACACTAAAATTAGTTCAATTCTCACTGGGCATGCTAAAAACTATTATTACTAAGGTTCACACCCTACCTAAGCCTAGACTTAGCCAACCTATGAAACAAGGAATGAACTTCAGCCCGTGGGTTGCCTATTATGAAGATCAATGTCCATTGACTTGGGAAAAGGGTCTATGGATGTGCTCTGAAATGAAAACTTTATTTCCTAATAGGTAATGCATGAAATTTGATAACCTTTCTTTCTTCCTTAAACTCGCAACTAGACTCAATGAAAGAGGCTTTGAATAAACACGACCCAAACTATTAAGAAAATACATAAATGTTCAGAAGAAGGTTTTTGTCTTAGAGTTTTTATGAAGGAAACCTAATTTCAAAGCTTCAAACTACTTCACCAAAAAAACACAACTTATAAACAACATTTACATAAAATTCCTATTCTTATCATTGGTCAACTAAGATACATTCAAAGGTTTCTTGAAAAGAAAACATATAAAAAAATCAATCACAATGATGAAAATTAGTTAAATTCTAAGAATGAATGTTGCTTCTTTATTGATCTTGAAGGAAAAACACATTAATCTGAATACTTCATGAAAATGAGTTCAATAAAAAATTTCACCTTTTGTCGATGCAAAAAAATCAGAAAGAAAGAACTAGTAGAAAAGCCTACAAAGATACACCTTATAGAAAAGGTCTTCAACAAATTGAGGAGATAAATTAAGAAGAGATTGGGCTTGAACTGAACTTGAACTATTAGTCCAACTTGACATTCTCTCTTAATTTCTCCTTCAATATTCATTAATATCTCTTTGGGTCATACATAGAAGAAAAATCCCTAAACCAAAGGTTGGAATTGAAAGAAACACCTTGTTAGTTTCCTTAAAAATCTCTTTTCCTTATGTTCCATCCATGTGGGGGCCTGAATTGAAGTCCAATTGCCAAAAAAATCCAAAAGTCCACCATTTTAGGCTTCAACTGCTCATTGGTTGTTGACATGTTATATCCATTACTAGTTGCCACGTGATAGAAAATGTCATTATCTTTGATAGAATTCTATGTTCACTATGCATCTTTGAAATTTTATGCAATTGTTATTATGTATTTTTTGTTCATCTCTATGAATATTTGCCCTTATATCATTAAAACAATGCTTTGCTTATTACATGTTGCTACTCAAATTAGAATGATTTGTCTTTATCTTTGGTCTTTTTAGATGCCCTTCTAAACACACACACACACACACCCTCTTATTGGCTTGTCTATACCTGCAATAACATTGATTTCCTTTAGCAATGACTTTTTGTTGTCCTTTATCATTGATTGTGTCTTCATCATCACTACTATGGCATGTTTCTTTCACTGTTATGCATCCTAATACCTCTATTCTTATGGATACAACCTCTGTCTTATTTTTGTTCTCTTTTAGAAATAAAAATTACTATTTTTGTGTTGATGATCCATTGATAGATTTGTCCCTTGGAAATCATTGTCATCACAACCTAATACCATTGTTTTATCACGCATCCACGTGAATTTACATTTTAGTTTGTGATTACATCCTTCACATCATTCTTATACATTTAATGGTCATCTTGATCATTGATTTGGTGCTTGAACTCACCGTTCCTTATCATATAATCCATTGCTTACCTTGAGTGCTCCAAGATCTTTGTCATCAACATGGTTTATGACTATTACTAGCATTCTTGTTGTCCAAAAATGCTTTGCATATATCATCCACAACACTTTGTCCTCTTTGAATCACATATATTTTCTCTTGAGCTCTCCATGACAATGAAGTCTTGTTTGTGCTTATAACATTTTTACCACAAATATTCTTTGTTAATATCATTATTTTCACAATTTAGGATTGTCCTCTATTTTTTCTTCAATGCAATCTTGTCTTTAACCATTAAATTGGATTGGTGCAACCTCGAGCTAGAGAAGATGTATTCTTCATTGTTGTCCTCAGCATATTTTCACATTCTTGATATTGCTTTTATAGATTAGAAAATGATTGTGTTTTGTCTCCATCCTCTTGATTTGGAACCTTTTGCACTGGTGTATATTTCTCAAAAACTATGAACTAGGTTTGCATGAAGTTCTCTAGGTTTTTTCATTTTATTATTTTCTATTTTTTGTTAATAACTCACAAAAGTTTAGTTCGTATTTTTCCAAATATGACTAAAACATTATTATGGATTCTTTCTTCCCATTTGTGCTCTTTTATTTTCTCCATAGGACTCTCCATAGATGATTGGATTGTTATCTACATTCTTATTTAGGCCTTATAATAGTCACCCCCCTTTTCTCTTTATAATAATGATATATGGTATTTGTCATCATCCTTGATCTTTGTCCATCATCATTACCCCCATTTCTTAAAAAAGTGACTCTTTAAATATTGAATCATCAATGCCTTTGAGCCTTAACTGTCATTATTATTTGCTTTTGAATATTATCATTAGGCAGTTATTCCATTGTCCCTTGATATCTCTTTGTTTCTAACTACCTGCAACATCTTCATGTCCACTGCCTTAGGCATTCACACATTCTTTTCATTGCTATTGATCTTCACTATTTTTTAGGTTTATCATGTGTTATAGCATTAATATGTGCTCTTAATGGTTGTACCATTGATATTCTATCTGTCATTTATAAACACTTTTAGATAGTAAGTTTGTCTTGATTTATAATTGTTTTCATGATCTCCCTTGATACATTGGAAATCAGTGATGTTTTCTCACTAAATGGCACATGACTGTCATAACACTCTTATCCTTCATAATCACTATTTTATCCTATGATAGATTGTATCTCTGAATTCTAGCATCCTTTTGACTAATCACTATCCTCAAAACATGTATATCACTGACCATGTATTGTGTTTATCACAATCTTTTAAGAGTTGTTAGTACTCCATTGCAAAATGTATTATCAAAGAAATAAAAGCTTAATTTGAACATTTGACATTTGAATAAGTAATGAAGGCCTTTTTTATATATTGAAAGCATTTTTAACTTTTTGATGTTTTAGCCCTCATAAAGCCTCTAAATAACATTTGACACCAAATGCAAAACTATTTTTAACTTGAAAGTGGAAAAATTAGTAACAATAGCAACCATCTATCTTTTCAATCCCCACAACCTTGACCCAAAAATACATTTGTTAATCTAGTTTATGTTCTCTTCTTCCATTATGCTTGTATTTCTACTACTTTTGAGGAATGAGGTCTATTCATTATGATTATTCTTGATATACATGAGTTATCACATATGCATATTGACCTAGATCCCTTTGTGTTGTTTTGTCCTATATTTATTTCCCTTGATTTTTCCTTGTCTAGGAGCATACTATAGTGGAACATACTTGTCTTTTGGATGCATGCATGGAACCTTAAATCTATTTCTCCTGTTAAGGCATATGTAATAGGTTTAAATTGGGGGCATACACTTCGCCCTATTTTACACATTATGTGCACATCACAAATAAAATTTTGTAGTATTTTTTTAGGTTACTTAGCAAACTTTGTCTTTTTATTTGCAATCTCCTCTTCCCGAATTTCTTTGGAAACAATGCTTTCCTTGGGGTAATCCTTTTGCCCCATTTGTTTCAATAGGATTTCCTTGCATACAATTCTTTACTTGGTTGTCCTTGGCATGGTTTGACTAGCATAACACAACTTGCTAGACCATTAACTCTCTCTCTCTCTCTCTCTCTCTCTCTCTATATATATATATATATATATATATATATATATATATATATATATATAGACACACACACACACACATATGATCCATAGTAAGTTTAACCTTACTAGGCTAGTATGGTCATGCTTTGTCTTTTCCCTCTCTTCATATGGATCTTATTTTGTCTTACTTTTAGACTAGCAAGAATTGAAGTTACATGGGGGCTTGGTATTTCCTTATCTCTTTTACTTTGGTAAAATTTCCTTCCTATGATTTGATCTACTTTACTGTGAGTGTGTGTGTAAACTCTGACTCTCGCTAAAATAGGAGCTAAATGTAGTGTCATAAATTGTACAAGGTACCTAGGGTGTATGATTCCATGCTTATTTAGCACTCATTTTAGTGTGTTCTTACTCTTCCATGCATCATTGGACTTTTTTTAATGTATTTAATCAATACATATTTAAAGGTGAGGATTCTCTTAATTTAATTTTTATGAGGCCCCTTAATTATAGGTGTGCCCCTTTAATTATTTCATTTCGTTTATCACCCCTTACATACATAGGCCCTATTTTATTATGGGTGACCTCTTGTATTTATTTTGATATTAGACCTTGACTTCGTGAACATTTTCAAAATCCCCATTTCCTAATTTACCCTCAACTCAAATTTGAGACCAATATTGTTGGTAAAGTGGGCCAGGGTAAGTCACTCACCCCATACTTCATTATCTAGGCCCAAATTTGAATTGGAGAAAGGTCTTAGATTTTTTAGCAGGATCCTTGAATCCCCATCGGCTCTCTTCAATTTTTGAGCTCCAAATTAACTAGGTGAGATATAAAAGAAATCCTACCTCCCCCATTTTGGTAAGGTCTTTAAAAGAATAAGCCTTTTGGAGGAGGAGATCTCTAATAAATCAAGCACTCAAGATTTCAATCGAGCAAGGGACAATAAAGGCAATATATTCACATTGATATTCATCCATTCAAGCATTAAACATAGAATATAAGGAGTAATATCTAGATCAAAACATATGTCAAGACATCCATTTTATTCCTATCCTGGATCCAAGGGAAAGACAACATCAAAGACAACTTTCAGGCATATTCATAAGCAATTCAACACTATGAAGGTTTGTGAAGCTATTGCATCTTATTAAGCCTTTTCTACTAACAACACACTTCCATTTTTTAATAATTTCAATTCAATTTAAAAGTTAATTCCTTAATAGGGGTTTGACCAATGGAAATCCTTTTTCCCCAACATCTCTCTCATTTTGTGTGTCTAGGTAACCTGTAGTGTAGTTGCGAAAATAACTACAAGAAGGTATGATAGAGAGCTATAGTTGATTGAAGTTTCATCAAAATTTGTCTTGTATAAGATGATTTTAACTACCCCATATTTCCTACTCACCCCTAACCTTTAGAGGCACCTCATATTGTGCCATTTTGGACGCAATTTGAATCACAAGTCAATTGGTGTTCTAGTTTTTCAAATATATTTATAAAATTGGATTTATATTCAATATCTATTTGCATGGTTAAATACTTCATCTCTCCTTCTATTCTTGCATTTCCCTTTCTACCTTGCATAGTCATCTTTTAACTCTATAGAAAAAGAAACATTGCATCCTCTTAGTGCTTGGTCGTCCTCGAGCCTAGTGAATCAACCTTCCTTCCAATGTGATGAAAGAAGATAAATGTGAGCTTCCTAGTTTTTATTTCATTACATATTTTATTATTCAATTCCATTTCAATATTTTTTGTTCATAAATATCATATATTCTTTATACATTATACAATATTTACCATAATTATGGATATACATATCACATATGTTTGGATAGCTTCTCTTGCAAATATTACTTTACTCACACATACATTTCATATAGACACACATACCTATTCCACCATTGTAGTGTATACATATCATATATGTTTGGATAGATTCTCTTGCAAATGTAACTTTACTCACATGTACATTTTATATAGATACACATACCTATCCCACTTATGTATGGTATATATGTGCACATGAGCACATAGAGAGATGTGTCCATCATTAAGATATCTCGTATATGAATGCTATAGGGTGATTAAAACCACTTCATTAAGCAATCCTTTGGATTTTTATCCAAATGGGTAGTAGTACATTTTCCCTATGAATAAAGTTCATTTGAAAACATGAATATGCATGCACCTTAGCTAATTATAAAAGGTCCCCCAATGCAAACATGCATCCAAATCAGTCAATTCTAGAAGATATACATACATACATATAGATAGAAAGATAGACAAATTAATAATTTGTATAATATCAAAATGGTCTATGAGATCCATAGAGCCAAAATCAAGTAAGCAATACTGTTGGAGATTTGCCAACAAGCCAGTACTGACTGTATGTTTGTCATTGATGACAACATATGGTAAGTAGCATGCGTGGAAGACTTATGTAGTAAGCTTTGAGTATATGCCGCATGGACATGTTATCATCATGATATCATGGACGTAGAGGTTAATTGTTAGTATAGACAATTATGTAGCAGCTTGTGTCAGTAGTGTTCTTGACAGAGTTACAGGCAGTGTTCTATGAGTGATTGTCCATACAGTTATCATGGAGCCTTGCACCTTTGGATATGTGATGGAGACATGTTAGTGTTGCTCCATTAATGGACATAGAGTATGATGTGCAGTAGAAGTGAAGTTATGCAGTTGCTATTCACCAGTTGTAGTTTCCTGTGTTTATCCAGAAGAGTCGACAAAGATTATATTGGTACAGGAGTTGCGCCTATCAATTCGGTATGCGTGCTTGGATTAGTAATTAGAGAAGAGTTTAGAATGTTTGGTTAAGAGTGCATGATGTAATTCAGCTTGAGGAGAAAGTATCAGTAAATTTGGTAGAGCTGATAGTGTGTAGCGTGCGTCTACACTTATTGATTTGGACAGGTCCCAGTTTGTGTTGCGTGCTTAGTAGAGCCGAAAAAGATTTTATTGGAGAGTGTTATTATTTCTCTAGTATGATTTCAAGGTGGTTCTAATAGGCCAACTTGATTATATCATTTAGAGAAAAGATACTTATAGCCAATCATTTGTGATTGCTAGAGGTATGTCATGAAGATGAAAGATTAGATCAGAGCAGAGAGTGCAAAGTATTGTGTCATCAAGAAGAGGTCTATGTGACAGAGAAGATAGAGTGTGTCTATTCATTGGAACTGATCAAGACAACAGGTCTACCTCGTAGTTCACCAAGATCCATATATAGTGTGTATCTGTTATTCAGAAGGTTGCAACCTTCACCCCTTTGAGCAGTGAGCTCTTAGACAATGCGTCCTCACCCCTAACAGGGTCAATTATAAAAGACTTCTAATAGGGTCTAACCTTTGACCAGGTCATTGTACTTATTGCATTGTAAAGATCAACTCCTAACAGGGTTGTAAGATCTTCTAACAAGGATGATTATACACTAGTGCAGTTTATTAGTGGGTGTCAATTCCCACCAGGGTTTTTACCTATTTGGGTTTCCCCATAACCAAAATATTGGTGTTGTGTTCAAGTGTTCTTTCATTGTGTTTATGCTTAATGTTTAAGTATACTTAATTGGATAAATAATTGAAACTTGTAGATAACTGATTCACACCCCCCCCCCCCTCTTAGTTATCTCTTGGGACTATTCCTAACAAATACATTATTGAAAGACATCAAACAATAATAAATCACTATCCTTGATCTTTATTAATTTTCTATTATAGAGGCTCCATTATTTATTGTGAATTTTGATTAGCATTTCTCTACCTTTTTTAGTGTTTTTCTCCTCAAATATCATATACATTGATCTCCATTACAAGTCATTGTCTTATGTTATTAATTCTAAATGCCATCATATGTAGAGCATTCCATGCTACAATTCTCTTTTGTTTCCACCTCACTTGAGGTTTAAAATATACACATTCCCTCATCTCAACTTTCAATTGGAACCTTCCATTTTCCCATCTCACCTTTTAATTAGGGTGAGCCCATCCTTAGGTGGAAAATGAGCATACTCATTTTTTATTTGACTTTTTCCCCTATATGTAGTTTTTTTGGCCATTTTAATGAATAGGATTGAATTTAGTTAGACATTATTGCTTTCTCATTTCTATTTTCTTCTCCCACATGCTTGTTCTATACTTTTTGATCATATAAATTACAATATTTTGTTTAGTGTCTATGTTTTATTGTAAGCTAACATTTCACTTATTCATCCATAATCTATTTTGTTTAATCCATGTTATCTTTCTTTTATTCAACTCTTAACTCATTACTACCTTTGGGCACTTGTCCTTTTCCACGTTCTCTATTCTACTTATATATCCTACAAGATGAGTTAAAGCTACTGTCTCTATTGGATAAGTACATGTTTTATCTAGTATCACCTTTTATAGGATCAAAAATTTAATCTTCACATTGGTTGTGCTTATGCATTTCTAGTTTCTCTTAGTTTGTCTCTACTTTAGATGATGTATTGTTGGCCCAAACTTCACATCAATATAGCACCATTGGGGCTACTAGGTCAAATAGGACTCTAGTAGTTTTCTAGGCTAAAAATTAACATCTTTGAATATATTTTGTAAAAACTACAATACTCTCCACCCATTTTGTTTCCTCCTCACTATGAAAGTTTATCAACTAAAATTTATAGTGCAATCTAGCCATAGCTATTTGTATTATATCACTAACTCAGGTTGGTTTTTGTCGATTATGAAGGTTACATATTTTTAATTATTTCATATAAATAATAATTCCATGTCGTTGAATTCCATTATGACTTAAAAAAAATGCTTTGAAATGATAGGCTTTGGGTTATCGTTGTTGTTAGGAAAAAGATCATTTGAATAATGGAGGATTTTATAACATAGTTAGCTACCTTGAACTTGATAAGTAGGAGGTATTTTCCACAACAATTCAAATTGTGATATTTCTATCAAGATTCTTTTGTATAGTTTTTAACTCAAACTCATTGACCCATGTTTCATGAGTAGTGGTTCACAAGAACCCATCTCTCACAAGAATGAATGAAACACTTAGCACTCATTGTATATAGGCGTTGCTCATAGAGGTGAAGCTTTAGGCCTTCTCAGGAGGTCACCCATCCCAATATGACCCTAAATCATACACTTAACTATGAAGTTTCCACCAAGATTCAACCCACTTAACTTGCTACGCCATCTGCAAAACCTTCAACAAGTGTTGTGCCTTGTTCTTTATGGCTCATAAGGCACAATACTTGCAAAAGGTTTTGCAAATGGGCTAGCAAGATTTGGAGTCATACTAGGATGGGTGACCTCCTGGGAAGGCCCAATCCTTTATCTATATGAGAATCACCTAGATGCACTGAGTGCTAAGTGTTCCATTCATTCTCATGAGATATGGGTTCTTGTGAACCGTTTCTCAAGGAATACGGGTCAATGAGTTTGATGAGGAAAAATTACACAATTAAATCCTAATAGAAACATCACAATAGCTTGAACTTGTTAATATATATGAAAAATAGAGGGGAAAATAAAATATATCTATGTTTAACCCTTATAATACAGTTGAAATAATTTGATAAACTTGTGTATGATTTGATTTTAGCCCTAACACATTCATAAAAGTACATGGACAATAGCTCCATATTCTTTTGGTACTTCAATTTCTACCATCATGTCCCATAACTTGCTTCTAAATATCATGTCTAGTAATTTCCTAAAGTTGATGAGGCACTAGGAATCTTTCACACCTTTGTTATCCCCAAATATGTCAATTAAATCTCTAAGAGTGACACAAAAAATTGAAATCAATTATTTAGTTTTGTTGCTTGCTTATTCCTTTTCTTTTTAGCCCATTTTCTCATCTTATGTTCAACCACACTTCCAAGTAGCTTTTCCATGAGAGGATTTACCATAATTTAGTTTTGTGTCTCAATGTATTATTAATCTATCCACTTTTAAAAGATACATGAATTATTATGGATCCATTCCTCAAGAAATCATTCATGAGCAATGCGTCAAAAATGTCTTTTATGTGAGATGTCACAATGCTACTTCCCCACTTTATTTATTTAGCCTTTAACCCATATATATCATACACTTTTCTAAATTCAATCTTGCCAATCCCCCTTTTAACCTCATTTATGGTGAACAACTTCACTTGTGTGCTATGTTCTAGAGGGACTTCCTTGTCTTCTTTGTGCTCATACAGTTCCTCACCTAATCCAACTATTGCAATGATTTTTTATTGTTATTTGCATGCTTTCTACTTGTAGTTTTTTATAAATATGTTTAGGGTCATGTTTGACAAGGCTTATCAACTTCTCTATCCTAATTTTCATGTATTTTTCTTTTATTTTGATCAATTACATTCACTCCTTTTTACTTGTTAGATTCCCTAATTCATTGATATTTTTTCTTATTGCTTTACACTCTTCATCAAATCACATATTCATTAGAAAGCTTCTCTCTCCATTGAGTTAATACCTTTTTACAATTGACTTAGTGCATCTTATATTGCATTTAAATTAATTTGTTGCTACTATGTGACTCATGTGATACTTTTATTTACACTTTGCTAGGTCTATTTTAAGTTGGTTTTTTTCATATAGTTGTATCCAAAGATGAAAGAGCAATCTTATGTCACCTAAAAAATATTCTATTTTATTTTCTTTTTGATTAAAAATACCATTAAGCTTAATTCTTTTAAAAAATCTTGAAAAATGATTTAGAACATTCTAAGTCTCCAAAATGGCTAAAAATAATAGAGCCTCTATATCTAGAAAGTTTATGTTTGAGCACATATAGGTCTAATCTTTTCCTTTTTTCAAAGCTAAGGTTAGATGTGGATTTAAAGTTATTAAAGATTTAAGTTTTCAAAAATCATGAAAAAAACTATAAAAATGACTTTTGATTCTTCAAATGATGGAATGAGGCCCTAAAAATCAATGAAATTGGACGAACAAAGTTCAAGGACACATAACACTTTGAACATTACAATTTTAAAAAGTGGGGCTCAATCGAGTGCTCAAATCAAATGTTATAACTCCTAAAAATTAATGTATTTTTGGTGATTGAAGTTATATTTCT
Source organism: Chamaecyparis obtusa (assembly GCA_027943335.1). Classification (NCBI taxonomy): domain Eukaryota; kingdom Viridiplantae; phylum Streptophyta; class Pinopsida; order Cupressales; family Cupressaceae; genus Chamaecyparis; species Chamaecyparis obtusa. The sequence continues at coordinate 1,218,070 of BSBK01002728.1, read as the reverse complement.
ACATTTTCTAAAACATGCAAGGATGCACCTAAGAGCATTTATGACATATTTTAGGCATTTCAAAGCATAGAAAAGATAGTGGAGTGTGGTAGGCTGTGAGAAGAGAGGGAAACAAAAAGACAATATCAAATTTGAAGCTACATAAGAGGTAGAATGCTTTAAAGGAAGGGGATTGAAGTTGTAATGTGTTGCAATATGTTGAGGATTTCATCCTATGGTTTTGTTTCAAATTTCCTATTATGTAATTAGTGATTATTTTTTAATAAATGAATTCATATTTTCATGTGTGAAATCTTTGTTGTAAGTGTGTTGATTGAACTAACTCTCATCATTTTTAGTGTTGGTTCTACAAATTTCACAAATTTGTTACAACATCAAGTTATTTTTCCTTTCCTTAGTTTGGGCCTTTAACTATCTTGAGTTTGTTTACAATATTGTCTAGTTTTTGATAAGATAATTTTTATGTATATTGGATCATTCCTAGACATGATCAATTGATTATTCACCAATTTTTCTATATATTATCTTTTGAGTTAGCTTTTGAGAGTGTACAATACAATCAACCACACTTTGCCTATTGTAGGTTGTGCATATGCACCCCTTAACATTACCCATATTTCCATGCCATTGCATATGACAAAGTTTTGTATGTGCATAACCCTTATAATTCTTTTCCAAAACAAGTTACATTCTCTTGTCCATTTGTTGATTTCCAAAATAGTGTAAACAAAAAGGAAAAGTGTTAGGGCTTGCATTTTTTATTCGATAATAATTAATTGAATTGACAATATTATTACTACTTCATTTATAAATACTAAAAATATATAAATATTTTTAAGAAAATAATTGCAAAACCAAATGATAATAAATTAGAAGCACTTATTTTTTAAGAGCCCACCAAATTATCCTAATATTATGAACTTAAAAACAATAAATAGTAATTACACCATTCATATGTATGAATCCTCACTCATTAAATATAAATTAATAAAATATTTATAAGATAAAACATAAATTAAAAACAAAATGAATTAATGAAAACTAACTCAAAAACTACCCAATTAATTTACATAAAAATATAAGCCTAATAAGCCTAACAAGACTTTCGAGCTACTCTTTCCTCTCTATATGTAGAAGTTCGATTAATAAAAGTCTCATTTTTTATTTGAAGCCCATGGAAGAGTAAATCCAATGGAAGCTTCTCTTTCTTAGCCTCGGAAGGTCAAAAGACGAGAAAAAGGAAAGATCAAAGATTTTCCTTACTTACACTCTAAAAATGTATGAAGGGCGCCACCTTTAGTAGAAAACACACTTTCCCTCTTTGCATTGCAGAACCGGAAAACGAATAGACGATGGCAGCTAGCAGCAGCGCCGCCACGTCCTCTATGGATTTTGAATCTTTACCTGTCAGGATGCGAAAAGATCACATTGTCGACAAAGTTAAGATGAACAGAGTTACCCTTATTGTGGCTGACACTGGTTCAGGTAACAGTAATTCTCCCAGTGCATATCGTAAGACCTCAATTGAGTACTACTGTTTGAATGTAGTTTAAGAAGCACATGCTGATATTATCTTATCTAGATCTCATTACTTCATTTCTTCGTTGAGCTAGAGGGACCCAGTAAGCCTCAACTCTTGAATTTACATTCCACTTATCATCGAGAAAAACTGGGGAAAACTGTGGTTTAATTAATAGGTCAGTTTACTAGGTGTGCATTTGCTGCTTGATATCAAGATATTGGACTTTTCTACAGTGCTTGCAAGGCGAAGGGGGATTAACGGAGACCCACATTGTAATTTGCAATCATTCCCAATCCTAATAGTGTTCTGTTGATTTTTTTTTTCGGTTGTCTGTGATATTAAAATCCAGGATTCGGTTTAATTGTAACTTCTTTCGTGTTCTACTTTTTGAAGTAGTCTAGGTTAAGTTCTTCTCTAGTGTACCTGACACATTTGGGTTGTTCCTCAGATATTGCTCCGTAGTCTAAACTCTTGCAGTTTAGGATAAATTCTTCATAAGCTCAATCCTTTCTCATCATTTTTTGGGTTTTCATTGGGAAACTGCAGTCTGGACTAAATCCATCAGTAGTGCACTGCACAATTGCTCTTTTTAACACTTTTGGGTTCTAATTTTGAAGCTATAGGTCAGGTTAAATTAATCAGAGACTACACATGGTTGAAACTTAGTAGAATCTAATCACGGGAATAAACCACGGTGGCTTGAAACTAGCGTGGTGCATATCTTGTCACATATAAAATTACCGAGTCTTTATCATCAATTGATTTGGTTTCAAATGAATAACAGGGCATGGGATATCCGATACCTCATTTTCTTGATGGACTAGAAACATTGAATTTATAGTATTGGGGGTAATAGCCAATTTTTAGGGGACGGCTATTAAAAAATAGGGGAATTTTTATATATAGAGAGAGATTTCAAATATGCATATCATAACATTGATAAATCATTCACCATAGACATTTAAAAAGCTCAATACATAGCAAATTAACAAAATTCAAATGCTTTCATTGTCAAAATATGACATACATATAGCAAAAATGTCCAAAGGCTCCAAGTTTCATGCATGAAATGACATAAAATATTGAAAAGTAAACAATAGATATAAGTCTATAACTAAAATACTAAACAACTCCATAATCAACTGTCCATAATAATTAGTATTTGCAAACATATGGCTGTCCATCAACAACACATGGTAGGTCTAGGAATCTAAATCCAAATCAGAGTTAGATTCCGAGTTATTGGCAAGATGAGGGTCTTCGTCATCCATAGAACCCTAATGGAGGTGTGTCATCCTCCTCAACTTGCATAGCATCTTTGGGATTGACATCCCAATGCAAGTCTGGAGTTTGACAATACTCAATACTCTGTCGATCTTGTAGCCGCAATGCATTGTGAACAACCACTAACTTCTCCTATCATCTAGCGGTAAGGTTATTACTTTTGACTGATTGAATGAAGCTATATGTGGACCAATCCCTCTTTGCAGTAGAGGAACTAGCAACTTATGAAAGAAGACGAATGTTAAGTATTTTTAACTTAGGTGCATCCCTACCATGCCACATCCACCATCCAATAGGGTCAGTTTAAACTAATGTAGCTCTATTTGTCCTCACCTCTGGTCTGCCAAAGGTTGGACCATGAAGATTGATGAATTCATGCCATTGACCCCGAAGTTTAGTAGAATCATCTTCATTGTACAAATTTGAAAGGGCCTTATAGAAGCCCTTCTTCACCTAAGTCGAACACAACAAAAAATATATTAAATATCGAAGAGATAATCATAAGAGATCTACTTTGTTATTTGAATTTTAAATTGAAAACTTGAGATTTCAGATTTGAGAATCACCTCCTCATCACTAGATGGAGCCACTCTCCCAAGTCTCGGTGCATACCATTTGGGATTGAGAGCATAGGCTGCCATGTGAAGCAGGGTGTTCATAATGTTCCACCGTCGTGTCACAATGGGCCTAAGATGCTCCTCATAAAATCCCAAAGTAGGGCCCCTGCTATAAATAGTTTGCTTGATCTGCCCAAGCATGGTATCAAAGGTCTCTTAAATCTCTCCAAGGTTAGGAGAGTTAGTATCAACATATCTAATGACCTGCACAATATGCTCAATGAAGGAGAAAATGTATTTGCAAGTGCAAGCAAGGTACAAGTTAGGAACATCGGAAATTTTAACATTCTTAATTTTTAAATAATAAAATCAGCAAATGCCAAAATCATAAATAATTTTATTAAACCAGTAATAACAATTTTCTTACCTCATTGTGGACCACCAGTTATCATCAAGGATTCTTTGCTTCACACTTCTTCGCTCTGGTGTGTTGACTCATGCCATCTACTCCACTCTGCATTAACCACCATGGATTGTATTCTCTCTTGTACCTCAAGCATCGTCTCCAAGAAAATAAAGTAGCTAGCATATCTAGTCTCCACGGACTTGAGGAATTCGTTCTTGAAAAATGTCCTAAACAATGCAAAAGATGTGTGATGGTTGCAAATAAACATTTGCATATCTCTAGCTTTAGACACCATTGCCTTTATCCAATCAATTTTCCCAATGTCCTTCAAGGTATTGTTCAATGCATGTACACAACATGAGGTCCAAAAAATGTGCTTATAAGCACCCTCCACCATCAATCCAACTAATTTACACACCCGGGCTGAATTGGTGACTACTTGCACAACATTAGCTGGTCTGACCTCTTCTATAACATCTCTCAAAATCTGAAACTGGAAGGCTGCATCCTTCATTTTCCTTGAATAATCTATATCTCTAAGACAATAAGAGCCCGCTATACTAATGGCAATAAGATTGATGAGTGGCCAATGTTTGATATCGGTCCACCCATCCATGATGATGGAGCATCCTCCCTCAACCATGTTTGTCTCATATCCTTCATCAAGATGCTCACTTTTGAGTACTCTCTATCAAGAAGGGTGGTACAAATGAGGGACTAGCAACATAGATGTCTTTGCACATTTTTTCAAAATATGATGAACTTGACACATCGAATGGTATAGCATGATCAAAAAGAAATTTATCAATAGATGATTCAACCACCTCTTTTGCTTGCAAATTAAACAAATCATCAATATTGGTATCTCTTTTACTCTTCGTTCCCTTTCCTTTAGTAGAAGTGGGAGTGGGTGTGGCACTTTCTTCCTTGTGAGAAGGATAGGTCAAAGACATACTAGCTTGCACATTCTCTATTGAAGTCCTTGATTTTAATGCCTCCCCCTCTATGTGCAATCTAGTAGCCTGAAGCTCTTGTTCTTGAATTATTTTTTTGCAACCTTTGATCCCTTGACCACCTATCCACAAAAGATGGCAATAAATTCTAGTATAGCTGCCACAATAATGTTTGTGGCACAAATGGCACTCCCATTCCTTACTACCCCGAATTTTTTTTCCTTATCTTTGTCTACTCTTATGGCAAATTGAAGGAGAGGTTTCTTGGGCTTGAATGGGCCTTTTGCAAACTCTTTGAGGGCTTGGGAAGGGCACTCAAATGGGTTAGAGGTTGCTGCTCCTACTACATCCACATTAGTTGAAGACCCTATGGCTGCCCTAGTACTAGGTCTTTTTCTTTGAGTTTCTTGCATTACAACATCCATGCTGCTAGTACTCCCCTCACTCTCACTGCTGCTCATGATTATGAAATGTAAAATAGTGCTGCAAGTTGAAAAAAAAAAGTATTTCATTGAAAAAGCCCTCCCTATGTGTTGCAAAACAAATGGAAAATGAAAAAAAATACCACAAAATTGAAATAAACAAATGGAAAATGAAAAACATACTTGAATGAAGAAGATTTGATAGCAAAACCTCCTCTCGCAACTCCAAAATACAAAACTTCTTCACTAGTTGCTGCTGCTCTAAGTTCTTCTTCTTGGCAAATATGGTAAAATGAACAAGTTTTTGCCTTTTTGGTCTTTTATCTCCTCAAATAGGGTTTGCAATATTATATTGCCTTTTTTAACCCACATGGCCCCCGCGAAATGAAGAAACAATTTTAAAAAATGTTTTTTTTCATAACCGACAATCTCTTTTCTGCTTGGGCCGTCAGGGAGATCAATCCGTCTCGGGGACGGTTGAGGGATAGCTATGCCATCCCGGGGACGGTTTGCCGTACCTTATTTCGTCTTGGTTTGGAAATGTCGTTTCGGGGATGGTACCCGATTTGGCAAAAAAGAAATGCCTTTGGGGACAACAAATTCTCGTCCTTGTGTCTTTGTACTATACCTAGGATGGGGGTAGGTGCCAAAATCTAGGGGATGTTTCCCTGTGGAACATAGATTTCAATTCAATATTGGCACACACTTAACTACTGGTTTTGTGTTTATTGGCTAGGAAATTGATTCTAAGTATTTAACTTGATTGGCATGAGGAGCAATTGACTCTGATGATGTAAAATGCATCTAGTTAGGTTATTGATAAATGTAAGAATTTTGATATTGCTCTGATACCATGTAAGAATTTCCTAAGGAAATGAATGTAATGCCAAGATCTAGAAGCTCAATTGATAGCACAAGAGAGACAAATATGATATGATCAATTGAATGATTCAATAATGATCAATAATTAAATATGTTGATGTTTATAGCTTCGATCAGATAAAATGATCATAATATTATGAGAAAATAAATAAGCAATATATTAATATATATATATATATATAATGATGGATATTATTATTATATTAATATACATATAATATTAGATTAAATAAACATCATATCGGTCAATATTAATGTTCAACCTTATTAATACCATTTTGTATCGGTTATATTTAACAATATGAGATAATATCATTCTACATTATATATGCTTATTAATATATATAATATTAATGATATTACTATTATATATATTAATATACATATATAAAGGTATATTATATTTGATCAAATTATATTTTAGTGATCGGTATGAATATCAATTTTGAATACCGATTTACATTGGTAAATATTCATATTAAACTCCGATTAATGTCGGGTGAGTATACCGATTATTATCAGTGAAGACTTCTATTAATATCACCCCCGATCACTATCTGGTGATTATCGATTGTTATTACTGAGTGTATCGGTTATGTATACTGATCATTATTAATAAACAACAAGTATAATTAGAGTCACGTAAATGTTAAGACGCGACTCATTGATGAGTCACGTCTTACCATTTGCGTGACTCCTCTATTTACTGATATATATGATCATTGAAATGAGACGTTGATACACAGTGAAAATACAGTAATTGATAAGTGTTATGTGTATCAACAAGTACAAAGTATATACAATAAATAATACAAGTCTCACTTCTCCATCTGCAGAATATTGATATTAACATATTTATATATATCTGTTACTATATCAGTAATAAATATATATATATTGTGATTAAATATATTACACATATTGAGGTTATATAAGAAAATTTAAAAACCATATATTCTTGATCTTAAATTAACATGGTATTAGAGCCAGGTTCCTTCGTTGAAGCCTAACCACTTGAAGGAAGATCAAGATCAGATTCTTTGGAAATCTTGTACCTACAAAATGACAAAAATGGAATGAGACTTGAAGACAAACTTGAAGGTGCCTCCGATTTTGAATCATGGAAACTTCGAATGATGTTGGTATTAATGAAGAATGAGCTAAAGACAATAATAGATAATCCTCTTAAACCTAATGGAAATGATGAGCAGAATAAATGGGAGAAAGACAATACTAGAGCAATGGAATTATTAGTGGATGGAGTGAAAAATCATTTAGTACCTGTCATCACAAAGTTAGACTCTTCTTATGACATGTTCAAAGCCTTGGAAAACGTGTTTGAGATCAACAACACCAGCAGATTTCTTACTCTTAAAAATCAACTCTCTAATATTGAAATGAGTAAAGGAAAGACTATCACCTCATATTTTATGAGGATAACAAAATTAAGGAATCAACTCTCTTCTATTATGATAATAAGGAGCTAACTATGATAACTCTAAATGGGCTCCCTATCTAATGGGAAAACTTTAGACAAGGAGTAAGTGCTCGCACCAAACTCCCCAAATTTGATCGACTAAAAGCTGACTGCATTCAAGAAGAGTATAACTTGAAATCCAGAGGAATTGTGGAATCCACAAAAGATGATGTTCAGGTTCTCATCACTAGTTCAAAAAGGAAAAAGGGCAAGAAGTCATATGATCAACAACCGTTCAAGAAACCAAGAGACCTCTCTTCAATGCAATGTTTTAGATGCGACAAATATGGTCACACTGCAAGAAAGTGTCCTGACAGACTTAGAATGCAAGCTTCCCTTGCTGAAGTAAATAATTCAAATGTATGTTCAGAGAAATATGTATTCTAAAAGAAATTTAAGATACCTTATGATTGAGAGGGAGTTCACTGATAAAGATAAGAACACTTTTGAGGTAAACTTGACATGATTATTGATTATTATATTAATGTTATTTTATAATTATATGGGCCCTATGTAAATCATAAGGAAGTGACAACTTCCAAATGATTATCACTTGTATTTGTTAAAGTTATTGGAAGGTGACGAGCTTACAATAACTTTCATTGTAATAGATATTTTGTGATGATTTACAAAGCTCGTGAGTTTGTGGATAGAATTGCTGATGGAGGCAATCCACATTGAAGCTCGTGAGTTTGTGAATAGAATCGCCAATGGAGGCAATTCACACGAGAGCTTGTAGATAGAATCGCCGATGGAGGCAATCCACACCAAAGCTCGTGAGTTTGTGGATAGAATTGCCGATGGAGGCAATCCACTCGAGAGCTTGTGGATCGAATTGCCGATGGAGGCAATCCACCTGAGACTTGTGGATCAAATCGACGATGGAGGCAATCCACTTGAGAACTATGGATAGAATCGCCGATGGAGGCAATCCACCTGGGAACAAACTTTCACAATTTATGAACTTATTGTGATTTACATTTTATCTTCCCTAGCTAAGAGGGAGTATTGATGTTTATAGCTTCGATCAGATAAAATGATCATAATATTATGAGAAAATAAATAAGCAATAGATTAATATATATATATAATGATGGATATGATTATTATATTAATATACGTACTTATAATATTAGATTAAATAAACATCATATCGGTCAATATTAATGTTCAACCTTATTAATACCGTTTTGTATCGGTTATATTTAACAATATGAGATAATATATTCTACATTATATATGCATATTAATATATATAATATTAGTGATATTACTATTATATATATATATATATATATATTTTGGTAAAAGGCCGAGGCCAAAGTTTTATACATTGTTGAAACAAATATACATAAGCCCCGCTCAGTGCAGGCACTGGTAGGGAAGAGCGGGGTTGAGAAACCCTCTAGCCTTGCCTGGGACCGTAGTTCGGAGATTTATACATGGCTATTATAGGAGGGCATACCCATCCTGTACATAACGCACCCAAAGAGATATTACAGTTTATATAATCAGCTTAGCTGAAAAGCAAGTTTCGGTCAAAATGCCTCAGTTTAACTCTCTGCTATCCTTATTTAAAAAAATCCGCACTTCACTAAAGGGTAGCTCCTTCGATTGCCATTTGGCCCTTCATTCATGAAACAACTCCACTTTGACTAAGATCTTTGTTAGAAAATCACAATTTACATTATGTCTTTAAAAACTATCAACATGCCTGAGGAAGATTTAAGATCTTACCTGCATACTAATAAGACTATCTTGTAGGCTAATCATCTAGGAACCCAACGAGTGAAAAGAAAGAAAGCAATTTTTCCCTGGTAATCGTTTACCTGAAGTCGATATCTAACCAAACAATCTATCAACTTCAAGATAACCGATTGCCATGGGAATGCTTTCTGAAGATATCAAAACAAAATACTTTTCCCAGAAAAAAACTATAAACGAGATCATCCTAAACCAAAGTTCTGTATTAAATTGATAATCCGACGGTTCAGCTATTTCAAATTAAAACTACCTTTGAAACTGGATTTCATACTTCCTACTATTCATGCATGGTGCTATTAAAAATAAAATAGTAGTTGGACTCCTTTGAAAATGGGTATCAACTTCTTTACATTTTGCCCGTGTGTGAGGAAACCCTGTTATATTTCACTAACTGCATCTTGATATGCTAACTAAAACTTATATTAATGAAGATAATAAAAAGGAGGACAAGCAGGAAAATAAAAAGGAAATACTGCTCTAACAGGACAACAATATGAATTTCTTTGAAAACTTATAACTCCTATCAAAGAAAATGAGGGTGAACCTTACTATAGCTATAAGCTTGGCTTATGAATCCATACAAACTTGTGGATAGTAAGGTTAAAATGTTTTACTCTAGGATAACCAACTGAAAATGTAATAATATTACTATTATATATATTAATATACATATATAAATGTATATTATATTTGATCAAATTATATTTTAGTGATCGGTATGAATATCGATTTATGAATACCGATTTACATTGGTAAATATTCATATTAAACTCCGATTAATGTCGGGTGAGTATACCGATTATTATCGGTGAAGACTTCTATTAATATCACCCCAATCACTATTTGGTGATTATTGATTGTTAGTACTGAGTGTATCGGTTATGTATACCAATCATTATTAATAAACAAGTATAATTAGAGTCACGTAATGAGTCACGTCTTACCATTTACGTGACTCCTCTATTTACTGATATATATGATCATTGAAATGAGACGTTGATACATAGTGAAAATACAGTAATTGATAAGTGTTGTGTATCAACAAGTACAAAGTATATACAATAAATAATACAAGTCTCACTTCTCCATCTGCAGAATATTGATATTAACATATTTATATATATCTGCTACTATATCAGTAATAAATATAGTTATATATATATATATATATATATATATATATATATATATATATATATATATATATATATATATATATATATATATATATATATATTGTGATTAAATATATTACACATATTGAGGTTATATAAGAAAATTTAAAAATCATATATTCTTGATCTTAAATTAACAAAATAGATACAAAATCAATTGAATACAAAGTAGATGTGCTTGAATATACAGGCAATACATGATAACTAGGAGATATGCAAGAGATAACCTATCACCTTGACAAGGTGTAATCACAAGTCCACCAAAGGGTGGACCATCCTCCATTGTACATCAAAGTATGCGCAACATGTACAACAATGAGAGGATGATAATGTGATAAGAGCACTAAAGGTGGATCTCACACATACCATGTGCTAAAATGAAATGCAAACTCTTAGGTGTCTCAATGACAACTAATATGAAAATTCATTATCTTAAGTAAAGTGTAATTAGGAATATTTAATTACACCAACACCCCCCCTTAAGTGCAACTTAGGGGAATGCACTTAAGCTCAGAAGGCTAAATGACAATGCAAGATGGGTCCCAACTACTAGGCCATGTTAGGTACCCATGTACAATATGCAAGTGCAAAAGATATGCAATCTCTCATAAAGTGGAGAAAGAGGAAAAACCTCATGGGAAAACCCCTTCCCCATAAAGAGAGATAAAATAAGATGCATGGATGGAAGGAGTAATCAAGATCCCTCATAACAACATACATCATGCATATACAAGCAAGAATCCCCCCAATGGAAGGAAACAAGGAGACATGATATCCCCCCCATAATGAATAATCTCCTCCAAGGATGGTGAATGCTTGAAGGAAAAACATAGTCCAATGCCTACAAACAACATTTCTCCCTTTGGGAAGAAGATACACTAGGTATAGATGCAAGAAGGCTTCCCATTGTGGATAGGAAGAAGGGGAATCCAAATGAAGTATGATGTCTCTGAAATATGCTCATGTGTTGCCATGTCCTTGGTTGATGAAGATGCCATGAACCAATCAAGATCAAGCCCAATAGAAGGTGACAAACAAGGAACCAATGGTAACTGATCCATGTAAGAATTTGGATCAAACTCCAAAGACGAAGATGCCTCCTCAAAATAAGTAGGAAGAGAAGAAAAGAAGGCCCCCCTCAATGTAGAATGTACACCCATAATAGGTGCGCCTAGATCAATGTAGAAACTACACCAAGAAAATTGAATAATGTTCTTCCCCTTAGGAAGAAACAAGGCCATACGTGTATCAATAAATCCTCCCCAATTTGTAGGAAGAATCCTCAAAATGTATGATGTCTCAGGAAATTGAATAGGAATCTCCAACACATGAGTATGATCAACCTGAACCATGCAATGTGACATCTCAAGTGAAGTTTGAGACTCATGAAAACCAATCTCCAAAGATTCAAATCTCTTCTCTAAAGTTTAAGAGACCTCCTCCAAATGCTGTATCAAAGCATCCACAATCATGTCACCCTCGAAAGAATGATCAAGTAGAGAATGAAGATGAGGGCCAGCATGCTCCCTCGCAACAATTGAAGAAGGATCATCTTCACCAAAGAGAAGATGAATGTCATCTATAGTGTCTCCCAAATCTAAAATGTAGGACTTCACATACAAACTTGCAATGTCTGTCAAGTAGTTATCCCATGGAACTACAATTGGAAGATAAGAAATATCCTGCTACACTGAATCAAAAACATCAATGGATGGAGCAGTACAAGAATCATCACGAGCAACAAGAGGTGTGATCTTAATAGGAGAAGTAGGAGCTGCAACTAGAGGTTCTAGACCTTTTGGGAGTGGAGGAACATGTGGATCTCCATACATTTCCCAAAGAATCGTCCAAAGATCAGGAATAGTGTTTGTTTAATCTTCGTAGTCATCAACGGAATCCATAACATCCATATCCATATTCCAATAGATAACATTAATAATTTTTTTCTAAGAGTCCCCATCATATGGAGGACTAGTAGGTTTGTCCTCATACAAATAGGACAATAGATTATGCTCACTAAGATGAGCGAGAACCAATTCACTCCATTGCTTATAGTTTCCTCTTGTCAACCTAATTAAACCATCCATGATGCACTAAATGGAAGGAGAGAAAGAGACAAGGAGACACAGTCACACAAGACACCCCCCCAAATCACTCAATCAAAGAACCCCCTCCAAAATAGATGATTTTGGCACTTTATATATAGTGCGTATACAATTGCCACTTGCCAAAATGGACCAAAGTGGACTTCTAATTTCAATGATTACAACATAAAATATGAAGCTATGGTAGACTCAAACAAATAAGACACTAGACCACTCAAGGATCCAACAAATTACAAGTGCCAAATATAGGCCAAAATAGACCAAATACTGAAAGTACTGTCTACTCAAAATTTATGCAAACTGATACTAGATCTAGAAAGTAGACAACAAATCATGCACTTTAAAAAAAATAGCACATGAAAATGTGTTCGTATGAGCTTTGAACGAAGCCTCTAAAGTTGTAGAAATCGAGATTTGTGAATTTCAAAAAACATCAGGAATAGAGATCAAAAACCACCTACACCATTGTGTAGATTGTAAAATTCTACCTGAAAATAAAAAAAATGCTCGAAAAAAGGAGTCTAGATGATTGAGATATCGCTGTTTGAAAATTGCCTCTGAAATTTTTTTTTCTGAAGCGCCGTCGCCGCATTTTCAAAATTCAAATGGCTCTAGATTTGGCTTCAGATGTCTGATTTGGATGAAACAAAATTTGATTTAGGGGTTTTTGGACCTCCTCAATGTGATGCCAACCTTTGATTTGCACCAACAAGCTCCAATTTTGACCTGCAATAAAATTATCTCAAAATAGGTTATATAATGACACTCATATGGCTCTGATACCATGTAAGAATTTTGATATCGCTCTGATACCATGTAATAATTTTCCTAAGGAAACGAATGTAATGCCCAGATCTAGAAGCTCAATTGATAGCACAAGAGAGACAAATATGATATGATCAATTGAATGATTCAATAATGAAATAGATACAAAATCAATTGAATACAAAGGAGATGTGCCTGAATATATAGGCAATACATGATAACTAGGAGATATGCAAGTGATAACCTATCACCTTGACAAGGTGTAATCACATGTCCACCCAAGGTGGATCATCCTCCATTGTACATCAAAGTATGTGCAACATGTGCAACAATGAGAGGATGATAATGTGATAAGAGCAAAGAAACGAGAATTGGAATCAACAAGGCCGAATCGAATCGTGAATCGGCCACGAATTGACAAATTTAAAAAACCCTTGAAATTTAGATATTTTAACAATTTAAAACTTATTTCATGCACCCTTTATTGAATATAACTTAAACACACTATAACATCATCAAATAGAAGCTAATATACATAAACGAGGAACATAAATGATAAATCCATCACATACATTACACGTAAAATGTAAATTGTAGCTAAAGTAAATAGAAATCATAGGATCGTAATGAGTCAAATCATAGAATGTATGTAAGATGAAGATCCATGAGACATCAAATCATAAATGTATGTAAGATGAAGATCCATGAAACATATGTCTATCAGTACCTATAAGATGAAGATCCATAAAACTAAATCGTTTCATAGTATGAATCTATGATGCTTGATCATTGATCAATGCCAAATGTCACAGTCTTCATAACTAGATCTTAGGTAGTCTTTGTTGGTGGCTGTTTTCAAGTCTCTAGGTCCGGCAAATGAGGTTTGAATGATTTTGTCCTGTTGGGAAGTCATGTTTGTCTAGGATTTGGACAAGAGCTAAGCTAAGTTTGTCATAGAGATGGGGTCGAAACCAAGTGATTTGTGATAAAACGAGTTAAAACCCTTTGAGAATCCTTTTGCCAGCTTCAGTTTGACCTTAGAAAGCAATGATGGATTGTGGGAGGTAACCCTGCTAAAGGCTTGTTGAATCCTAAAATTTGGTTAAGTTTGGAATTTTCAAAATCTAGAATCTGCATCTTAACTCCTATGAAGTTGGTACCTATCTCAAACATCTTGAAATATATATATTTTATAATTTATACAAATATAACTTAAAGTATAAGAAATTAAATAAATCAAACTTATACTTAAATGTTATATTTGTATAAACTTACAACAAATAGGAAAGGCAAAAAAAAACATTGAAAATATTTGTGTTTTTTTAAAATTTGACTTGACTTTTTAGCAATCCGCCGATTCATGGCATCTGATTCAGGCGATTCAGCCCAAAAATTCAACGGTTCCGATTTCCGATTAAAAAAAAATCGTTTTCTGTGAATCGCCCGATTTAGGCAATTCATGGGTGATTCTTGGAACTCTGGATAAGAGCACTAAAGGTGGATCTCACACATAAAGTGGAAATTCTCCTACACCATGTGCTAAAATGAAATGCAAACTCCTAGGCATCTCAATAATAACTAATATGAAAATGCATTATCTTAAGTAAACTTAAGTAAAGTGTAATTATGAATATTTAATTACACCAACAATAAACAACACTTAACTTGGTTTTGTTTTGAATTTAAATGAATAAAATGATGATGGATCACATAGTGTGATCTGAAATGTTGATGAAAAAACTTAAACACAATCAAATCTAGAAACAATATCAATTTTAAGATGATAGGGGTTTTCTAATTTATTTGATAGATTAGAAACATGGAATCACCCGAGACTTGGGGGTTAGGTATGCATTTATTTAAGTAAATTATGTCACATTTTTTTTATACATTCTAAGTGCATTATAAATTGATTCCATTGCTTTGTTATCTGAAAGTGGATTTGGATCATCATCAAAATTAGTTGTCAAGTTAAGTTACTGTTTTGCAGTGCTTCGACCCAATTTTGGCCTCTTGAATGCAG
Source organism: Chamaecyparis obtusa (assembly GCA_027943335.1). Taxonomy (NCBI): domain Eukaryota; kingdom Viridiplantae; phylum Streptophyta; class Pinopsida; order Cupressales; family Cupressaceae; genus Chamaecyparis; species Chamaecyparis obtusa. Next base: position 1,202,735 of record BSBK01002728.1, on the reverse strand, counting down.
TTGTATTGTAGGGAAAAAATGGTACTTTGGCGGCATCCATGTTTGTACATATTTAGATTGTTATGCAAAAGTGGATCTGGATCATCATCAAAATTAGTTGTCAAGTTTAGTACTGTTTTGCAGTGCTTTGACACAATTTTGGCCTCTTGAATGCAGTTGTATTGCAGGGGAAAAATGGTACTTTTTTGGCATCCAAGATTGAATGCCTATATATATTTAGATTCCTCTTAAAAGTAATGCATTTGCAAAACTATTAAGTTTAAGATCGCTGCAAATGTAATAGCATTGCCGTAAAAGTATGTGTGTTCCAAATGCATCGATCTCTTGAATATATACATGGTAAAGACAAGAAGAGACATGTCCCTTAATGGGACATGTCTATTCATTAATCTAATTTAATAATTTACTATATAGTCATTATAGTAATAAATAAATGATTAACATTATATGTTAAGATTATGGCCTTTATGGCAAATATCAAGTGCACCAAACAATTTATTTAATTGTTGAAGAGCCTAAATAACGATATATAAATAATGATATTAAATATGTATTATATTTAATATCTATTGTTTATAGAAATTCGATTTAGAATTAAATTGGTTGGTTGGGCCCTAAAGTCGGCCTTCTTGGAAGGATTATCCAAGTCGGCCCCTCTTGAGATATCTCCCTTGGCTCCTATATATAGGAGACCGATTCTTGAGAGAAAGACACAGGAGACATAACGTGCTCTTCCTCTCCAAGAATCGGCTAATACTATCAAATCAGCTGCGAACTTACTTGGCAGACAAGCTGTGCATTTATGGAGCGAAATATGTGACCAGATTTGGTACAGGACAGTTCGCACATCAAACATGTGATGTTAATCAGCATAATGTGAGTTATCTAGTGTGAACTTTAGGGCAACAATATACAGCAAATTCCTGGCTTGCGTATTCTTGGAAGTGAGCATTGGAACTTTGATATTCGATATGATTAAGTGATATACTTGGAGCAGCATTGTGAATTCCAGATCTGCTTATTCTCTTGCTACATATGAGCAGATTATTTTATTACGGATCATAAGAAGCCATCCTTGATACAAACATTGTGGAGCAGGGCTAGATGCAGATCAATATTATATCTTAGATATAATATACTGATAGATTATTGGAAGTCAACAAGAAGATGCAGATCTGAAGTCATTCCTTGCAAATCCGGGTACTATTTGTACTTATGTTTTATTATTTATCCTGTGGTAGTTTTGTTAGACTGTCATAGTTTGATCATTCCTAGGTAGAATCTGAAATATACTAACATGGTATCAGAGCTACAGTAGAAGAAAGATCCATTTCAGATTTAGGAATTTCAATCTATCTATTTCAAAACTAAGGCAACCGGGTGTTTGGCTTAAATTGGTTATGAAAGTAGGGCTAAATCTTGCATTAAGGTTGAATACCTTGGAGGGAATCTTGATTAAGAGGGAGTTTGATCATGGGCTCACTTTCCTATCTCTCTTACATGACTTATTGGATCATTAGCTAGTTCATTAGCATCATATAGTTGATTCATTAAAACATTTGCATTGATTAGCTCTTACATATGCTATATTTACATATTGGCTGGTTCATAATACTTGGCTTATGATAGAACATCATTCCTCACTGTTATGACTGCTTAAATGCTTATGAATGTGAAGGAAGTACTTTTGTATATTGACAACCTTGGCTTGTGTTGGTCCTTACATTGGCATTGAACAAATAATCTGAACTACTACACATGTAAGCAGCATACCTGATTTACCTCAGCATGTATGGATGAAGATAAGACCATCTAGAGGGAGTAAGTCTCCCGTTCCCTGGGTGTCTTAATCGTAGACATATGGTTTAAGAGGGAGTTCAATTATGGCCTCACTGGTTTGGATGGTAATCTCCTCCCTTATATCTTGTTAATTTCATTGGTATGATCATCATTACCTGTTAATTTTTTGATCAAATGGGTAAGAATGCCTCATTAGCATAACTGACTATTTGCTTAGCTGATTGTCATGGATGCATTCTAGCGTATGAAGGCAACTTACATAACTATCCATTCAGCATAGTTATTGGCATATTTGGCATCATACATTATGACTGTGGAGTATACCTCACACTGTGATATGATATGTTTTGTTTTGCTTAGGAAACTATGTGAGTAAATCCATCTCTTGGTTTATGTTAAGCATTGGAATATGTTGACATTGATTGACTCATTGTCTCTGCTATGGGAAATCATAGTTGATTGCTAGATGGATGCTAGCTATTGTGTTCCTTATACATAGGTACATACATTATTGGTTGGAACATTCTTACATTGGCATATGTTAGAGTTAATGTTGTTATCTGCATAGGAACATTCATATAGAAAACTATATTGCATCTTGCTGGTTAGATGTTGGTTATCTTTAGGTGATGAAGACTTATGTGATTATTCTTATGCACAAATGCTAGATAAATTATGCTGGTTGTATGGGGCATACATATTTTGTATAGCTTGTGAAGCATATTTTAAATATTATGTATGAATGGTTCATACTCTCTTTCATTTACTGATTATGGCTAATGACTTATAATCATATTGGCTAATCTTATACTTGTAGGTTTCATCTGGATATACTTATGTTTTTGGCTAAGTTATTCTTATGAATTGAAGAATATCATTTGATGTTCTTCGAGTCCAAGAGACTCGTGGATTAGGGGTCCACATTTGCATGGATC